>CM031581.1:7527582-7909097 GCA_018467065.1 Ephestia elutella | reverse complement strand
GGAACAAATATTTTTTTTATTAGTTATACATTCTCTTCAAAGGTTGTTCAAAATTGTAGGAAAAAATCTCAATAAATTTTCTCTTCATTTTGTCTGACGTTTCAAAAATTATAATTTTTATGAATAAAGACATTCACTGAAAACATAAAATTACGGAATTAAGAGTGGGTGGTCCTCAGAGCAAAATGTCCACGTTGATAAAACGACTGTAACGTTGTAAGTCATGGGAGCTAAACGTCTGCAAAGAAATAACTGTTAGGTACGTAAAAAAAGTACAGATTTTTCACCACAAAATAGGAACGAAAAACGGTACGTACTTATTAGAACTGTATAATAAAAGCATCAGTAATTATTTAAAATTAAGCAACGTTCATAAATACAGACTAAATAAATCACATGGAAAATGTTAAATTAAATAACTGAAATAACAAATTAACGCAATAAAGGAGGGTTATTTTGTTTAAATAAAGCTAACAAACGATCCAGTCAAAAGGGCAGTCAATATTGACAGATTCGCAGACCCATTTCTGTTTCCATTCATTACGCCTGTTAACGTTCACAAAAATCAAGTAATTAATATTGTTCAGAGTTGCAAGAAATTATTGGCAGATTATACCTATAGTGTAATTATTATATGCCAAGAAGGAGCACCTATGCCACAGAAACGCAATACGCAAATACATTTACAAATTCACAGATAAAATAAAAACAAGCATTTGACAAACCTCCATAAAAATTCGCAAATTCTGCAATTAAAAATAAAACTTTGTATTAAGAACAGTTTTTGGGACGTTGGTTAGTGAAGGCTTTAGTTGTAAAGGTATAATTTCATTACATACTACCAGTGCAGCTGTCCGATGCAATCTAGATTGGAAGTTGATCTGGCCTATATCTAGACTTCAACTGTCAAGAAGTAGGTCGGCCTTTCAGTTTTCTATGCCGGGGAATGAAAGAGACGTCGAACGTTCTCATGTCGAAAACATAAAGTTAGATTTTTTTTAATTTTCATTCTATTTATGGTCTATAGAGATTGATTTTTAGGGTTCTATGGTAACAAATAAAAATAGCTTTTAATTCCGCTTTCTGTCTGTTCTTCTCTCTGTTTGCAGTACGGAACCCTAAAAGGGTTCCGTACTACAAAAGGCAACAAAGATTTTACTTTGTGTTCTATGGTAACAAATAAAAATAGCTTTTAATTCCGCTTTCTGTCTGTTCTTCTCTCTGTTTGCAGTACGGAACCCTAAAAGTTTTGTAGTACGGAACCCTAAAAGGGTTCCGTACTACAAAAGGCAACAAAGATTTTACTTAGTTTTGAACTTTTGACTCTTGAACTAGTTTGTAATTTTAAAAGTTTTCCATTCAGGCGTTGGTTTTGCATCCATTCTGGGTATTGTAAAATAATGGTTAGATGTAAGTAACATTGAGGCCATCTGAAAATTATTTTTCATATTCATTAGCAGGACACTGATTACCACATCATAACATAGCGAACGAAATAATTGCAAAAGAGAAGTGTAAACATATGACATAGATTTCTTGTTGTGATGATTTGTTATTAGCAAATATTTGTTAAATAAACTAAATGAAAAATCCTTACATATATGTACAAGTTGAATATGTAATTCATACCGGTTTCGAAGGTAAACATAGATTTTTTTTTACTGCGTAACTAACTGAGGTACCTATCTAACTCCGTTTCAATGCGTAAGTTTTTTTTAAGGGAAATAGGGCTGATAAAGGATCGAATGGATAGTTAGACACGTAAGCAAAGATTAATCATCCCGATTATTCCCTCCGTTTTTAAAGCTCCGAAATTATAATGGCCACGCTTTCATGCCTATGACATCATATACAGTAAAAAATAAGAAAACAAAATAATCGGGCTTAAAAGATTAGGTAGGTAGGTAAGGATTAGGTAGGTAGGTAACATGAAAATCAAACCGTAAATCCAAAGGTCTAATAAATAAATCGCACGGAAAAATATTCATGAGGAAAAAAATTCGAGTTACATTCGCATCCGTGTGAATATTTTTTACTGTTAAAATATAGGTACCATTTGTATAGCTTTCACTGAATCTTTATCATAGCACTATATGTAGTAACATTTTTATTATATGAAGTAACGTTTCATTTTATACTCAGCCAGCTTGATAGGAAGGTTCGAAAATCTTTATATTGTAATTAAATTTGCATTTGCTGCTAAGAAAATATGGTTCGACGAAACATATTACTAGCACAGTAATCCTAATCCTAACTAATATTATAAATGCGAAAGTGAGTTTGTTTGTTTGTTACCTCTTCACGCTTCATCTACTGAACCAATCTTCCTGAAATTTTGCATACACATAGTTAGAAGTACGGAGAAAGACATAGGGTACCTTTCATCCCGGGAAAAAGCACTGTTCCCGTGGGAAATTCATAAGTCTTAATAAAAAGAAACCCAACTCTTGTAATAAACATTATCCGAAAGGCTTTAAGTCCAGGCACTAATCCCGGAGGCTGTTCTATACTCATTATGAAACCGCGAGCTCAACATCTTCAGCACTTCAGTAGGGCCCTCAACGCTCTCGACCTTGGTCACCCTCAGCACTAACGAGCATTTCCTAAACTACAACTCTACTACTCTCATTTTAAAGTACACTTTTGGAAGCACACGCGTAAATGGTTTTTAAATATTCAATCCCGCATTAGAGATTTATCTTCGACTCGCTTACGTTACGTGATCCCGTAGGAACCGCGCCGATCCGGTATAAACTAGTTCTTGGAATGTATTTATATTGCCTAGGAATTCTTTCCTCGATGATATTTCTTTATGCTAGTATTTTAAATAATCTAGGTCAGAGATATAGCGAATTGGAACAAAATCTTGGAAGCCAAGACCCAAAGGGCACCGCCGGCCGCAGGAATTTTTAGTTAAAATAACATATTATATGTTTATTTGATGGGTTGCATGACGGGATATAAAGTCATGTAAATTTTATATATTCACTAGCTGTTGCCCGCGGCTTCGCCCGCGTGATTTCGCTTAGATGAAAAATCATTTTGTGTTCCAAACCGTTTCAGATCTTCGATCGTCTTTTTATACGTCTACAGAAAATGCTCATCAGATTAATCAAGTTTTGCTAAGGCGCCATTTCCATATATGATATAGTGTAGCTGGCCTCTTGGCGTTATTCATCAGATGTTCCAGATCTTCAATTTTTATACGTCAGCAGAAAATGCTCATCAGGTTGAACGATTTTTGCTATGGCGCCATTTGTTTATATGTGTAGTGTAGCTGGTCTCTTGACGCTTTTCATCAGATGTTCCAGATCTTCAATTTTTATACGTCAGCAGCAAATGCTCATCAGGTTGAACGACTTTTGTTAAGGCAACGTTTCCATATTTCTTATAGTTTAACTGTTCTGTTTTGGTTCTTCATCAGGTGTTCCATTTTTCAAAATCAATTATAGCCTAAATGTTGCCCAGGGTTAATAGACATACAACAAAAAAAGTTTCATCCAAATCGGTTCAGTACTTTCGGAGATTAGCGTGATCATACATACAGACAGACAGACAAAAAATTCCAAAAAAATATTTTTGCTTTCTATTATTCTTTTTAAGTGTCCCTCTATCCATTTCAGTCAAAAATACTAAATGTACAGACAAAATATTTTTACTGTTTTTTATATGTATAGATTATTTTAGACATTAGATAGCGAAGGACTTTTCACGTACCTATCGTACACATGAAATACTTAAAACTCAAACAAAGTTTTCAACAAACAATTCAGCCCTCAAAGATGACATGAACACGTGTTTACAAGTGACACTCAGAGGAAAATGGATGTCAAAAGTCACCTATACTTACCTTTTAAACTTCACGATTATATTTGCAAAGTTCAGAGACAGCGCTTGAGATAAGTATGTGTTTTCAAAAAGATTTTAACTCAAATTTAATTATTTTTATTTCTAAGTTTTTTTTAAATGTAGATATCCTTATGTTTAATAAATTTATAGCAAACTAGCTTTTGCCACGGGAACAGTGCTTTTTCCCGGGATAAAAGTAAAATATTATAAATGCGAAAGTGAGTTTGTTTGTTGCCTCTTCACGCTTCATCTACTGAACCAATCTTCCTGAAATTTTGCATACAAATAGTTAGAAGTACGGAGAAGGACATAGGGTACCTTTCACCCCGGGAAAAAGCACTGTTCCCGTGGGAAACTCACGCAGGCGAAGCCGCGGGCGAAAGCTAGTTACATATAATACTGCTTACCCTAGTTTACGTGTTTTTTACCGTAGCGAATTCGCTCCACTACATTTCCATGGAATTTACTGTAGTTTTTGTTCTATAAATAGATCTCATAGATATAAATATATTTGTTATAAAATAGTAAGTCTGGTAGTTGTTGCAGATGTTGTAGTTTGTAGTTACTTACTTCTTACTTCCAACGGCGCTACAACCCTTTGTGGGTCTTGGCCTCTTCAACGACTTTTCTCCACCTGTCACGCTCCTTTGCCACGTTCCTCCAGTTCTTAAATTTGCCCATCTTTTTGAGGTCTTCTGCAATACAGTCCATCCACCTCTTCCTTGGTCTGCCTCTGGGTCGTTTCTGCTGCGGCGTCCATCTTAACATGACCCTAAGGTCATAAGGCTCCTAAGAGCTCTATCTTCTGGCATGCGTTCTAGGTGTCCCGCCCATCTTAGTCGCTGCGCCTTACAGAACCTGACTATGGTCTCCTTCTCCACAAGTGTAGTTTGTAGTAGTTTAATAATAATATGTACTAACAAAACCATCTAATTTTAGTAAAGTCCATTTATTCATAATTGTCCTATTATGTAATAGTACATTGTGATATAAGTGCGGTAAGTTGAAAATTACAGCCGAGGCGATATTGCTATCGTTCGTTTTTAGACGGAGCGTGCGTTTTACTTTACAATAACGCACAAGTGCGTAATGAGATACAATACAATATTGAAATTGGTGAAATAAATGACACTTTACGAGCAAATATGTTATAAACAATCTTACCATGTCTTTATATGATTTTCAACAATGTAAATTAAAATAGACTTTTTAGGAAATTATGTTTGTGGTTAATAAATGTTTTACTTTAGAATGTTTAGGTTTGAACTAATATTTGATTTATTTTCAACAACATTCAACAAAAAGTACTGTGAAGATTGTTTACATAATAGGACAAGTAAGAAAAAACGGAGTTTAGTAAGTCTAGTACTTGTTGCAGATGATGTAGTAGTATAATTCTATCACAATCATCTGAGTACCTACGTCAAAATGGTCAAGCATGCACATATCAGAGTCGTGAGGCAACCAGTAACCACCGCGTGGACCAAGTGACGTCAACAACAAATCCTAAAGCAAACCCATAGCAGTGATAGTACTTGTATGTACCGTACGTTTACAAATTTACAGAGATTTGTAGGCTTGCGATAAATTTTACCTTACTAAAGTCTCCTGTACACGAGTAACGGTAGAGTCAACTAGCGTACTACTCTACCAGTTCTAGTTCTGTTTACACGTGAATTCATATTTTTTGGCAGATTTAAGATAAATATAATATCAATGTTATCTATAAATAATACACTCGATAAAAATAAGTAGAGTAATCAGTGTTTTATATAGACCACCATACCGGGGCGGTACCTCGTTCTGATGAACACTCATACAAATAATTGATGTTTTCTCTACATAGCATAGGTAGAGTAGCCGTTGACTGTGCGCTAAAAGTAGAGTGGACGCAGTGTTGTGGAAGGCAAGTAGTAAAGTCACTTGCCCTGATAAATACTCTACCAATACATTAATATAGTTAGTAGGAGAGTTAGTACTCTACCATTTACTCGTGTTCACCAGGCTCAAGTTATTTTATTCATTTTATTATATTCCTGGTTTAACTCAGCACGCCGTTGAATAACTGGACCATCTACTAGAAACAGTCACATAGGCAAGAAAAAAAGATTTTTTTAACTTTATGGTTAGCATACCTACCGCATATTTCTTTCGTTTGAACAGCATGTTGTAAAACCACTTTCTCTGTTGTAAAAATATTCCAAAAAGTATTTTGTGAATTATGCAGATCATAAAAAGTAAAGCACGCATCACGGTTGCCTTTCGCACCTGAGTATGTCGTACATTTTGCGAACATTACTTGAATACATTATTTTACCCATTACAACACAGAAGGCGGCGCGTTTCGCCCAAAATGGCCGCCCACGCTAAATTTTACTCATTTAATTACATTTTTGGCTTAAGGTAGTCACGACATTGATGTTACGAATGTAGTGGTTTTAAGGTATTATCATAAGTAAGCCTAAGCGTAGCGAATATAAAAGAATAGTATAATCTTTTAAGAGACTAGCACAAATATCTGAAAAATATTAGCGAATGACAGTAGTTAAAACCTATCCAGGTAATCCATCGTGATTATATTTCATGTGTCATCAAAGTTTCAATGCGTAAATCCACAGAATTAAGTTTTACAGTCTTGTTATTACTATTTCTGTAGAAAAATCTGTGGGTTCCAGTATTAGAATCCCTCCCTGTACTATATATCAAAGTTTATACAGATATTTCCCTTTCCATAGCCATCCCATGTCACAAGCAGGTAGGCTGTCGAATTGCAGAATCTTATTCCCCTTTACAAGTCGGCTAACAAAAGCCACGAGTTGCCTATGAAAAGTACTGATACAAACTGACGTCACTGTTATTGGTCAACACAACAGTTTTATGTGCGTAAATAATTTGCGACCAGAGATGGGTTAACGCCGGGAAGAGTCGGTTCCTGCCCATTTTAACCCGGGCGTAAGCCCATCATAAGATGGGTTTACGCCGGGCTAAAACCTTTTTACCGGGCGTTAATACATCTCTGTTTGCAACCGTTACTTTAGTGCAAATAACCGTATCTAGCTTATATTATATCATACTGTTTTATTGGTTGAGTGGTTGTGTTGTTATTTATTAATTAAATAATAAGTATTATTGACATTCGATGTCAAATTATTTCGGGTCTAATTAAATTTATCGGTGTCAGGTGATGTTGTGGTGTGGTAAACAAGCTGCATTTGTGATTCGTGAGTAGTAAAGTATTTCTTATCTTAGAAATTAAGAATAGGATGTAGGTATTTGTCACTTTTTGCTATAGATTTCTTTGCCAACCTAGGTACTCAGTTTCATCATCAAAACCTGCTGCGTAAATTTAGCGGTGGATAAACGTCACCTTGTGATATGTGATTTTTTTTCCCTATGTTCGCGGGCACAAGCTTAGTATTTCTTATTTTGTTTATATCATAAACAAAATAAGAAATACTAAGCTTGTGCCCGCGAACTTCGTAACTAATGAGGGATTTTCCGAGATCCAAATAAAAAAAAATAGTTCCAGATGACTTCATAGATGGCGCTTAAGCAAAGGCGAGAGAAAAAGTTCCATACAAAAAGCAAAAATTCGCGGGATTGGCATTAAAAAAATTATATAACTTAGTAAATAAAACATCTAAAAAATATAAATATTGTGATTTGTGCAACTGTCAAACTGTTAGGTGATTTTTTTTCTGCCTCTGGTTGACAAGAATAAGCGCACCATAAAGGTTTAGCCATTATTACGACTCGGCTTTCATAAAACGCTATTTGTATGTGTTGAGACTTTTTTATACTGATTTTTTTTCTTAATTTATCTGTCAGAAAATCGCTCATTTACTATCTCAGGTTCCAAGTAACGCATCAAGAGAAAACCTAGATTTTAAGTTAGACCTTCAACAATACAACTGTGAAAATCGCATCAAATTTCGTCTACTAGTATTTGCATGATGGTTACAGTTTTATAATATTAAGTGTAACTGTTTGTTGCAGTGTTTACAAAGTGGCAGCCCACTATAAAACAAGTTAGACAAGGAAACGAGCAAGATACACGTGTTCTGGTAGCCTTGGCAGCTCGCGTGACACAAGCAATTTCCACCGAGCCCGCTCGCATCCTGCACAGGACATAGCAGCCGATGTCATTTCCCGAGGATAATGTCTTAGGAAGCAGCTATCGAAGAACAGCTTGGGATGGAAAGGAGGAAATTAGATGGTGTCTTTAAATTATTAAGTTTGCTTGCTTAGTTAATTTATTTATTTTTGCAAATAAAATTGCTAGGGCCGAAATGTCAATGATCCAATAAATAATGTTTAATTTAAAAAAAATAATGTGGACTTAGTTTACATAAGCAGGTATATTAGGTACTTTTCTTAAACCAAGAAGTATTTTTATAAATAATACTTACAGATAATTAGAAAAACTTTGAAATTAACATAAACGTTGATTTCTCTGGACCATCTTAGGAATTATTTGAACTTTCATATACTTATATACTTTACCTACGTATTTAGCATGCACTTATAACTTCCATACTTATATACTCCGCACTATAGTAGCTATAATACACTCGGAAAGATGAAGTATAGTACAAACTTTTCAATAATCAGGAAATGTACAGTTTGCAAATACATTTAATCACGAACTGATAACTAGAATCTAAACAGATACGACTTACGATGAACTTCTAGACAGGCGGCCATGGTCAAGGGACTGAAAGTTGGAGATTAGTTAACTAAGTTGCAAAGTTTTAATGGCTTTGGCTCAGAAACCTTACGTCTGTCTAGGTTTTCTTCCACGGATATAAATTGATCTATATTCTAGTTAACGCCCGACATAGTACGATGGTGTACTGTTTAATGGGGTATCTTTCTGCAGCTGTTAGACATATGAACTGACTAAGAATAATCGCCATGTTACCATTGATTAAAAATTGCCTCGTGATCTATTAAAGATTCTTGCTCTGTAGTAACAAAAAAAAATTCAAAAATGTAGCCCACGGGAGTCCCATAGGTATGTATATCTCATCACGCGCAAAGGCATGAAGGCAGAAAATGGCGGGAAAGCTATCAAATAAGTGATTCCCAAAGGCGCATTCCGCGCACTTTGCACAAGTCCCCTACCCTATGCATCCTTAAGCAGGCCTTGACACAATTTGTCGCTAACCTCAAAATTGCCAATAATATTATATCCATTTTTTAGTTCATTAGTCGGTCATTTGAGTTTAGAATTACTTTATCTTGATTTCATATTAATTAGATTTAATTCAGGTCAGTTAGGGCCACATGAAGGATGCAAAAACTCCTAATTACCCCTAAATGGTAGACCCGACAGGTGAGGTCAGCACTCACCTGGCAGGTCAACACTCTACACATGGTTGGATGGTGTGCAGCACGAAAGCACACGAAGTGAGAGGCTGGAGAGAACTGGTATCGTAATAATCATCTTAGCTTAAGTATATTTTTAGCAACAGGAATAGATCTTTTTGTCATTCAACAACTTAGTTGCCAAAGCGGCCGGAGGGAACTTAACAATATTACTAAAAATACACGTAAAATACAAAGGTAAATTTAGTAATTACTGTAATTAATTTTGTGAAATGTAGCCTTCAGCGCTCAACCCAACCCTTGGACGTAGAAACAGACAAATGAAAAGGCTTATTTAAATTTTGCACGGGACGGGAAATTTTATACTCTATTCATAAAGAAAATGACAAACACCTAAGTACATTTTGTGTTATGCTTCTCATAAAATCATTATTTGTTTTGCCAGCCAGTTTTCAAGCGAAGATGGTAGAAAACAATGACTCACGTCGTTCGTGAATGATTGAATGAATGACACCCATCTGAACGTTGAAAAGGGTCTGTTTCATGTAAAATGTTTTTGCACTCTCGCTATGTAGACAGACATATTTCCACATATTCAAATTGGAAAGCGTTTTATTTCTCTTTAACTAAATTAAAAATAATTTACAATTTTTCTCTTTTAATATAATGATATAATAAAACTTTTGATCTTATCTTTTTTATTAATTAAGAGTAAAATTTCGTTAAAGTGTAGAGTTTTATACCTTTTCGTATGTTTTTATGTCAGATAAACATTCGGTCCGGTGAATGAAATGATCGCCGCGCCCAATATTGGTTACAGTTTGATAAGCTTCTGTACAGTCAACCGCCCATCAACCTAAATCCATTACAAATTCGACGCTATTACCGCGCTATAGAAGTCCGTGCAAGGTAACTTGATATGTGTTCGACTGTACTGATACACAGGCCAAATGGTTTTATTTATTTTTTATGTCTTTTTGTGGTTTTTCACGCATGAAACTTTAGTGCGTTATAGCGTACGTTTGGCCGGTGTTTATTTTTAGGATTTTTTTATAAATATTTATAGACCAAAGCTGGTTGAAATTAGGAATAACAGACCAATTGTTCGGTTAACAAAGTTGAAATTGGAACCGTTTCGTTGACAGTTAAATGTTTTACTTGTCCACCACCACTTAATTTCGGTAGTTGTGAATAACATTCCACTCTTTTAAATAATTTGTGTAATAATACCAGCATTTTAGGAAGATGCTCAGTTGATCGTCATCAAAGCCCATTCATCTTGCCACTGACCCTAATCGAATCCTAATGGATGAATCGTAGTTTGGCCTATTATAACCAAAATCCCTTTTTAATAAAATATTAAATGTAAACTGATTATTATAAATCGTTTCTGCACACAAATAACATAGGTACCTATTTATATATATGGCGAGTAAAAAAATTGTACCTACTACTTAAGTAGCAATCTACATATAATAAAACAGTAAAAATATTTTGTCTGTACATTTAGTATTTTTGACTGAAATGGATAGAGGGACACTTAAAAAGAACATAGAAAGCAAAAAAATTTTTTTGGAATTTCTTGTCTCTCTGTCTGTCTTAACTCCATTTATTCTTACCAGTCCTATCATGTAAGCAATCTTACCATGTCTTTTATGATTTTACAACAATATATTTTTAAATAGACTTTTTAGGAAATTACTTTCGTGGTTAATAAATGGTTTACTTTAGAATGTTTAGGTTTGAACTAATATTTGATTTATTTTCAACAAAATTCAACATAAAGTACTGTGAAGATTGTTTACATGATAGGACTGGTAAAAATAAATGGAGTTTATCTGTCTGTCTGTCTGTCTGTATGTATGTACGCGTTTCACGCAAAAACTACTGGACGGATTTGAATGAAACTTTTTCTGTTGTATAGCTATTAAGCCTGGGCAACATATAGGCTATAATTGATTTTGAAAACTCTAACACCTGATGAAGAACCATAGCAGAACAGCTAAACTATAAGAAATATGGATATGGTGCCTTAACAAAAGTCGTTCAACCTGATGAGCATTTTCTGCTGACGTATAAAAATTGAAAATCTGGAACATCTGATGAAGATCTGCAAGAGACCAGCTACACTATAACATATATGGAAATGGCGCCTTAGCAAAAATCGTTTAAACTGATGAGCATTTTCTGCTGACGTATAAAAATTGAAGATCAGGAACATCTGATGAATAACTCCAAGAGACTAGCTACACTATAACATAATATATGGAAATGGCGCCTTAGTAAAACTTGATTAATCTGATGAGCATTTTCTGTAGACGTATAAAAATCGAAGATCCGAAACATCTGAAACAGTTTGGAACACAAAAAGACTTTTCGTCTAAGCGAAACTCACGCGGGCGAAGCCGCGGTCAACAGCTAGTATGTAATATGTAAAATTAGATTCTTCTTCTTCTTCTTCTTCTCAGCATATTTTTGTCCACTGCTGAACGTATGCCTCTTGATTTGACTTTGAAAATTAGATTATATACTCGTAATACAATCGATCGATTTAACAAATGTTCGTTTATTAACCCAACCCAATTCCTTTATCATTCGTGAATATTGTATTTGCATTCATAACACAATGGAAATGCCGTTTCCAATTTCAAAACAATGATTTATTTATTTTTCCTGTATTTTGCACAATTTAATTAGTTGGACTGGCAGCATTGCAAAATAATGTTTTCAAAATGGATAATTTAATTGAAAATTCCACGAATCAAGAGGATGAAAGTTCACCGCCTTCTTTTTCTCTTAGATTAAAATAAATTCATTTCTTTGCAGAAGTTTTCCCAATGAGTATATAATATCTATGTCAGAATATTAAGAAGCAATTCCTCAAAAAGTATTTTGTATCAAATCAGAGGACTTATTCAAATTTTTTCAATCTTAGTCTACAAAATGATACGAAAAACAGATACATCGATTTTATAGTTGTCTAAAGCTAACTCAGACCAGACCACCAGACAGCTTAAGGGTCGTCGACATTACTTCAAGTATTGCATTTGCAGACGTCCAAACGCCGTGATTCCTCTGCTAATATTAGCTTTAATAGCCCATCATCGTTTTAGAGAAGCACCTGGGATTGAGCTGAACGTAAAAAGACAAGTGTTCTCTCAATCCAATTACATTTGTTGCGCCTGTTTTGTGAGTCGACAAACATCTTTGATCGTTCTCTTTGTTGCAAACTCATCTATTTATTCGCTTGAATTTAGTTTTTCGTATTGTGAACACAACTTGAGATTTGACAGAAGGACATATTTTCCGTCTACTAAATAGGTTCAGACATTTTTTGGTCAATTCATAAAAATTTAGGTACTTAAAAGAAATATACATAGTGTTAATTTATCATGAAAATTGGCCCAAGTAGAAACCCTACCTTTCTGCTTTACCCTACTAATATTTTTATATTATAAATACCAAAGTTTGGATGTGAGTTTGTAAGGATGTTTGTTACTCAATGATGCAAAATCTACTGGACGGATTTGGTTAAAATTTCGTACCCGGGTAGAAAAATACCGGGAATAGCACATAGGGTACTTTTTATCCTGAAATTCCCATGGGAGTGAAGCCCCGGGGCGCGGCTAGTGTAATATGTCTATGTATGTCTTGTTTACATAATACTCATTTAAATTTAAAAAAAAAAACAGCACATACAATACCCATTACGCTCTCTTTCATTTTCATCTATTCATTCCGAATCGAATTCTTTTTTGATTCGAATTCATAACATTGCTAGAAAGGCCAAATAATGTTGAATGTAAATATTATATGTAAAGTCTACTAGACTACCAAATTTAATATTGTATGATCTAATCTACTTTCATTTACAGTCGCGAGTTTTCATAACCACATCATTAAACTTGTATGAGTGGAACCTTTAGGGAAATAAACAGTTGGCGATGACTTTCATTGCATTAAAAACACTCCAGACTTCTGCATAAAACATGGCGAAAATGAGGTTTGTTATTGCAAACTGCGCGGTTTGCGAAAACTTTAATCTAATCTAGAAATGGAAAATTTAACAATTTAGTGTTGCTAATTAATTCACGATTTTTTTTTTACAACAAATTGGTGACTATCTACGATCTCAATGATCTACTTAGTTTTTAGTTTGCTGCTGAGGTTATGGGAACCTTTAGGTCAGATATGAGAACGGACTTTCTTTTTAATTAAGGTTATTCTAACAAACTGTTTTTTATTTCAATCCTACAATTAAGTTTAAAGAATAAAGAAATACTTTGACTTAGTTTTTTATGACTTTACTTTATGAAAAGTGTCTGAAGGTTTTTCTTTTTACTCCAAATTATTAGCGATCAGACCAAGTATTTATGCATATCAAACGGTAATTTTAAAAATAATCATGTATTAAGGAAAGTAAATTATTATGCTTTACAATAGAAAAAATTGGAGGTAACTAAAAATATCCTACCAAAACATTTTCGTGAAAAATAGTATCTCGTGTAGAGCCAAGCTTCCAATTCTACGCTCCCTAACTTCACAAACTCTACACCTTAGTCAAATTATTTGGCTTGACTCGTCTCAGCGGTAGTACTACCATGCTTCCAGATATATTTGACAAACAGAAACAATACATTAATCAGATTTCTTCATCCAGCCCTTCTCCCATTTGGGGTTTTGTCTCATATATTTGCATCAGAGGTGGCTACTCCAGTTTTTTCTGGGAGTTTATCTTTGTTTTTTTAAGAAGGTGAGAAGGAGACTCTGTGTTACTTACCTAAACATGTGGCTTGGCTAGTGGTCTGCTTAAACCCTTCATAAAAAAATTGTGAAACCACTCACCCGGCCATCGCTTTTCCAGTAGATGAAGAAGCCGTACTCGTCCACTTTGAAGAGGCAGTTCTGTTCCAGCTCCGTGTTGTCCTTCTCCTCCGTCCAGCGGTCCATCACCGCTCCCTGATAAAAACACAGAAATAGTTATCAAAGTTATCTAATCATCTCTAACTTAAAAATAAAACAATATAACTAAGAAAAGAAACAAGTGGTATAAAGGGGTTAAGAGCGCTGGCCCGTGGCAACGGCGGCATTGCCAAGCTGAAATAAATAAATATATTTGCAGGCAAACACGGTAGAAATGCATGTTAGGACAAAGCATAGATATAGAAAAAAAATCAATTTTTTCTTACAACTTTATAGGACAAACAGTTAGGTGCATCATAGGTTCAGTTGAACAAGCGTGTTGTGCCAATAATCAAAGCTTAATATTCTGAGGTCAAATAAAGGTAGTTTTTAATAAAAACTAACTGTATATGACCACGACTGCCCAAAAACGACTTATACTATTTGGTTGCACGTTATCGCACCACCTTACTACTCTGTGTTTGGTCTAATGGTTAATTTGTAGAGAATGCCAATTTGTACATAATTCTTGTAATTTGTGCAATTTGTGCAATAAAGTTTTTAAACAAATAAATAAAAAGAGCACTATGTTTTTAGGTTTAACGTATGTGTGAGTTTCTTTATTTCATCATAAAAATTGCTAAGCGCCTTGAAATATGTGCGAGGTCGTAGATTCATTACGTTATCTCGGTTTTTAACATAAAGCTGTCAGCCCGTCTGTCTGTATCTTCTCGTGTCTCACCTATTTTCCACAAGAGTGACTACTGCACAGAACGTCATAAATTTACATAGCTTTTAAGTTAAACGTTAACTCGTTTGCAATGTTAATATAATAAAAAAATATATAGGTAAGTCTATACACCTAACACCTTTAAGAAAAACTTAACGTCTTAGATTGTATTACACGACTGACCAAAAAAGGAGTGTTATGTTTTCAGGGTTCATGTATGTATGTAAGTTTCTTTATTCCATCATAAGTCCTGAACGGCTTAACAGATTTTGATGTGAGAGGTATTTTTAGATTCCTTTCATGTGTTTTTTATTTTTTAATACTTAATTAGCTTGTAAATATTTACAAAACTAAAATCAAGACTTGTATGAGTTTACAGCTATGTATTACTTATTGCTCTATATATAAACAAGCAAAGACCTATAAATTAAGTGCAAATCAATCAATTTGATGATCGGAATTCTAAACAACTCTTAGGATACATTCGCAAAACTGGCAACCTCGTGAAATATGACTGACATTCAACTGCTTTGAAGATAGCGTAGCACTGTGGTAGTGGTAGCAGTCGACGCAGAAAAAAAACTACAATTTTCTAAACTATTTTCTAGACCTACTTATTCTGAGTCATGCATGGTTCTAATATTTTCTTGATTTGTTAAGTAAATATTACCAAAATTTCATTTTCACCAAGTAATAAGCGATTGCATTCTGATTTTCAAACAAGAAGTTGGCAATGAGACAGAGATTGCAAAAAATATAGAGTTTACAGAGGTGAAGCTAATCAACGGAATTTATATATTTTCTAAAAACATGATACCTCCAATCTTATTTTTAGTTTCACCTATTAGGTACTTAGGTCATTTTGGTCTAAGTAACGGTTGTAATGATTTGTAAGGGAACAGAAAAGACTTATTTATGAGTTTTAGCTTGATGATCAATTAATTATTTTAAATACGATTTCGTAATAAATACTATTCCATTATGTTAAATATGTACAGTCAACAGCACATCAACCTACTCAAATTCATTGCAAATTCGACTCTGCGGCCGCGGCATAAGAGATCATGCAGGGTAACTTGAGGTGCGGTCGACTGTACTAAGTAATTATAAACAGTAATTTTGTCATCAAGTAGGTACATAATTACTTACTCAAGACAAAATTACTTTTGTCTTGGTCTTGACTTGGCATCGCAAAGCATTAGAAGCAATTGTTATTTTGTATTAGGACTCATCGGATTTCTAAGGCAACTTGAATTTCTCCCGCAAACTGTAGAGCTGTATTTACGTATTTACTATGTTTTGTGATAATTGAGATTGAGACAGCACGAAGATTGGCGGCCATTCAAATTATGTGGATCGCAACAATCCAGCGGCAGCGCATTGAACTTGAACGTGTTGTATTTTAGAACGCTTCCTCATTACTATGCGGTGATTTGTTTTCCAATTAGGAATTCGGGAATTCACAGGCTATTTTAGGATTTATGTAAACAAACTAATCACGATTTTCGTCGAATTCTAGAATTAAATCTGATAGACTTTATACTTACACGATACGATCTGCAAAAAAGTAATGATGCCAAAATAATGATGTGTTAATTTTTATATTTTTCCAAGTCATTTTCATTAAATACAATATACATAAATAGTCGTTGGTAGGTATTAGTTATAACATTAGGTATAATAACTACTACGATTGCTTTGCACGATTAATATATCATATTATATTCGCTATCATCCAGCGGCCAAGCTGGTTTTATAGAGCAAATTAGTTAGACTTGAGTTATTTAGAAAGACCAACAAGAAAATTCATGCTTATGCGAAAGCAAAAATTGCTCCATATGACTCGCACTGTCAAAAAGTTATCAAATCCAATTAAATGTAGAGCCAAGCTTATAACTCTTCACAAACTCTAACGTCAAAATAGCTGCTTGTAATATTTTTTATAACATATTTGCTCGTAAAGTGTCACTTATTTCACCAATTTCAATATTGTTTTGTATCTCATTACGCACTTGTGCGTTATTGTAAAGTAAAACGCACGCTCCGTCTAAAAACGAACGATACTTTTTTAAATCTTAGCATAGAGTTTTTATGTCAGAAAAGTGGTCAACATTTTATGAATAAAATTAACTTTAGGAGATGAAATAAATAAAAATTTAATTTTTTAAATTAATTTTGACAATAAATTACAACCATTTACCTGTAACAAAACACAAATATATTAATTTACTTTATCAGTAATACTGGCTGTTTTTTGTGCTTTTGGCTTTAAAAAAAGCGCTGATGCGCGCGCATCGCTAATTTGTGAACAAGTAAAATTTTACCGCGCGCTTTTTCTTTGGTATTGTCGTTTTCCGAGTTATATTTAAATATTTCCGCGCAAATATGTTATAAAACGTCGTATGACATACGTGCGCTTTGAAAATTACAGCCTCTGCCTTTCTTGTAGCCCTCGCCTACGGCTCGGGCTAGCAATATCGCCTCGGCTGTAATTTTCAACTTACCGCACTTATATCACAATGTACTATTGCACATTATACATGAATTACCAATATCTACAGATTATATTATACTAACATGAAGTAATGTTATTTTACATAGATATTATTTTAGACGGCTACAGTAAATCTTCTTGTACGCCTCGTCTCGGCGGTAAATTCATTTAACGGTTATTAGTTTTAATACTAAAGTCTAAATTCAAAGCTTATATCTAAATTAATGCTGTATCAATCATTTGCTTGGTTAGAGTAGCGGAAAATTGTTACTTAATCTGTGGTTCAGTGCGAACTTGATGAGATAAAGATTGTCTATGGCATGAAATTGTTTTCGCACTTGTGTGGTCCCGACGATCAATGAACGGGCTAATAATATACCTTGTAATTTGTTTTTATTGGAAAATTTGATATTTTTAGGCTGCAAAAGTTTACGCAAAAATTTCCTTGATCTTTAAATTACTCAACTTATTTTTTATTTCTTGTTTTAAGTTGTTATTTTTATTTCTCAGCGGATCGGAGTAGTATATATTTAGGATGAAATATTGTTTATCTTTTGTATAAGATTCCCATTAACCTTTAAAATCCCAAATAATATAATATATAAAAATGTGAAAGTGAATGTTTGTTTACCTATTTGTTTGTCTATTACTCTTACCTCTTAACGCTTTATCTACTGAACCAATCACCCTGAAATTGTTCATACACATAGTTAGAGATACTGAGAAGGACATAGGGTACCTTTCATCCCAGGAAAAAGCACTGTTCCCGTGGGAAATTCACACGGGAATATAATATATCCTAACTAATATAATAAAAGTGAAAGTGAGTTTGTTTGTTTGTTTGTTACCTCTTCACGCTTTTTCTACTGAACCAATCATCCTGAAATTGTTCATACACAGTTAGAAATACTGAGAAGGACATAGGGTACCTTTCATCCCAGGAAAAAGCACTGTTCCCGTGGGAAATTCACACGGGAATATAATATATATAAAATAAAGTTACTATATACTGACTACTAGTAGCGGCTCCGGCACTGGGATCTGCCAGTTGAACTCGAACTTCTTAGTCATGTTGGCTGTTGGCTAGCTCCTGACGACCCAGCACCTCGCACCGGCAGCCTCAACAGACGGGAGCCATCGCACCGTCCTGGAACAAGTCAAATCCTACTAATATTATAAAGGAATGCGAAAGTTTGGATGTGAGATGGTGAATTTGTGAGTAAAGTAAGTAAAAATAGTGCGCCTAAAAATCAAGGATTGTAACATTGTGAGGATGTTTGCTTCTTAATCATCGTAGACCTCATCTCTGCCCTCGGACATGATTGTGGTGAAGAGCAAACCCATCTATATATATATGTAACTCAAAGGTGACTGACTGACTGACATAGTGATCTATCAACGCACAGCCCAAACCACTGGACGGATCGGGCTGAAATTTGGCATGCAGGTAGATGTTATTTCGTAGGCATCCGCTAAGAAAGGATTAACGCGAGCGAAGCCGCGGGCGCCAGCTAGTCTTTAATAAAATAAAAAAAACTAGACTGATTTCAATTAAATATAAAGATAGAAAAAAACCGGGAATAGCACATAGGGTACTTTTTATTCTGAAATTCTCATGTGAGCGAAGATCCGGTAAAGGACAATGCCGATTCGACTATGAGAAGTGGCGTCTTTTTTTTTTCGCGCGGCCACTAACCGAACTATGTTTTTCTAATAGGTAATAGCATAATAAACAAAACTTAGTATGGCATATATAACTCTAAACTCAGTCCGAACTGAGTTATTGGGGTTAGAAAATGTTAAATATTCAAATGTTTTTGAGGCGATTTTCGTCATATGGGAGCAAGTTCAATAAAAATATGTAACAAAATAATTCTCTTTGGACATTTTTTATTACCACTATAATCCTTTGAGGCCTTACACGCCGTAACTCCCTCCCCCTCCTGGCAGCTGCACACATTGTTCGACGAGTTTGCAGGTATGGGTGAGTCATACATCGGTATTTGTGTGAACAATGCAAATCCCAAAACCCCTTCTTCCACCCCCTCTACCCCATCCCCGCGCATCAATGAGTAAGTACATTTTTTTTTTACTGAATAATCAAACTACGACTTGGCTTGTTTAACTAAATAAATAAATATAAATATATATATACGGACAAATCACATAGATTGAGTTAGCCCCAAAGTAAGTTCGGGACTTGTGTTATGGGATACCAACTCAACGATACTATATTTTATGACAAATACATATATAGATAAACATCCAAGACCCAGGCCAATCTGAAAAAGATCATTTTCCATCTTGACCTGACCGGGGATCGAACCCGGGACCTCCGGTGTGGCAGTCTGGCGTGTTAAGCGTTAGGCCACAGAGGTCGTCAAAACTGACTCCGATATAGATATCTTACCTAACATAATTGACTTGTTTACTGGACCTTCTGATTTGTGTAGTGAAGCATTATTGTGCGTGCTGTTTTAATATAAATACAGTGGAATATGGATCGAAGACAGTGCATTTCTTGTCTTCGAAGTATAAGTCGAAGCAATAACAGTGTAAGAAGATCCTACCCTTTGACTACGCAGCACTTCCAGCATCATCCATTTCTGATTGATTATTTGGCTGAAGTTAGAAATATTATTGAGGTATGTAAACATTATATCAAAATGTTTTACGAATACTTTTATTCTTTTTCACACTCTTTAATCATATTTTTAAAATAAGTACAATTTCATAATGTTAATAGGACAAAAGAGAGGAAGCATTAAGATATTTTGTGTTCCAATTACCGGTTTAAATTCCACTGTATAATTCCAAATGCCACCAAAAGTTTTTAGTAAAAACCAAGTTTGTCATTTATATTTATCTCTCTACAGATATTCAGTGAAGACCGGATTTGTAAACCTTGTTTTCAACAAGCAAAACGCTATATTCAACGAGGCGAGTTGGGCACACAACGTGAACCAGTCGCAGCTGAGGGTGATGTTCAATCCGTAGCTGACGAACCAAGAAGATCTTAGCCCGATCCTGAGCCAGCGGATAGTGACCGTGAGATTGCTGACATCGAATCCGTACCTGACAGCTCTGAACGAGAACAAATGGTGCCAGTGGGACAGGTACTACCAGTCCGAAATGTTTTGAGCTTTCCTATACAAGGATTTTCAAGAGCTCCTTTTAATACGAGAACTTGTATATTTCAATATTGTGAAAACAGTAACTTGGTTAGAATAGACAAGAATTTGAGATCTATAATTCTACAAGAGAATAGCTTTTATATACCGCAAGGCGTACGCGTATGCGAACAACATAGGTTTGATCCAGTATGGATTGATATTTCACTTGTTGTCCGTCACGTATATAATACGTTTTCACCTAAACAGGTCAGCGATATGTTAGATGCAAACAAATCAAGAATGGTTACGCTGTGTCGATGGGTGGTTGAAACGATGAATGGACGCTTAAAAAATCAATTTAAACTATTGAGACATACAACTAATAACAGAGCTATAGGTCATTTATTTTTAGAAATAAAAATAGCAGGGGCTTTGCTTAATGCCTTTGGCCGCCCTCTAACAGACCACAGATTGGTTGATGATATTTTAAATGCAATAAGAGAAACTATAAATAATGAAAATCACCTCGCAGACTACATTATTCATAAAAATATGAACGCTAGAAGAACTATATTCATGACAATAACAGCAACAGATCTCAATCACATAACAAATGACTTTCCCATTCTTAGCATGGACGAGTTAATTATATATGCATTAGGAACATACCAAATAAAGCAAGCTTGTAGTTACTACGGCGAGCATGTTAAGAACGATGAAGGAACATACAAAATAGAAGTATGCAGAGATAACGACTTAGAGGGCTTGGAAGATTTCAGTATTACAGCTATAAATCCATGGTTGCTGAGGGCGCGAATACAATCGAGACATAGACAGTCTCGTATTTATATAAACACGTATATTTTGGTACAAGGTGGTATGAGAGGCAGACAAGCCATATACGGTCATTACTGCAGTTGCATCGTCGGCAAACGAACCCTTGGCTGTTGTTCTCACGTCATGTCAGTATTATGGTATTTAGGATGGGGGAGATATCAGGAGAACTTAATTCCTCCCGCGACCTTATTAGATAACATCATAATACGCCATGATGTAGAGAATGAGGCTGAGGAGTCTAGCGGCGATGAATTTTAATTTCAAACAAAAACTGCCTTTATATTTATTAAATCGTTTTTTGTTAACACGTTATTTTTATATTGCAGTTTAAAAATTGTTGAACTTGATCTCATATGAAAAATATTTGTGTATCTATATGTACCCAAAAAAGAAACATTGGTTTGAATTCAAAGTAAGCATTATTATTGTAAACGCTTCTACAGTTTTTCTATTTTATAAGACAGGCATTGTAATTACTACATTCATTGTATTGTAAAACAGAACTGTATTAATTTTATAACAGCAGTGAAATGTGAAATAAAATCATTGAATATATTATTGTATTTGAGTTACAGTGGGGGGGGGGGGGGGGAGGCTCAAATGATTATAGTGGTAATAAAAAATGTCCAAAAATAATTATTCTGTTACATATTTTTATTGAACTTGCTCCCATATGATGAAAATCGCCTCAAAAACATTTGAATATTTAACATTTTCTAACCCCAATAACTCAGTTCGGACTGAGTTTAGAGTTATATATGCCATACTAAGTTTTGTTTATTATGTTATTACCTATTAGAAAAACAGGGTTTGGTTAGTGGCCGCGCGAAAAAAAAAAGACGCCAAAAACAGGCATTGGCTTTTATAAATTAAAGTTTCGAAAGTTGATCGATCTTCAATGGTTGAGAGTATATGTGCACAATTACATCAAACGCTTCGCGTTATGAGGCATGATGCAATAACATTAGGTGTTGAAGTGAACAATTGAAAAAATTGGGCGCAGGCCGTATCCAATATGTAAAGGTAAAGGTGGACATTTATGAAAGAGATGATCAATTAGAATTCTTGTTGTGGCTCAAGCATAGAGTAAAACAGATCCATCTGTGCGCAGAAGTCCGTGATGCTCAACATTATGATTTCGATGAAATGTTATCTAATAAGTTGGAAATAACTTCTTACAAAAATATGTAAAAAAATGTTTAATTATTAAAACACAAAATACAGAATACCACCTTATCTAACTTTACCTTTTAGTATATATATCTAAAAATGTTTTGTATGGACGTAAACAGAAACTACACTACACCATATAGCAAAACCACAACCACACAGACCATTTTTTCTTTTAACTTGAAGAGCATAACACAAGCGCATACAAACACTGCAAAAATAAACTGTTACCAAAATGCCGTCTCAAATACTTATAACTTAAAACGTGGTCATCCATTACTCGTCGCTCAAGAGCACAGTCAATTAATGAGAAGCAACCGGCAAAGGACCCTTTTATCTCGACATGGCCGGGTCAGGGCTAGTTGAAGGTTGAACATAGTGTGGAACATGACAGATCGTATCACCGGTAAATGCGAGATGACTATAGATTTTTACTTTCGCAAAAGAAAAAATACACTACGCGAATTTTCGCCTTTGAAAATTATTTCACAGAGTAGATACCTACGTATCTTCGTTGGAAGAAAGAGAGAAATAAAAATTCTTTATTTGGCAAATTTAACACTAAATTCTAATAAAAAGAAATATTTATATTTATTAGAACGGTACTGAATTATAAATACACAAAAAAGAATCCGCAACATGCTTCTAATAAATAATAATAATTCTATATTCGTCGAAAAGTCGACCAGCTCAGCTAGCAGCTTTGGTGCTAAAGCAGAAGCCAAAGCGCTGATTTTCAGCTGGTACCAGAAGAGTACGGTTGTCAAAAATTACGTCACAATTAAATTACATTGTATTTTATATTTCCCTACCGTTGGAATTTTGGTATTCTGGATAGGCTTCCTCACGAACATTGATATCAATCACAGAAATAATTTTTCAAATCGAATTTGTAGTTCCAGATATGAGCGCGTTCAAACAACCAAATACATTAGTATAGACTGTGTGCCTAGTTACTTTGTTGGTAGTTAGGGTTCCATACCTACCTCAAAAACGGAACACTTATAGATCACTTTTGTCTGTCCATCCGCTCGATGGATCCTCGCGAGATTACCTTGCACTTGAAAGGTTTTATTTAATAAGATTTTATTTTATTTGCTAGCCACCCGGAGGTTTCTTATTGAATCTTTGAGTAGATTACTAATGTACATTTAATAAATCTAATCCTCAACTAAGCCTCAAGAATTATATCATGTAATTTCCCAAATTTAATCAGCCACAGAACAGTCTTAATGTGTGTAATCCCTACAAATCCCTTGGGATTCTTAAATGTAGGTAGATGCGTTAAGTAATTAGAAATGTAGAGTGAAATTCTCTGGAACGCCGGTTGTATGAACTTGTATGTAAATGGGCGGTCTGTCCAGGCCAAGGTTGATGTATTCTTCTCTCATTAAAACTGTTTTCACTTCGAGGTTCCGACCGTGGCCTAAGATAATACAATCGGAATCAACCTCAATATCCCACAAAAGTTGAATATTTTTTGGGACTTTTCCTTGTCCAAATTTGAAATATTTAGGTACCAAAGAAAATAATTTGGTGTAACCTAATTCTAAGATATTGCTAGTGTAAACAAAAATATTGGATGTACAGACGCAATAACAAAAAGCAAGTTAAAATTAATATTAATGCGAAGCAATTTATATACATGTTTCTGTGGAAACACTAATAGCAGCACTATTCGTGGCAGTAAAACTAAAACTAAAGTTGGAATGAATCCGCTGGAAACTTCTCAAATTGACCCGCTGCGGTATTGTGGTCGTGAGGAAAGTTGCGCCCTTGTTTCCTATTGCCTCGGGCCATTGTCAATGTTTCTCGTTTCTCCGCTTAAAAGGCCCTAGATTTTCTTGCCTTTTATGTGGAATGGAAGAAGCCCTTAGGCTTTTGTGTGAGGTTTCTTTGTAGTTCTTATGTTCATGTGGAAGAAATGTTCCCAATTTTCATGCATTTTTTGTGGGGAATTATCTTCATTATCATTTTTTAAATCTTCGTATAAAGATCTAAAGAAGAAAATTGTACAATACCGTCAAATGCGCGCCAATTTATCTTGTCATAGACGTCTTTGTGGAGGTAAAAGCGAATTTTCAATGAATTTGAGTAGGTTGTGATCCTGCTGACTGTAGTCTGTTCAGTCACGTGTGCTCTATAAATTAAATTTTAAAACGTGCCCCAATGAATCTTGTTGTAGGAATTATGTGGTATTACGAAGCCTTACGAGCCCTGCGAGGTTTCTAACCATAATGTGATTACTGGAAGGCCGGGTCTGCGGCCTGGGCCAGGGTAATAGAATTATGGTGCTCAAGAGTCAGTTCCAATGTTACTCGAGGTTTCCAAGCCACTTCGTTTTACTTCGTAAATCAAATCTCCGTTTTAAACATTTCTACCTCATCATATTTTCTCTTTTCTTGTTTGTAAGAGTCACTTATCTTTTAATTGATATACCTAGGTATGTCATCAGTATATCTAAAATCTATGATTATAAATTACTAGCAGCCCGCCCCGGCTTCGCACGGGTAATTTAATTTTTTTTATTATAATTTTTGAATACTCCATCATCAAAAAGAGTAAAATTTTAAAGAAAGATAGATTATCGTCTCTTTTTACATTTTTATCTAGTTTTTTTATTACTTTTTCTTCGTATTTTTATTTTTTAATGTTTGTGTAAGAAACATATCATTAGAAGCCATTAAATTTAATTAGTTAGAGCTTCCCTATAAACAACATTTGATGTTGTTTTGTTTTCTGGCAACAAAATGAATTGATTTTCAGGAGATCCGACCCGCGACAGACCAACATAGAGTTGGCCATGAGTAAAACATTCTTTTCTTAAGTCTATCCCCACTAATTCAAATGTTTGGCCTTGAGACTTATTAATTGTTAATGCAAAAGACGTTTTTATAGGAAATTGAAGCCGTTTAAACGGTATTGGTAAATCAGTCGGGATCATCGGTATCCTCGGTATATATGCTAGTTGACCAGCTGCTGGGCCGGTGATAATGGTTGCTACAATTAAATTGTCCTTCAAATCCTTAATTAATAACCTCGTCCCATTGCACATATTTGGAGGGGATAAGTTTCTTAAAAGCATGATAGGAATTCCGATTTTTAACGTTAATTCATGTGGTGGTAGCCCAGAAGGGTTTAATGAGTTTAAAAATTCTTGTGGATAATGTACTACGTCAACAGTATTAATAACGGTGTCAATCGATTTGTATGATTTTATTTGTCCAGGTACTTTCTGAATAATCAAATCATTTATTTCATTCACTGTATCATTTTTAGGCGAAACTATTGCCCTAGAGCACAGCCAATGAAAGTCCTTTTCATGCAAATTAGCAATGTCAGGATATATTGCATCTATTAAAATTTCTTAATTATGGACTATTTGGCCTAGAGACTCATCCAGACGGATTTCACAATTCCTGCTTAAATTTGGAGTGGGAAAAGTTCCGTCTCCAAGTTTTAGCAGTTGCTGTGGGAAGTCACTATCTGTGATTCCACGAACATGAGCTCTCATATTCGTCCGTAATTTTAAATGTTCAATTGTTGTCCATAAGGGAGACGATTTCAAGCATGCTTTGATAATATCTGCCCGCGTACCTCTATTAATGACAGGAAGAGTCTGTCGGAAATCTCCAGCAAATACAAAAGTAATCCCATGGGAGCAGAAGAGTTTCTTAGATCTTGTAAGGTTCTGTCTACTGCCTCTATGTGTGCTCTATGGCTCATAGTACATTCACCCCACATAATCAATGAGGCGTCTTGTAGTAACTTACCAAGAGGCCCATTTTTGCGGATAGAACATGTAGATTGTTGCTCAAGGTTTACGGAGAGGGGAAGTTTAAAAGTGGAATGAGCAGTTTTTCCATCCTACGGCGGCGGCGGCGACCACGCGATTTTATATTTGTGATATCTTCCGAATGAAATGTCCGATTTTGATAAATCAAAAAGTAATATAAAGGTACTGAAGTGTTCGTGATCACAAAATCATTTATTTTGATAAGGATTAATAACAAAGTATAAATAAAGACATGTTTCTAATGGCGTCATTTTAATTATTATTTTTTAAACTAAAAACTCTTATTGTGTCTTAACTATAATAGTTAGGCATATGCTGCCGCGACATTTTTTGTAGATAATGATTTGTTCTACAAACACGTAGTACATCATTTTGATCTATCATTAATAGTTTTAGCAGCGCACGCGATGAAAGGAATTTTTAAAGTTATTTTTGCACAACTTGGGTTACATTATTAAAGTTTTAGTAAGGATCCCTAAATATTTTGGAAATAAAATATAGCCTATAACACTCACGGATAGTGTAGCTACTAAACGGTGAAAGAATTTTAAAAATCGGTCCAGTAGTTTCGGAGCCTATTCGTTACAAACAAACAAACAAACAAACAAATAAACAAATCTTACCTCTTTATAATATTAGTGTGGATGTGGATTAGTGTGGATAACAGTACCAATTCTGATAAAAATATGAGATCTACGAAATGGAGCTATCAAACAAAACAAGACTAAATAGATACCAATGTAAATACATTAAAACACTTTTTTGGAAGTAGAATAAAAACCCTTAGTTGGAATACTTGGACAAAACGTCGTAAAAATATGAGTCAATTAATAAAACAATGAGCGCCATGTTAACAAGAATAAAACAGACAATTCCTGCAAAAGTCACACGCTTCGTTAATTATAGTTGATGGACTGTAATCACTCTCATTACAGCACGATGATGAAATGAACGTGAAATCTGCGTTTATTTACTGGATTCATTTTAATGTGCACGTGATCTCGTACAGTTACCTCATGGACCTCTGTGCGACGGTAATAGGGGCGAATTCGCAACTTATCTACTTAGGTTGATGTGTTATTGATTGTACTGTTAATACCTTCTCTAAATGATGTAGAGCATACTCCTATTGCCCTTCTATATTATTGGTTTCATCATTATTAGGAGTTGCAAGTTTTTAGACAAAATCACAAATCTCTATTTCTTTTTTCAAACAAAATAGAGATCCTTCAAAAATCTGTAAACCATTCTTATAAATGCTGTCTTTTGGTGGAAGCTTAAGCACAAGAAAATTGTATTTTAAGATGATACAGAATTACGTATTTATTCCTTATGGGGTAGACAGAGCCAAGAGTCGTAAGACTTGAAGGCTACATTTGGGTGTTGTAAGATGAGAGATTTTATGACCGCTATAAGAATCGATAGGGTGAGAATATTCGTTAATTCCAATAAGAATTTGCAGTTTACACCCTAAGCGGTTAAAATCTGGGTTAGTATTGAATTGCCGCTATTCAGTGGTTTTAAGTGTTCCCGTTCTGGACCAGAGTAACTCCTGAAATAGACCAATCCCGGGTTTATAGCCGATATGAAGTCGTAAAGCAAGTGAGCAGAGCACTGAGCAAGATGAATTGAGATTTTTAACCGCCGACTAAAAGAGGGATGTTACTGTTAAGATGTAAGACATACATACATAGAATCACGTCTTTATCCCTTACGGGGTAGACAGATCCAAGAGTCGTGAGACTTGAAGGCCACGCTTAGCTGAATAGTGGGCTCTCTGATGGAATGGAGATTCACGTATAGTGACAGGTTGCTAGCCCATCGCCTATGAGTGGAGGAATCCCCAGTTTAAAGCCCTTTCCCTCGATTGCGGGAAGAGAAGCAGCTCGCACATTCTATGTTTTTTCTTTGCTCCCAGACCAGCATGGAAGATGTTATTTATTTGCATAAAAATAAGTTTACGAGTATTACAAAATGTGGTGCCAAAAAACTTAATCTTACTTACATGTTTTACCGGTTAGGAGTAGGCAAATCTATATGGAGAGCATGCTGTCATCTCACTAAAAGTAACGTATACTAATAAGTAGATATAGTGTTGTTTTATGGCATAGTTATCTTTCTGAGGTCATCTTAGAAAATATTGCTTTTTAGTATGAAATATTATCATTAAGAAGTTTGTTTAGAAGGCTTTTGCCCAGCAGTGGGACATAAATAGCTAGATAAAAAAAAACAACTTTGCCAAAAAGTGTATTTGTATCAAGTCATGCTTGAATTGAAAACAGATTTTTCAATACCAACTTAGGCACACCAATGAAAACTGAATCTGAGAAAACCATTCATTATTTTACTCACTTTTACTATTATTCAGATTTTTGTGATTTTACTCAAATATTTATTTATTTATTTATATAGAATTTCAAAAAAGGAAGATTACACAGCCATGGAAGTAGTAAGTACTTTGTACTTATTACTTCCATGCACACAGCCTCTATATTCTGACTATGGAAGTAATAAGTACTTTGTACAAAGTACTTACTACTTCCATGATTCTGACAGCGTTACCGCGCGTGCACATCAACGGAAAGGTCACATTGACAGATGAGACTGCCGACCCCGTGAATATTAAGCCGAAGAGATAACAATGCTACATGACTTAGCAGGTTCTGAAGTAATAACTCTATTTTTAGACCTTGTTTCCAGGCAGGCTGATTATAAATCTTATAGTCGTTTCGTGGAAATTCCCAATTCTCATGATAAATAAGGCTGCGTTTCCACCAGAAACTGAGCTGCGCGGCAATGAGCGTAGTAATGCGAAAGCTTCTGTGTAAACGCAGCGTAATCTAGATATCGTATTTTTTTATTTGGGAACTAACAGTTTATCATAACTAAGTAAAAACTTAAAAAATCTAAGTAAACGAACAGTTTCCACTTACAGTAAAAAAATGAAATTACAACCATACTCGAAACTCAAAGGCAGAAAAAAAAACAAATAACTCAGAAGAAAGAAACATTACTACAAGTAGATAGCAACAGTTACGGATGGATGGGTTGGGAAGAGAAAAATTCTTGCTCAATAATTCGTCTGAGGTTACATCAAAAGGAAGTCAAGAAAACATTATTTCTTCTTATTCATGTCTTCTTTTTCTGTTCTAATTCTTGTACACTATGATTCTGATTCGACAGGAAAACGTCGAAGTTGTTAATTAATAGATACTATCTGCTTCTGTGTTTCGAATTGTGTGTGACTACTTTCGTTTCGAGTTTATAAGTTCAAATAGTGATAAATCTACTTTTCAATTAACTTCCCTAGCATCACTTTTTATAGCATTAAGTAACTAAGTAAAGAATTTTTAAAATTCCATCCAATCGAGGGAGTGAAAAAAGACAATAACGCGAGCGAAGCCGCAGTGAAAAGCTAGTCTATATTAAAGTTGATGAATTTGTTTCTGTGTTTTAATGCGCTGGTATCTGAAAGTACCAGTCCGAATTTAAAAACTCTTTGTGTGTATGACAGCGACATTCATAAGGTATACAAGATGCCGAAATTGTCACGGGAGTGAAGCCAAGGGGCAAAGCTAAGCTAGAGGCTTGATAAAGGGTGAGTAGACAGTCAAACCGTCTCGATTAGTTAGTTAGTCAAGGACTAGGCACTTGACCTGTGAGGCTGTGAGTAATGTGACATTCATCTGTCATGAAGTTCCCGAGTAACATTTAAATCAATTCGCACCTATCAATAATATTGTTTTTCCGAATTGTATGTAGGTACATACATTACGTAACAAATGAATGAATCACATTGTATATTTATATCGACAAGTAAAACATCGACACGGTAAATATACAGTTCAAGGCAAGGTGTTTCCCATCAAAGACTTTGTTTCTTTTCCACTTTGTAGCCGAAATACTTTGTTTTTGCTTTTTATCATTTGGCTTGAAAATAATGCTCATGTATGAAGAGAGTGATGAGTGTAGAGGAAGCAAGAGAGATCTGTAAGGATCGTAGCAAGTGGAAATCGCTAGTCTCTGCCTACCACCACGAGAAAAATGCGTGATAATATGTATGTATGCTTGTAGCGAAATATCTATTACAGCATAATTATTATTATCTTAGACTGGACCTAGAAACATTCTCAGGTTAATTGGATAAGAATGTAATTAAAAGGTACCTATATTTTCCTGTTTGTAAAATAAAAAGATCAAAAAGTATCTGCAATTTAGAGATGAATGAAGGGCAAATGAAAAACATTATTAACTCTATAACCTCCAACGTCGGATTAATCTGACAAATTAGTATTTGTTTTATTTTATTTTTTACCTTTTATGTATCCTTAGTACAATAAAGATATTACAAACAAACATTTTCGTGTCCATTTCGCCAACGCACGTTTTTTTAAAATCTTTATCGTAGATAGAGATAACTCTACCTACGATAAAGATTAAAAAGAAAGAAAAATTATGTTTTTCATTTGCCCTTCGTTCATCTCTAAATTGCAGATACTTTTTGATATTGAGTTCTTCGTAAAGAACAGGCGATTTACAAAAAACGACTTCCTCATATTCCGCGTGCTTCCGAAGACTAGCAGGCACAGCATCCGTTCATAATGAGATATTAAATCATGTTATAAATAAAGCGGACTCGGCAACCTTCGCCACGCTTCGCGGAAGTTCGCAATCTTAAGGAAACGTTCATTAGTTACAGCACTTTTCAGGCTTTTTTCGTACATTTTACAGTTATGGTTGGTATAAAATGTTAATCAATTACGCTTTGTTTTTTTCAAATTGTTCAAGTAAACAAATTCTTCCGCTACTAGCAGTGCTCTTGGATTCTGGAATCAACACATGTTTATAATATTAGTTACTAGCTTTTGCTTGCAGCTTCGCCCGCGTAAATTTGTTTTAGGGTTTTTTTAATTTTAACAAAATGACAAACAGAAGACAAACGTCTAAAAAAATTGTACGGCGTCTTGTAACTGATTAAACTGGATTACTATTTACTGTTATTTTAAAAATACAGACAGACACTACAAGCTGTTGAATGGTTATGGATGTATTTTATTTTTGATTACCTATTTAATAGATAAACATAAAATGTAAGTATTCTTATTTACATAGGTACCCAGGCCAGACATACCTATTCCCTGACTTTTACTACGATGGGAATAATTCAAAGAATGGTCCAGTCCAATAGAAAGGACCACTTACAGCAACAAATGACCGGACAAGATCGACATTAGGCTAACAGCCGCATAGTCCAACGTTTGAGTTTGACCCACTTCGAAGGCCAGTAGCTCCCACTTGCGAGGAGTTCCTCAGTGGTAACTCAATTTTTTTCTGTTGAAAAATAAAAGTAGTGGTTACTTACTAAGAATAAGGTTGCTTTGTTGGTCTGCTTTTATTTTTATTAGATTTTTATTTCAGGTTATATCTAAATACAAACGAAAATAAAGAAAATCAAGGATAAATTCTGCATCTTAACTATCTTGAATTTTTAACTAAAAAATCAAGATGGTTACCTATCTGCGTAGATTCATAATTTTATGCGTCATTTTATGCGTATTGTTTGTCATAATCATACAAACTTTCGGACTAAAGTAAATATTAATCTTATACGTGCGGGAAGATTGACAAACAGCTATGCGTTTGTGTTACTCCTCACATTCAAACGGTTTCATATTATTGACGAAGAAAAAATCATACCAGTTTAACTTTGATCAAAATCACTCCAGCTTTCCGAGGCGGTCGTTGTTTGTATATGTATATAACTTGTAGATAATAATAGATAGATAATTCCCATGTTATCATATGACCCGACCTAAATACCTAAGCTTTTATTCAAATAGGTTTGGAATTATCAAATAGCTCATTATCTAGAAAGGCGGGTAATGGGGAGCAATTCTGAGGTTTTGATATGCGACAGGGCACGCGAACTGTACACTAGACTAGCTAAAACATTATGATGTAATGGGTGATATGATACGTACATTAGTTCAGGCATGACGTCATTAGGCCTACCTATGTTATTATTCATATTAAAATCGTTTTAGGGTTACGTACATTAGGAAATTGAGCTTCTCATACACTTGATATAATCGCTAAACGCCCACGAAAATTTGTAATATTCATGTTTGTTTTTCCTACATTTTCAGGTGCATGAAAAATGCCTTGATATGTACCTAACGAAATATAACTCGAATCTTTTTTATACATAGGTTACTTACTATACGTGCTGTGGCTGCTGTTTGCCATGTGAAAAATGCTTTATCCATTTTAGACTTACATTAATTAGGTACATACATAAAGCAACACGGACTTCCTTGTTGCTCGAAGGGTACGTAATGTCCTATATTATTCTCCATATTTTCAACTACCTACCTTTTTATATTTGTTAGTATTACTAGGTACCTGCCTAAATTAATTACCGGGTTTATCCACCACTAGCAAAAAAACCGGAGAGCATGTATGAAGAGAGATGAGTGTAGAGGAAGCAAGAGAGATTTGTAAGGATCGTAGCAAGTGGAAATCGCTCTGCGTACCCTCACGGCGTGATAATATGTATGTATGGAACAAAAAAATAAAAACCGCTTTTTTCTTTTTAAGTTAAAGTTGAACACAGTCGAACGACTATCAACTGTAAAAGCAAAAACGCTGACAACTCCGCCCTCTTAATGCCGTTCAAGAACAAAAGAAAGGAATAGAAATGACACTCAATGGGGACCGTCAGGCTGTCATGTCGGGTGTGGGCGGCCCGTTATGTTGGATACACTACCCTACCTAGTTATTGTTACTAGCAGCTATAATCAAATGTAGAAATGCGAGTATTTTTAGAAATGGGTATCAAAAAAATCGCTTTTTTTTTCTTTTTCATTTAAATTTGCACAGTCGAACGACAATCGACTCTGATAAAGCATGATCGCTGACAACTCCATCCAGAACAAAAGAAAGGAATAGAAATGACACTCAATGGGAACCGTCAGGCTGTCATGTCGGGTGTGGGCGGCCCGTTGTGTTGGAGACACTTCCCTACCCAGTTATTGTTACTAGCAGCAGCAGCTATAATCAAATGTAGATATGCAAGAGTATTTTAACGATTGCAGTATTTACCACTATTTTGTAGGGTAAGCAAATAAATCGAAGTATGATATGATACACCGTAGAATTATTTTTTTTAACATCTGCTGAACTGTAGCTCTTGTGATTTCTGAGATACTTAGAGCTAACTTTCCAAAGAAATTGTTTAGTGAAAAATAAAAAAAATCCGTTGTTGTAGAAATGCAGAGAAACTAGTTGTTTAACATTCCCAAAAAATATGTGTTTCTACTCATTGCTGCAAATATAATCATCGTCATACCAGGAGTGACTCCATTTGAAACAAGTATCAATTAATATAGTAAGCCTAGATGTATCTGTAGAGATATAGGCATAGATTTAGTATTTATAGTTTAAGTACTGATGAATACAGGCCGCGCGTTTCTTATTCTGATCACTATTCTAACATTATTTACTCGTAATTTGATTAAAACTAACGTGAGAAATAGTCATAATGAACTAAACTAAACTATGAAACTAAACTATGTATGAAACTAGTCGGCAGATCCGGCTAACAAGATGCGTGAGTATCCGTATAAAAATCATTATTATTTACTCGTATTTCGCAGAATAAATAAATATATACGGACAAATCACATAGATTGAGTAAGCCCCAAAGTAAGTTCGAGACATATTTTATGGGATACTAACTCAACGTTACTATATTTTGTTTCAAATTCATAAATAAATAAACATACAAGACCCAGGTCAATCTAGAAAAGATCATTTTCCATCTTGACTCGAACGGGGATCGAACCAGGGACCTCCGGTGTCACTTATTAATTCTGTGCCGGTGTGACAATCAGGCGTGATAACCATTAGGCCATGGAGGTCGTCGAAATATAAAGATAAAGGCATAGATACAATAGGTACATACTTATAATTAAATTTTCAAAGGAAAGTTCCCCTAGCAACGAGTTACCTGTAGGTAGGTATAATTGATTAAATATGGCTGGACTGTATTCGGCAATAAATTTATCTTAATGCTCGACTAAACTGATGACCCAAACAATTCTCATAACTTCAACTGAACAAACCTTAGTAAGTAATAAATTAAAGCGAAAATGTTGCAATCGATTTGTGATGAAAAATATAAGTATGTACCTATTATCCTTATAAGTAAAGTAATCATTGATGATGTAAATGTTACTTCACTTTCGTTGTTTATGGAGTGCAATATACGAGTAGGTACTTCTGAGGTTTTGGGTGAGGTGTACCTTCACATAACTTCCTCTAGTAACATATGACGTCAAAAAAAAATTGCATTTTTATCAATTAATCAAAAATTAATTATATAATTAATTATTATTAATTTATAAATTAGATTTTAACTTCATCTCGATAATATACAGAATTTCAAGCCACGAAATAAACTTCACCTTTTCAGTTCGAAAAGACCGAGTTTCCAACTCTACCAAACCTGTGGCTTGTATTCATCATATTTTCAGTGATTTGTTTCGGTATCAAATATAGTATATGGTAGGAAATGGAGCAGCTGATGCATGTCGGTGGATGGGCCATTGTTTGGATTTATATACAACAGCCGCACATGTTGCTAGGCCAGTGTATGTATTTAGTACATATTGCATAAGTGTAACCTGAGTCATCCAAACAGAAAAACTCAATGGTGCACGGTGCGATACTATTCTCCCCCAGGTTGTGGATTTGGTTACCACGACAACTTTGTTGTTTCAAATTTGAACAACCCAAAGTTTTAAGTTTGTAAGATTCGTTCAGCCAGATTCTAATTAAGGCTAAATCAAATTTCGAAAAGTGAAATTTGGTATCACGAACGAGAATCGGCTCAAACAATAGAAAAAGCAAATTGGAACATTTTCTCGTTATACTTCGATATTAAATGGAAATTGCTTGTTTACTTTAAAGCTAATAATCTCACGATTGGTGCACGTGGCGGAGCGTGCAAACGAAATCAGTGAACAGACAAACAGCCAATTAGTTACATCTGAGATATTGCTGATTGGCATCACAAATGTTAAAATAACCTTGTATTTTATTCGTTTTATTATAAGTTATCCTTATCCTTACATATTATAAAATAAAAAAGTCCTCCGCCGCGTCTGTCTGTTCCCGATAGACTCAAAATACTTACTACTGAGCGGATTTTCACAAATGGACGGGGTGGCTCATGAGGGAGGTTTTGGTATAATTTACGCTGACGAAGCCGCGGCCAAAAGCTAGTATACCTTAAAAAAAGACGATGCTGAATGACTGATTGTCCAGGTCCACGAAGAGCTGAAACCGCTGAACATAGAAACTTGAAATTTTTCACACTGGTTCTTTAAGTGAGTAGGTACTAACTTGAAAAAAATCTATTTTTCCTATGCCTAGGATTAATCCCATCTTCCCGGCATAAATGACACAATACAAACTACGAAGTTCTAACTTTGTTTCTGGTACCAATTGCTGCATTTAAACTCCCCGAAAAGTACCGATAGTTTCCGGTACTTTATATGTACCAAAACCTGTAACAAACCCCGGTTTGAACTAATACGATAGGTGTACGAATGACACATAGGTACAAACGTTTTCGAAATTCACTTTACATAATCCATGGACACCGATTACGCTAGTACCATAGCATTTTAGCACAAAACACGTCTAATTCACGTGAATAACTAACACAATATCCACAAAGCACCCGCTACAACAATAACACGTGGTTTTGTTTACCCAGCTATTTTAAGGATGTGACACACTGTCTTCTGCAGGCTGCCGCTATAATGTATTATAAGAAAAAATGTGAAGCGAAGTGTGGCCTTCAAGTATCAGAATTAAGTATAAGACTATTGGCTCTGTGGCTATAGATGTGATCTGTATATAAGAAAAAAATATTGATATACATACTAGCACCCTGGAATCCGCTCTCAAAGGAATTTCGGGACATAAATACCTTACGTGCTGAACCAGGTTTTATTCTACTTGTGTAACAAATTACATTAAAATCAGTCTAGTGATTTTTGCATGAAAGAGTAACAAACATCCCGATATCTAAAAATCAATGTAATGAAGTGCTATAATTTTTTTTAAACAACTTTTCATTTATTTTTCAATGTGATTGGCAATATGACTGTCACAGAATAAGTAATAGTTACGCCTGATTTATAAGTACACAATACACATTCTGTGTAAATTTCAAGTGTCGACCTATTTGAGGTTACGAGATAGAGCCCTGTGAATGTCAGACAAACAGACAGCGGAGGCAATGTTTTAGATACTTTGGTTATGGAATCCAAAAAAATATGTTCAGTTGTAATTGTCATGTCTCAAGTAACAAAACTACTAATGTTGCTATTTTTCTACAATACTAACGAGTTTAAAAAAAAAATGTTAAATGTCAATAATGCGTATCATTCATTAGACTCCCACCCACGAGACAGGCTCTACCTAGTGTGGAAATCGCAGGTTAATATTGCAGGTACTTTATTGTTTTAGGTTTAGATTTCTATAGTAAATAACAAAAATATTATTAATATTAATTTATTATACTAGCTATTTATAAGGATTTCGCATACAATACGCGCTGCTACCTACTATTTTGACCTTTTCGGCTGTATGCGACAAGTTTTATTCTTATGTACATAGAGTACGTTGTGCGAGACAAGCCATTTGCTTTGGCCGTTTGCTCGGCAGGCTTGCAAGTGCCTTGTAAATAGGCCAGAGCTATGAAGTTTGGATTTCCACTTTGTTTTAGTTTACTTAGTGAATTTTCTTTGTGTTAGTTATCAACTAGAACCACATTGTTATTTTGTACTTTATCGGATTTACGAATCTTTCATCATTTCCTTTGCTTTAAATTTTTTTTTTTTTTTACTAGCCTGTAGATTTTGTGTCCCACTGCTGGACAAAGGCCTTTGCTTTAAAATATTTGAGCTAAAAGTTCGATCATTCTCAGATGATCCATTGGCCAGATCCAGGATGGATCTAGTGAGATATTTTTTCTCAATGGATCAAGATTTCAAGTTGTGGATCTACTGAGATTTTTCTTGATTTTTGAGACCTAATTCATGGTGCTCTGCTAACGTTCATAATCTTGTCTCAATGGCGTTTCAGTAGTAGAGCTTTTTTGCAAAATTACACTATTGTAAAACCATTGAGATATAATTATGACTTACGAGCAGAACCCTGGTGACGGATTGGTCGGTCGAGGATGGTCTAGTAGGTACCTACTTTTATGTCTATCAAATTAGAAAGTAAATATCTGTTCTGATAAAATCTATATGTTCTGTAAAAATTCAGACCCCAGAGAAGCTATGAAAAAGCCTATAAAGGAAAATGAATTTTAAAAAAAGCAAATTCAATACATTTCTCAAAATACATTCATTCCATTCACAATTCGGAAAATAATCCAGCAAGAATAAATTCTAAAAATAAATTGTGAAAATGCGGTCGACTTACGAGGGTTTTGACATTTTCGAGTGGTAGGTCATATCCACGGCGACAAGTATCTAGCGGAGGTCTCCGAAGGACCAGATTATACGGTCACCGATTCACTTACTCATCTTTGATAGCACGGAAAGGAAAGCGTTCGTTATTTACAACTAGTCCGGATTAAAAATATGCCATTCCAGCTTTCTTCTACTTGTGTACCAAATTTCATCGAAATTCGCCCAATAGTTTTTGCGTGAAAGAGGGATAAACATCCATACATTCAGACAATCTCACAAACTAAGAACAAAACGGTTTATTTATGCAATTTCCCGTAAGTTTCAATTATCTTATTTTAGAGTACCTACTGAGAAATTTAGATATAATACCTCCCTACTCATAAAATAGGGCGACATGTCACACATTGTTACAAGATTGTGAAAAGGCATACCTTTTAGAAAACACATATTTCACACATTTTACACGAACGAGCGAAATTTTTCAACGACGAAAATTATGCAAACTGCAAACAAATATTGGCTTACACGATGCCGCTTCGTCGGAAAATTCAGGAAAAATGCATTTTTCGGTTACATACCACGTTCAAAAATCCGTTGGAGCATGATTTTTGATCGTAGTTTCAAAGTTAACCTAACCCTCGGCGCGGATGCGAGATGTGTAAGTGGAATGAAAAAAATCGGCTTTTACCGGCTATCAGCAAAGCCTTCAATCTCATGCCATATCAACATATTTTTGTTTGCTTTAGGATTATTTGGGTTATGATGGTAATAGCAGTTATCTATCGGCATTTTTTCCTTTGATTTTTACATTGCAACCTAGAGTCTTTCCGAATACTTCATTATGGAGAATTTTCTATGATATAAAATAATGAATTCTCTAGCTACTAGCTAAATCGACTTTGAAGCTTATGTAGGATGGAGAAGGGGATATAAAGATAAAGGATTTGATACAAAGTGATTACATTACCGGATGCACAAAGAAATTAAAGTACATCATAAATAAATAAATAAATAAATATATACGGACAAATCACACAGATTGAGTTAGCCCCAAAGTAAGTTCGAGACTTGTGTTATGGGATGCTAACTCAACGACATCATAATATTTTATGTGCATTTATCGTACCTACCTAACTGCAACTTATCATATAATATGTAACCTAGTTTCTAAACTGTGTTAAATACACAATATGCTACTAGTTCCCGGCGGGTTTCAGTTTCAGTAGAAATTTAATCTGAACCCAAGTTTCGCTCACATTGCCTGTAGAATAACTTTGAACAATATGGCTTCTACAAAGCACTAGCATTCTACTGCACACTGCATTCCACATGCCAGCTTCTTGGAACTCTCGATTCCTGATTGAAGCTTTTGCTACGAGTTACATATAGCTGAGTGAATCCAATGTTCTATTGCACGCTATCGATCGTTGACATTTACTTAAGCATGTATGAAATCAATAAACGACCTCGATGGTGTTGTGGCACCACTACAGTCCGCGTTAGAAGTCCTGGGTTCGATTGTCCAGCACGGACAAATATTTGTACTTGTTTTTACATAAGTATATTTTTCTGTACTTCCCGTATTTCTGTGTTTGTGTCCATTTAACCCACGACAAGAAATAAATTAGGTCACCATATACAGTTTTAGGTCCAGGGGTCCCAAAATTAGACATGACATGACACACATTCTCTAATTTTTTATGAGGTAGATTTTGTTGTAAACATAAGTATATGTTGTGGTAAGGATAAATCGAGATTGATTGAAAGGTAAGTCTTCCAAGAATTTTTGTTACTGCTTATGTTGGGTTACTTGGTCCCGATCCATTATTCCCATTTTACTTTATATAGGTACTTACCTACCAGTTTAATAATACTTTGATATACCTGTGGCGCTTTTGTCGCACAACATTTTCTCATCCGGCTGGCAACACCGCCACCGGATGAGGAAATGACAGTGAAAATTTCTGACAGATTTGAGATTTTAACCAAAACGGCGGATGGTTTTTGGTTTTACCAATTGTTGTATAATTAAACCAGATAGTTGCCTAAGTGTGTGGTGCACTAGTGATATACAACGGCATCGCCGTGAGGTCGTGATTGTGATCTGCCCTAATCAGTGCGCTTTAACCCGGCCCACACGTGTTAAGTGGTACCTCTGTATATTATGTACTGGTGGTGTTATATCCACCTATTGGGTTTTATGTAAAAAACCAACCCATTAAACAAATACCCCGCCTTTAATTGGCCTCTACGGCAACACCAACAAACACCTATAAGTACCAGCTTAGCGGTGCCCTGCGACAGCACTGACAGATACAGTGCCCTGTCCCGGCACCTAAGGGTGCCCTGCATCAGCACTGTGAGATACAGTGCCCTGCCCAGGCACCTAAGTGCCCACTTAGGTGCCTGGGCAGGGCCTTCACCAAGGCCCCAAATACCTATCTAAATATGAGTGTCTATGATAAAATTCAATACCAAATTTTAACTGAATCATGTTAAAAATTTTGTTTAGTAGAAAGAATACGACCTGCGCACTTAAGAAAACTTTGTTATTTAAATAAATACAATCTTCCAGAATATAATAATCTGTATGGGACAAGATTACCTAATTACATGATACCAAATTATCTTAATAAACTTCCATCTGATCTACAGGAGTTGTATAAACTTAACTTTAAAAAATTTAAACTTAAATTAAAAAAATACTAGGTACTACTACTAAATAATAAGTGTAATAGCGACTCACCGAACACTGATAAATTCTGCGAGGTTTCCGCAGTTCGGTAAATGTTTGTATGAGTGTTTTTTGTGTTATATTGAATAAATGATTAAAAAAAAACTACCTAACACTACGAATAATCATTAGTATATTCTAAATCTAAAGCAATCATTCACTAATTTTATTCGCTAAAAATCTTTCACAGGCATTAAAAGGCTACGTGGATTATATATTCTTATATAGGTCAGATCTAAAGGACACTGAACGATTATAATTTTATCCTCGACCCCTTTACAAGTAGACCTCACCTACAAAGTAGATCCCCTTAGTAGAGAGTAGTCCTGCTCGCATGGATTTTTTTCATCATATCTAATTTAATAAGAGTCCAAAGTAGATCCTTCAAAATCAGAGACATAATCGGGATAGTTGTACCATTTGTCTCCATCCGCAATGACCTGCATACAAAGCTCAACAAATCCGCCAATGCCTCTTTTTTTCCCTTTTTTCTTTCGCGGGTCTATCTGGAAGAAATTTCTATAGAAATAAGTAGAACCTTTGTACTTAGTTTTCCTATGTTTTATGTTTCCTTTGTATGTGTTTGTTGTGTACAAAAATTAATAAATAAATAAATAAATAAAGCTAGATAACAGAAAAGTAAATTCTGTCTGTGAGAACCATCCAACAGCAAGCTTAACTGCAGATCTAAATCCATTATCCAGGCAACCTAGGGGCGCCTAGGGCGATCGTAAGGGGGCTTAATAATAACTGATTCCTATCCACTCTATAAATACTGATCCCTTTACTCAGTTACGGTAGGTTAACATTTCTTGGATCAGTGCTTGCTTAGTTATTTACGATCTGTCGGGGTTATGGGTCAAGAGGTTTTGCTTGCATCGACTGTTTTCCCCCCAGAAATCGGAATAATTTAATAGAACTAGAAATGGAATATACTATATTTTATGTGACACTAATGAATGTCGCTCTCTCGATCACTAAAAATCGATTTTATTGTGTGGTGTAATGAAAGAAGGAACTTAAGAGTCTATGCGGCTTTTATCAAGCGGCGTGCATGGCGGCAAAATATGTGTACAAAAAAATTAATTTCTGTGGTATGAAATTAATTTTTTTGTATACTTCTTACGGGTGTATATTTTTTTAGATTTCTGAGTAGCCAACACTTTTGGCAAAAGAATAGTAACCAGATACCTACTTTTTATTTGCAGCGTAAAATAGTGATGCTAAAAGTGTAACTTGATTAAAATACTTAGTGTTACACTTCGTTACATTTAAAATGTCTAATGAATGTAAAATGGATAATAAAAATGATTAGCTCGTGGGAACGCCATTCTTGAGTCTGATTGGCCTTGGTTGCTATAAACTAGTCGAGTAATTAATATTGCTACTTAATTACAATGTTTAATATCCTTACATCGCTTGGAAAGGCATTTTATTTAGTTAGAGAGGAGTTGTATTTCAACCACCAATGATCACCACCCAGCCGAAATTCGAATTTTGTGTAACGAAATTCTATTGGTTGTTAAAACATATTCTCGTAAACGTCAGGACCCCTGGAACAATAGCGAAATTTGACGTTTGTAAAATACTAAATTTTAGTACCTTTATTTGGAACCTGACTCTCCTCCGATCCGGTAGAGATGGACCCAAGTGTAAGTGCGAGTTTTCCCCGCTTATCTTTTAAAATAGGCAGTATATGTTTTTAGGTATAGAAATTGACAGTATTTTAGGATGTTTTGAACCTAGGAATGAAATAGAGATCGTGTATTTCTGCTAGATATTCCTACCTAATTATATCACAACATAGTTAGCGACAGTTTAAATCCGTTTCACGTAGACATCGTAGTGAGTTAGCTTAGTTAGTACTTATACAAGGTTAAGTAAAATCTTGTTAGGTATAATAAATCGCAGTAGCGAGATTTTGTTGCCCGTGTTTCAAACTTTCAACAAATTTAGTACCTACTCAACTAAATATTACAAGATAGGTACATTACCACTTTTATACAGTAGTCATTAGATTAGGTACTTAGATTTATTATCTACTTATTACATAAAAAAACCGGCCAAGTGCGAGTCAAACTCACGCACCGAGGGTTCCATACACGCAAAGCATCTCACATTATACCTCTGACAAAAATATACCAACTAGTTTCAAAAACAAACTTAACTTTGCAGTTCGATTCCTCAGATTCATACTGAATCCAGCGCTAAAACCAGTTTGTAACACTTTTTTTCAGACTTCCATCAACACATTTACAATTTTTAGATTTATTCCTGTATAAGTACTGTTAGACTTTGCTTTTTGCCAAATTTCATAATTTTAGGTCAGCGGGAAGTACTTGCCCCATAGTTTTGATTGCTGGCTGAAATCGCAAAATATGCGAAAGTTCGCGATATTTATGGTAATATCTCCTGATCGCGTTGACGTATAATTTTGATTATTTTTTTTGCAGAAAGAGACTGTGGATACCTTTACCTTTATGCGTTCGTTCCTGAGAAAAAAAAAGTTTGACAGACAGACGGACAACAAAGTGATCTTATAAGGGTTCCGTTTTTGCCTTTTGAGGTACGGAACCCTAAAAAACAACAGAAAATGCAACGACCTCTTTATGAATGATGTCACGCGGGATATATTTAATTTTATATTTAATCCATCATAAAAAAAAAATCCGTCATATTTTTTTCTTCAGTAAAACAATATAAGTAGGTTAAAATTACTCTCATATCCAATCAGGGTGATTAGATATTATAACATATATTTTGTTGACACGATACAAAACCGTATTTCATATTAGTCATATCTTGATCCGTTATCAAACGAAGACGAGGTTATATCGCCGCTCGTGTTTATTATAAATAAACAAACTATGTAATGTATCAATATTATTTGTAGAACTGACGAAACGATATATTTGCGGATTTTACATCGGATGCAGTCGGTAGTTATTTTGATCAAATGTGCATTTTAAACATTTTTATGTTTAAATTTTATTTATTTATTTATTTATTTTATTTATTTATTTAAAAAACATAATAACATTAAAACATGTGAAGCCTTAATATAATTTGGACATCTTGTAAACGAGTGTCTATTTGTAGGTTTTAGTTAAATTATTTTTATTAATTTATTTATTTGTAAAGAAGTTAGGTACGAACTATTTATTTACTAACATAACATTCAGCAAAAATCATATTGCCTGTAATGACACGCTGTATACAATGAAATAAATAAATATTGTCAAATTGTATAGGTAATCAACTAGACTAAATTAGATTTAATTATGTATAGTCGAATAATATTTATTTGAGTCAAGCAGATAAGTTTTAAATATCACATCTTGCAAAAAATAATTGCAAACTCATAGTCCTAGTTATTAATTTTAAAAAATCATATCTGATTTTGATTGAACAATGTGGGTGGATCAATAACAGACTGACCCAGAATTTAAAATTTCTTTTGTGCTATGCTATACTTTTTGGCAAATTATATAATTCTAGGTCAATGGCGACTTTAGTAGTCCGGACCAGATTTAATTGTCTATCCGCATATTATTTAGACGATACTTATTTCGCTGTTACTTTTTCGGACATTAGCATGATAAAAATGTAAAATTTAATGGAATGACTGGACTGCGAATGACACAAAAAATATTTAAGTACTTGCACTTGTTTATTTACAACCAGTGAACGCCGAATATTTTTAAATTAATTAAAACAAAAGCCTTTCACTTCGCGTTGGCAACATTATATTAAAAAAACCGGCCAAGTGCGTGTCGGACCACGCATAAAGTAGGGTTCCGTAGTAATTTTTGGCACCGCGCTGTTTTGCATTTCTTGCATCATCATCAAAATATGTAAAAAAACTTTTTAAGTTTATACTGTTCTTTTGGAAAAAAGTAGGTATATATTTTTATTTTATTTATAATTTCAAAAGTATTTATCAGGATACCCGAAACATTTTTAAATAAAAGTTTCCGCGCGTGTTTCTTTACGTGAGAACGATTTTGGCGGGCTATATCTCGCAAATGGTAAAGCTGATAAAGTGTTGTATGGAAACCCTACCTTATTTTCATAGTCCTTTTCAACGATACCCCACACAAGGGGGTGCACTCAAAAAATAATTCATCCCCCCCTTTACATGTATGGGGAGGTTACCCTTAAAAAGGGGTAATTTTAATTTTTTGTATTTTTAAAAATGAGATCTATATGTGAAGTATCCTCGAACCAAGTTACATGCAAATAGGTCCAAAAACGTAGAAGATATTCTGCTGTGATAGACTAGGACGTACGGACGGACGGACTGAACGATCTTATAAGGGTTCCTTGTCGGACTACGGAACCCTAAAAATAAAATAAATAATGTTGAACTTAATACCCCGCGCACCGCGAGGGCACTGAAAGAATTATATTTTTGAATTAAGATTTAGGTATATGAAAAATTATTAGGTACCATTACACTAAAAAAACCTTTTTCTTTAAGAACATAAACATTGTTGGTACTTACGTTCTATACTTAAGTACTAAAAAGTTAAAAGCTTTTTAATCTATCGGTAAATACATATGTAGGAGATAGCTGAAATTCAGGGAAAGGCCTACTTAAACAAAAATAGATTTAATAATAATTTGAATAAAAACTAACTTACGACTAAGTGAAATAATATATAAGTAACTAGCTTTTGCCCGCGGCTTCGCCCGCGTGAATTTCCCACGGGAACAGTGCTTTTTCCCGGGATAAAAAGTAGCCTATGTGCTATTCCAGGTCATTATCTACCTCTGTACCAAATTTCATCGAAATCCGTCCAGTAGATTTTGCGTGATTGAGTAACAAACATCCTCACAAACTCACAAACTCACAAATTCACAAACTCACAAACTCACATCCAAACATTCGCATTTATAATATTAGTATGGATTATACGTCAACGAAATTAAGAGATGTTACCGTAAATGTTGCGAATTTTCGCATATTTTGCGATTTCAGTCAGCGATCAAAACCTATGGGGTACTTCACAACCTAAAATTATGAAATTTGGCAAAAAGCAAGATCTAACAGTACTTATACAGGAACTAGCTGTCGCCCGCGGCTTCGCCCGCGTGAGTTTCGCTTAGATGAAAAATCTCTCTTGGAGCTTTTCATCAGATGTTCCAGATCTTCAATTTTTATACGTCAGCAGAAAATGCTCATCAGGTTGAACGATTTTTGCTAAGGCGCCATTTCCATATATGTTATAGTGTAGCTGGTCTCTTGGAGCTTTTCATCAGATGTTCCAGATCTTCAATTTTTATACGTCAGCAGAAAATGCTCATCAGGTTGAACGATTTTTGCTAAGGCGCCATTTCCATATATGTTATAGTGTAGCTGGTCTCTTGGAGCTTTTCATCAGATGTTCCAGATCTTCAATTTTTATACGTCGGCAGAAAATGCTCATCAGGTTGAACGATTTTTGTTAAGGCACCATTTCCATATTACTTATAGTTTAGCTGTTCCGTTATGGTTCTTCATTAGGTGTTCCAGTTTTCAAAATAAATTATAGCCTATATGTTGCCCAGGCTTAATAGCTATACAACAAAAAAAGTTTCATTCAAATCCGTCCAGTAGTTTTTGCGTGAAACGCGTACATACATACAGACAGACAGACAGACAGACAGACAGACAGACAGACAGACAGACAGACAGACAGACAGACAGACAGACAAGAAATTCCAAAAAAATTTTTTTGCTTTCTATTGTTCTTTTTAGGTCTCCCTCTATCCATTTCAGTCAAAAATATTAAATGTACAGACAAAATATTTTTACTGTTTTATTATATGTATAGATAACGAGTTCGAAACTAGTCGGCACAGCCAAATAGGTATTTTGCAAATATAAAAGTTTAATGAGAATAAAGTCAGGGCCAGTTTATATTTTTTTGGAAATAAATTTCAAGGCAAATCTGTGGTTGATTCCATATAGATATTTAAGCATTTCGTCTGTTTATTAAAAACTTACAAAATAATCTAGTACCTAAGTATTCTAATTTTAGATTTTAAATTATTTAATAGGACTTAGGTAACCAATCCTTCTCTAAACACATTAAGTAGCTTACGTGGGTCGTGGTAAGAGCCCGAGGCTCTGTCTAACCCTGAGTGTAGGTGTACGTTTGTGTAAAAATAAAATCTTGCTTACTTCATATTAAAATCACTCGGATATAAACGTTATCATTTTATTTCAGTAATAATAAATCCATATTTGAGCGGTCAGGGGCTATCGCAACGACTCAATGGCTTTATTCGCTTTGCACTTATCAAACGTTTTCCTCTATAGATAAATTCAAAAATAAATGCACCATTAGTCAAACGCCCAAACTAATACTAAACAGATATTGTTTAGACAAAGAATCTTTCAGCTTCAGACCACTGAAACGAACGGAATTTTAAGTGATACGTCTTATGTGTGTGTAAGCAGAGCTATTTCTATGTACTAACATAACAGTTTACCGTTCCATTACTAGAGGCAATAAAGCGAACGTTATAGGTACGAGTGCGGCATCAATCTAGCAAACAGTCAAACTAACCCTGTATGGATTCAGCCTATTAACAGCGTATTGAATTGGCAAAACGTGACAGCTTAGAAGATTATTGCCATACTGACCTTTTTGGAAAACAGCGTCCGCTCCAAGCGTATTGCACTGGACACACAATTTTATGTAAGTTGTCGATATTTTTTATTGATGATATTTTTTTTATGCACGCGCGCGTTTTTTTTCAGCGTGCGAAGCGATAGGGACGCAGCCGGCGCGGCGCGCTGTCGCGAACTGGAAAAGTGGAAATCCAATGTGGCTTGGATGTGGCAGGTGACGCCGAGTGCGCATGCGCGACGCCAAGGTCGGCCCGAGAATACCGCTTGTGTATACAACGCCGTAATCGCCTGCGAAATGCTCTGGCTAACTGCTGTTGACTGTACATTGGTTGGTGCGAAGAGCTGGCGAATCTGGATGTACGGCTTCGATCAACAATACACCTAGATTAAAGGTCTTATACAAAATCAAAGCAAAAACAGTCCTTGAATAAAACCTTCGATCAACAAGCTAATTATTTAAAAATAAAAAACACGACTGACAACTTACATAGCCTATGACACTCGAAGGAATGCAAGGAATTTAACAATACCACTCACATCAAAATCTGTATAAGCCATTCAGGACTTATGGTGGAATAAAGAAACTTACATACATGAACCCTGAAAACATAACATTCCTTTTTTGGTCAGTCGTGTAAAAAAACAGGGTTATTTATAATTTACTATCAACCTTCCTAGGGCTGAAAGTACTCATAAATATGAACTGAACACCCTTTTGTTTGGGACCGACTCTGAAATCTCAAAAAAAATACATACATACATTTTGCAGCTGATTTTTTTTTGAGATTTCAGACTCGGTCCCATACAAAAAGATGTTCATATTTATGAGTACTTTCACCCCTAGGAAGATTGTTAGTAAATTAAAAAAAACCTTGTATACCTTAAGCACAGAATTAATATAAGTACTACGTACAGAAAGGAAGCTCCCTGCCTCTCCCGCAATATGGCGTACCCCGCACCTCTACCCCGTTCATTTGAATCGAGGGACACTATTAAACGGGGTTAGCAGCTGCGAAGCGTATCTCAAGCTACTCTTACGTTTCGATTTTGTAGATAGAGAGAAACATAGTTTCATTGAAATTTATTATGGTAAGGTACTGCGCAGTTAACCTTTGTTTATCTACAAACCAAGAAGGACGTAAATTTTATAAATTTCCGAAGGATGAATACAGGTAGGGTGAATGACAGGTAAGCAAAGTAATTAACAATATTTCACATCATTAGATATTCATTTTTTCGTTATATGCCATTTTGTTAGTAAATGGGAGCAACATATGAGAATTAAATTTTATTTTCATGTCTTTGTCGTCGGCTTATCATCCTAATCTGCTTTTCTAAATAAATGTTGAGTAAAGTTATTATCCAGTAAGACGCTGATATCAAACATCATGGCAGACATTGAAATTAAGTTCATAATTAAACTATTCATATCACGTAGTAACTATTTTATTAATCTGTGTCATACGTATAAATAAATAATTTTGCGGTGGCGACCCTCGTTGTTTAACGCACACATTGACGTGTTCACGGATGACAGTTTCGTTTGTAGTAGTAGTAGGTATATTTGACGCCCCGTTTATATGAAGCTCCCGCCCTGTGCCTTAAGTCTTAGCAATAAATATAGTAATGCAATGGACCGTACTGCCAGAAATAAGAGCACATGCCTATTGTGTGCTGTTATTTCTCGGGCCGTTTTCAGAGCTGTCACCTTTATTTTATTTTTTATAGGAAGACCAACAGCTACAATTTAAGTCTTAAATGTATAAATAGAATAGCTAGCAAAGGAGCCACTTAAAGGTCCTCACAAATAAAAAACAGAATAAAAAACGAAAGTTGAACACTACGAATAACACGCTATTAAGAGTTACAATAATTACCTAATAAGAATTACAACATGTATTATTACAGTCATCATCAAAAAGGAATTTAGAAATATCGAAATCTTTTATCTTTAAAGATGTGCTTTTTTATACAAAAAAAATATACTTAACTACTATGCTAATAAAGGTATCCTAGGTGTATTGTTGATTGGAGGTGTAGGGCTAGCAATGGTTTGATGATGAACTGGCTTGTGGCTGTTTTCTAATCTGTCGCATCTGCCTTTTGCAGGCTGTGGCAGGCCCTCTGATGCTTACATGCCTTAAAGAAATATAACAGGTTTTATGTCAACAGAGCGGTGGTGGCCAAGCACCCGCCTGTGGCTGCAAGGTCCCAGGTTCGATAAAATTGCCAAGATAGTCGTTGTGTGTGTTTTCCATATAATGACCAAGACATGTTGAATACGACTAAAGAGATATCTGTCAACAATAACAATCAAAACTGTTTCACAAAAGATACCTAGATGAAATTGAAATAAACATTTACCTACTAAAGTTGCCTATTATTCAAATCAATCATTCATTTTTCAACCGACTTCCCAAAAAAGGAGGAGGTTATATGTTTCGATGTATGTATGTTTTTTTTTTATGTATGTTCGCCGATTTCTCCGCCTACTGTGGACTGATTTCCAAAATTGTTTCTTTATTCGTAATGGTGTATTCCCAAGTTGGTCCCATTTTAACTACGTCAGAATCTGTTCGGTAATTTTAAAGATACCTAACAAAATATAAAAATACCAACATTGCATTATAGAGCAAAAGCCCGTGACAGCATGCCCTTCCTTATTTTATTAAAACTCAAGATTTTATGTATATGTCCCCAACATAGAAATAGCGATTAGCGACTATAAAAGTTGGTTCATGATTACTTAGGCAGATTATTTGTAGCAATAACATTTAAATTGGTAACTCAATTTCCTCAAAGTAAAGTTTTTGAAAGATTTTATTCCTAACAATATTAGAAATCACGCCATCCATTACCAGGCAATTGGTGCAGAATTGTGCAGATATAAACCCCTGCTAGACATTGTAACTTTACTAAATTATAGGTATATAGTTGACCGAGCGAGCGAAGCGAGCGAAGCGTCTCAGTTTCCACTAGCCGAAAATTCTTTTGTCTGTCCGGATGTTATCGCCTACAGGTCGCATTTCTGAACCGATTCTCATGAAATTTTGTGAGCAGGTTCGGTAATTTTATAGAATTTTTTAGTCGAGCCAGTTTTTCGGAATTATAAAAAATGGCGGAGATATATAAAAAAAATCTCATATCTCAGCTATTAAAAAAAAAATCAAAAATGTCATTAGATTTTTTTGTTATTCTTATTAAGACGCAACTTTTTTGTCTGAACAACATAGTGAAATTCAATAAAACCGGTTTAATTCCATATATTTAAATTCTCATACGTTAGTTCACAAAAAAATCAATAGATGGCGCAGCAAAGCTTTTAATATACGTAAAACTCGTTGACAAGAGTAACTTGATTTAATTTTTTTTTTTTATCAAATATCATATTATATGGCTTTTTCAACATTACGACGACTTCAAAAACCAAAAATAGCTCCGTCATTTATGAACCGATTTGAAAAATTCTTTATTTGTTTGGAACTTCCAGTTTGGTCCCATAGTCACAGGATCTGATGACGAGATCCTGGAGAAATCGAGGGGACTCTTAAAATTTTATAGGCATACCTGAAGCGATATTTTTTATATCAACTTTTGTATTTGCTTAAAATAGCACATTCTTCATCATCAGTTCCACCTCAGGAACTGATGAGTAGATGCCCCACGTAATTGCAGTTGTTACTCGATTACTCGCAGATAGCTGGACTGATTAGATTGACTGATTGATTCGTATTGACGAGTACTTTTATCATATATGGTAACCAGGGTCTGATGCTAGAGCTGGAAAGGGTCTATAGGAAAATTATGATATCAATTACGTGTTACATTCTGGGGATCGTTACGGGGGAAATGCTTAGACAAAATAAGGCACGAGGATGGTAAGGATGGGTTGTTTTACTTTCTTTCCAGCATTGGTAGTTGGTTTCAAAAAATACGGGTTATTTCGTGGTTATAAAGGTTCGCGAGGTCTACTGTTCTCAGAGAACCACTAGTTATAGTTAGTTGTTTTATTATAAAATCTTAATTTAATATTACTTTGGGAGGCCCCAAGGGTGCTTTTTATACCTATAAAAATCATCCTTGCTATCTATGTTACCTGCATAAGCAACTAAGATCCAAACTTCATACCTAGTCGCTAATATTTTTTGCCCGTATATACCACGCAGAGAAACATTCAGCATTTCTAAAATAAGGAAGGTTGGGTGGTCACGGGCTCTCGGTCTATTTATGTGCCAAAAATAATAGACAATTTGACATGTTCTGACATTTCAAATCAAACTGACATAAAAAGTTTCGAATTCTTAATTTTTTATTTTCGGCCTGTGAAAGAAAAGTTTTTATTAAAGAAAATAGGTGTAGAAGCACTGAAAATCATAAAATAAAACTTTTTTCCAAAAAAAATGAACCGACTTCCATCATAAAACTTAAAATCATGAAATAACATTAAAGAAAAATGTATTAGCAAGGTAGCATGCTAATACATTTTTCTTTAATGTTATTTCATGATTTTAAGTTTTATGATGGAAGTCGGTTCATTTTTTTTGGAAAAAAGTTTTATTAACGTTATAAATGTCAATATGGTTTTTATTTACAGGACAGGTTGCATGTACAGATTCAAAAATGTTCGATTTCATGATTTATTTAATAAAAAAATATATAAAAACAAGTACAGTAGTACATAACATCAACTTCGAGGCCTTACTCAATCAGTTTAATCTAAATACAAAATCAACAACAAAACTTAAAAAAAAATGTTTTTTAATAAATAACAATTACATAAATGCTTACTTATAACTTGACAAAAGTTCATGATTTAAAAAAAAGTTTCATTTTGTCCTCAGTCTTTTTAATCAATTTAATACTTATTATGGCACTTTAAGCCCTTCCTATACAGGATGTTTCAATTATTTAGCTATTTAAAATCATTAGCTCTTTAAAAAGTAATTTTGTAATTACACCCTGTATAGTTCACATGTATGCGTGTAAATTACTTTCCATGATTTTAGCATGATTGAGGCTAGATAGGTGAGATATAAACTAAAATTTAAAAAATAGGGACCATCAAATATATCAGACTTCAAGATAAAGAGCCGGTAATCGTACTCTGCTAATAAATACATTTACAATAACAATAATTTTTTCTACTTTTTTTGATAATTTCAACGGAATCTAACATGAGTCAGTCACGCTCTTGTACGTAAATTTTAATATTCAAATGACCATTCAATTCAATGACCTTCAGCTCAACTTAGTAAGAGACAATTACAAAAGCAAGAAAATTCCACAAAAAGTAAACTGTCACGATAGACAGTAGCGGATTAAGGGGGGAAGGCACGGGGGCATCTAACAGTTAGGTACAATAAATTATCTTGCCCGTCTGAAAAAATTCCCCCCCCCCTCCAGAAAAAAATCTTGGATCCGCCCTTGACGATAGGTATTTTTTTATTAGCACAATATAATAGGTCAAGGTTTCTTCGCATTTTCAGAATACAAGTTACTTAAATGTGATCAAGACAAAAAAAAATGTTGTAAATCCAAAATCATGTTTACTTAATTTAAGTATAAAATTTTACGCCTATCAGCTTTGCTAAAATATTATCATTACCACTAGATATCTCATATTTTACCTTTCCATAGGTACCTATTAAAATAGAATTAATATTAAATATATGAATACCACCACCAGTTTTCCAATTCTTTGTAAATATAATAAAAACAGGGAAAAAATAAACTTTAATCACTTTTAAAAAAATAGTTTCAAGTCAGTCTCTTTGATTGCTTTTTTAGATAGGCTTATTAATATTTAAAACCATAATCTCATTTGTTTTTTTAAATTCTGAGAATAGGCACTTATTTACTTATTTATTCAGTTCTGGGCCTTACTAATAATAATTATAACTTATACTTAATATTTCTCACTGTTTTCGATTAAGTAGCTAAACAAAACTTCATATAAATTAACAAACTTTTCGAGGTAGGTAAATAACAAAAAAAATATATAAACATCTAACAAAACAAATGTAAATCAAAAACTATAACGTTGGACCTGCCTTGTTATATTAAAATAAAAAGGTTTATTTGAGCCTCGCAATTTGGTCCGCTATTTGCCCTCTGTACCTCTTTCGTTTTAATAATTTCTTGGCAGGAGGTATGTCCATATCATGGTTGTCCAAACAGTGCCTCTTCAACTCAGAGTATTTCCTAAACTTGGAGCCGCAAATCAAACAATCGACAATCATCTTTCTCACATTATGAATGGTCCATTCGTGGTCCCATTTCTCCTTCAAAGTCTAGTAAGAGACAATTACAAAAGCAAGAAAATTCCACAAAAAGTAAACTGTCACGATAGACAGTAGCGGATTAAGGGGGGAAGGCACGGGGGCATCTAACAGTTAGGTACAATAAATTATCTTGCCCGTCTGAAAAAATTCCCCCCCCCCCCTCCAGAAAAAAATCTTGGATCCGCCCTTGACGACAGGTATTTTTTTATTAGCACAATATAATAGGTCAAGGTTTCTTCGCATTTTCAGAATACAAGTTACTTAAATGTGATCAAGACAAAAAAAAATGTTGTAAATCCAAAATCATGTTTACTTAATTTAAGTATAAAATTTTACGCCTATCAGCTTTGCTAAAATATTATCATTACCACTAGATATCTCATATTTTACCTTTTCATAGGTACCTATTAAAATAGAATTAATATTAAATATATGAATACCACCACCAGTTTTCCAATTCTTTGTAAATATAATAAAAACAGGGAAAAATAAACTTAAATCACTTTTAAAAAATTAGTTTCAAGTCAGTCTCTTTGATTGCTTTTTTAGATAGGCTTATTAATATTTAAAACCATAATCTCATTTGTTTTTTTAAATTTTGAGAATAGGCACTTATTTACTTATTTATTCAGTTCTGGGCCTTACTAATTGTAATTATAACTTATACTTACTATTAATATTTCTCACTGTTTTCGATTAAGTAGCTAAACAAAACTTCATATAAATTAACAAACTTTTCGAGGTAGGTAAATAACAAAAAAAATATATAAACATCTAACAAAACAAATGTAAATCAAAAACTATAACGTTGGACCTGCCTTGTTATATTAAAATAAACAAAAAGGTTTATTTGAGCCTCGCAATTTGGTCCGCTATTTGCCCTCTGTACCTCTTTCGTTTTAATAATTTCTTGGCAGGAGGTATGTCCATATCATGGTTGTCCAAACAGTGCCTCTTCAACTCAGAGTATTTCCTAAACTTGGAGCCGCAAATCAAACAATCGACAATCATCTTTCTCACATTATGAATGGTCCATTCGTGGTCCCATTTCTCCTTCAAAGTCCTCAAATAATCATTGCAAAACCTACATTTGAACCTGTTGTTCACCTCTTTAGTATGCACGCATTTGATGTGTTTATTGAGCATAGATGCAAAATGGAATGATTTATGGCAATACTTACACTTAACCGGTGTGTTTTTGTTGTGATATTCCATGTGTTGTTGGATCATTTTTTTTGAGTTGAATTTCCTTTGGCACAGATCGCATTGGAGGTAGGTTGTGCCGTGTATTTTTTTATGTTTGGAAAAATTGCTAGAGTCGCTGAAAGATTTGTCGCAGAAAGTGCATTTGTAGAGAGTGAGTTTGGCGTGTTCGCGTAGGTGTGCCTTGTACCTGTCAAAAAATGAAACCTTTGATGAATTGGAGACATTAGTTAAGACTCTTTTATTATTAAAAAGGTTAATGTAAATGTATCTTTTTTTATTAAAAAAAATAAAATAAAATAAATGTATCTTCCTTTACATAACAACTCGATGTACTTTCTAATATTATTTTTTTCCTAGCATTATTACATTATGTATATATTTGATAACATCTATGTAACCTAGTGATAAGAAGAGCGGAGTCGCCTGGCACAAGCAAAGGCGGCTCCAGCAATTAGTTTTAGTTAAAAATGCTGTGTTACCTAATAAAAATCATTTTTTATTTTATTTTACCTGTCTACTCTGGTGAAGGATTCCGCTTGGCAGACCTCGCAGAGAATATTGAGGGTTCCGTTGACACTGACCGGTGTCTTGGCGAGGGTGCAACGGATCACGTGCTCGATGAGATGCCGCTTCAGGTCGCCGATGCGGTCGAACACTTTTAGGCAGACGTCGCACGTCTGAAAAAAAAAAGTTGTAATCCTAATATTCGGATGTCATCATACGTATTGCAAAGCTTAAGTGGCAATGGGCTGGCCATGTCGCCAGGCAGTAACGGATTTAGGGGGAGGGGGCACGGGGGCACGTGCCCATAGGGTTGAAAAGGGCTGAACTTTTTGAATTTCCCTATACATAGAAGTACTGAGAAGGACATAGGGTACTTTTCATCCCGGGAAGAAGCACTGTTCCCGTAGGAATATCACGCAGGCGAAGCCGCGGTCAAAGGCTAGTGAAAAATAAAATCCTTACATATTATAAAGTCTCCTGTAGCGTCTGACTGTTTGTTTGGAATAAACTCAAAAATAGGAGAAGGTTTCGGTGGGCGAAGGGCAAAGCCGCGGGCAAAAGTTAGTAAGGATAAATTGGCTTATATAAACCTATTAGCAAAACTCAATAAGATACTTATAAAAAAAACACTATTGGACGACTTCCACTTTCTGAAAATACACGCGGGCGAAGCCGCGGGTAAAGGCTAGTGAAAAATAAAATAATTACATAAGTCTTACTTATTATAAAATCTCCTGTAGCGTTTGACTGTTTGTTTTGAATAAACTCAAAAACAGGACAGACAGGGTGGGTCCTGAAGAAGGATTTGGAGTATAATTTACGCGAGCGAAACCGCGGGCAAAAGTTAGTAAAAATAAATTGGCTTTCATAAACTTACTTATACTTATAAAAAAAATCCTATTGGACGACTTCCACTTTCTGAGAAGTATAGCACAAAAATATATAAAACTATATATTAATTTGTGACCACTATTAGTCACTTTAATTTGCTCTTTATGCCGTAGTGGTAAGGTTTATCTATAATATAAACAACTTAAACAACTATAAATAAAATAAATAAATATTATAGATGTGAAAGTGAGTTTAGTTTGTTTGTTACCTCTTCACGGTTTATCTACAGAACCAATCTTCCTGAAATTTCGCATACACATAGTTAGAAGTACGGAGAAGGACATAGGATACCTTTCATCCCGGGAAAAAGTGTTCCTGTGGTAAATACACGCGGGCGAAGCCGCGGGCAAAACCTAGTAAACAAAGTTTGACTGACATTAATTTTGATATTATTAAATCCAGGATTAAATATAATTAAGGAAACTTAATTACCTTATTGTATCTTTTGTGTCTCCTAGCCCTCTTGGAATGCAAAAGGAACATCTCATTGGACATCACTTTGGCTATGACAGAGTCAGCATTCCTTAATTCCTCACCCTTAGACATTGGGACTTCGGTTGACTTCATCTGACCCCATTTGGACATCGAGTCAGATTCACCTGGCTCCCATTTCAAAGTGGTACCTTCAGGAAGAGTTATTATATCGGATTCCGAGACATCATCTATAAACATTTCAGACAGCTCATTCTCACTTTCTTTGATTCTAGTTTCAATGCTGTTATGCAACTTCCGGTGTAAAGCCAAATCGACCCTCTTTGTAGACAGATAATCGCAAGAATCACACATAAACATGAAGTGCAACTTTGCAGTGTGAGTTCTCAATTCCTTAGCGTTAGAGTATGTCTTCGGACAGAAGCTGCAAGGGTACTTCCTAGAATGAATCTTACGGTGTGTCCGTAAGGTAAATTTTGAAGCGAATACTTTATGACACTTGTTACATTCTAAATCTGGATCACCATGGGCCATACAGTGGATCTCAAACTTCTGCTGTGTTTTGAGGCTCTTGCCACATTCTGTGCACATGAATTTCACTTCCTTTGATAATACAGACTCATTGTCATAGGAGAATGCATGAGACTTCAGCTTGTGATTACCCACCATATGCAGCTTGAATGTAGATATTTGGTCAAATATTTGCTTGCATTTATCACATTGGTACTTTTTTTGATGAGGTTTTGAAGTTTTGGAACCATCTGAAAATTTAATTGAGTTAGTACAAAAGATAAAAAAGATATCAAAATAGTATTTTTAATCATTTTGATTTGACATTGGTAAGAATATATAAAGAAGGAACAGTGGATCTCATGGCAGTTTGAAAAAAAAGCCAGTCAAGCTGTATTGAGTGTGGTAGTAATTATAACAGTTAAAAATTTATAAGATTTTGTACAGTCAGCTGCATAAGTCAGTCAGAATCTACAAGGTAATATGATCTTTAAGGTACGCCAATAAGGTCTTACAAGTATAACTGCACATACATAGTGCTAAAGTAAAATTTTTGTGAGTTTTATTTAAAAACAGAATTGAGGTTTATATTTCTAAATATATTATTTATTTATTTATTTAGCTTAAGGCACGCATACAGTGTTTACATATAGTATTATATAATAAATTACAGTAACATGTAGTTTACTTCAATATGTAAATACCAATTATCAGCGAGCACAACTTTTACCAATAATACAATTCGCTGCCGTAAATGGAAGAAAATAATGATAAAATTAAAAAGTATCACTTATGTAAATATATTAATTAAGATAAATCAATCAAAATGAAATTATAACACTATACACAATAAAATTTTAGTAAGCTCTTCTGTAAGAAAAAATATTTCACTTACCAATTTCAACTTCATGATCAATCATTATCTCACTAATACTAAAGCACTCCAATGAGGGATCATTCACAGCTATCTTCTGTATGGTTTGGCCACAGTGAGAGTCATGACCAAGGAACAGTATTGTCTTACGTTGCTTTGTAGCAGATTGAATGTCTGTAGACATCAGCTGTTGCAGCGCTCCATTCTCACTTTGAAGACCTATGTATTTACGTTCCACTCTGGCCCGATTTTCTTTCTCATTCATAATTTCTTCGGGTAACTGAGATAGAAATACTCCACATTCAAACTCATCTTCTCCATACATATTCAAATTATTCGCTTCCACATTATTATGCTGAGTTGATGTCTCATTGATTTGCACTTTTTTAAACTTTTTATGCTCAAAATCTTCAACAGAAGCATAATTGATAGACTCCTTGCAGTTGTAAACATTCTGAGTGATATATGTGTTGTGCTGTTCCACTGTAATATGGTTTGTATAAGTTTGATGACATTGAATTGAATATTCCTGTGATTCTACAGCATCGTACTGATTGTATACATAAGGACTTCTAGCAGGATCTATCCAAACTTGAGACTGGCTGTATGGAGGAAGTGCCACTTGGGTTCTGGGATCATTTACAATTAGAGGAGTTTGTTCTGCAGTATCATCAATACAGCTTACTTCACTATCATCAGTGGAATCTAACTGATGAACATCATAGCTATCTATAAGTTTCACATTGCAGAATCCTGAGTAAATACACATCTCATTCCCTTCAATATCTGGAGATGAGATATTCAACTCAATGAAAACATTATCAGGTGCTTCACAGTTAGTTTCCAATGTAGTGCACTGTTTGGGGATTAGGAGTACTGGATAAACCGCATCAGATTCCTTGAGGATATTCCCCTGGTCCATTTTAGCGATTTCGGCCTAGCAAAACACCAAAAAATGTTTATTTATTGACAGTTCAACAGCAGTGAGTTAAATGTAGATAAATTATGAAAATAATTTGAGAAATTATTAGTATAATGAGGAGAAATTCACTTACCACGTGTACCGTCGGAGTCTCGAAGGAAAAAATGTACATGGAAGGATTTTGAAGGTAACATTATTAACGATCTGTCTGAATAATTTTTGTAATACCCTCATTTTGTAAGTTTGCATTTTGTAAGTTTTATGTATTAACGCTTGTCGTGGTCATCAATTATGTTTTAGCATTTTGTAGTTAAAATCATTAAATTAGTTTTGCTTTACAATTTACAACTCTGCCAACAAACAAAATGACAAAAGTGAACAAAAGTTTGTTGAATTGAACTTGAATTTTACCGCTTATTTCATAATTGCTAAGCAATTTAAAGTAGACTTTAAATTTATATACAGAACATGCAATTTCGAATGTCACGTATCTAGTAATGTCACAATGTGTATGAATTGTGAAATTTTTGAAATACTTTTTAATTATCCATCAACCACCGGTTCTTTTAGTGATGTATCTAGCGATGTGCTGCCGAGAAACCTAATAAATGCCGAGAATATTCTCGGCAAGGGAATTTTTTTTCTAAAAAACCGGACAAGTGCGAGTCAAATTCGCATACTAAGGGTTCCGTGCACGCAAAAGCATTTCACATTATCTCTCTTTAGTCATATTTCCTCATGACTGAGGCTGAGGGTCATGGTCATTACATTGGTATATGGAATGAAACACGAACAAACACAAACTTTAATAGGGTGGATTGACATTGCCTTCTCCATTTCACATACTATCGACAGAGTACAGGTTTCCTCACAATGTTTTTCCTTCACCGGAAGCAAGTGATGGTTGATGAAAACTAACATAGGTACATGAGTCAAATTGGTATACAAACTCATGCATGTAACACGGGCAGGATTCGAATCTGGGACCTTTGTTGTAGCCACAAGCAGGCGCTCTACTACCTATTTGCCCACCACCGCTTCCGAGAACTCCGTACACTCAAAGCATCTTAAATTATAGCTCTGACTAAAAGTACAATTAGTTTCAAAAACAAACTTAACTTTGCAGTTCGATCCCTCCCTAGGATTCATACTGCATCGAGCGCAAAAATAAGTTTGTAACACTCTTTATAGACTTATAACAACATATTTACAATATTCAGTATTTTTTTTATTTATTCCTGTGCAAAAAGCAATGTCTAACAGTACTTGTACAAGTACTGTTAGACCTTGCTGTTTGCCAAATTTCATAATTTTAGTCAACGGGAAGTACTTACCTTCTCCATAGGTTTTGATTGCCGTCGCAAAATATGCGAAATTTCGCAACACTTACTGTCATAACTCCTAAGGTATAATTTTGATTACTTTACTGCTGAAAGAGACCTTGGATCCGAGTATTTGATATGAATTTCAACAAAGTGTCTTCCTTGCCTATTTGCCATTTTAGGTACCTATTTTTTAACTCGCTCCATCGTGAATAAAGTGCTAACTCGCGCTCAAGCAACAGTTTCACAGGAACGGGATAATGATTAATCCTTTTTTGCCGCGGGCGAAGCCGCGGGTAACAGCTAGTTGTAATAAATTTTGAAGTTCATAATTTTCCATGGTTATTCTGATTCAAGGAAGGACTCCAACGACAAGAGCCTCGCTCTTTTTTATGATGATGATAATTCTGATTCAAGATTTTCCAAATTCTTGGACAAAGATTCAGGACAAGTAGAATGGGTTGTGGGTTTCATGCGTCATATAATATTTTTTTAGTTGTAATTATTATTTATAAATAGATAAAAAATAAAAATTACCTATATAAAAAATATATTTTTAGTGATGTGTGGTTCCCGAATTTTTCAAAGAAACAGTGGAAAGTTTCTTGGTAATTTCTCGGAAATATTCTCAAGAACAGGAAGTTTTCCCAAAAACCTGAGTTTTTAAAAAGTTTCGGTTTTTAAGGAAAGTTTGCGGTTTCTCGGCGTCACATCGTAGGTAGGTACAACTACAACCCTTATGTCAATCCTAAACGTCAATGTCATGTCAAATCAAGTCAATCAAACAAAACAAACGGCTGCTGAAGTCCTCTTTGCTGCTGCCGTTTTGTGAGATTTTCTGAGTATTCTATCGAAAGTAGATTTGCATTTGCGTTTTCAGTAGAGCAAATGCAAAAATAATCCAATATACTATTCTTATGAAAGGGTGTTGATAAATATATTGTTTCAAATCTGGATGAAAATACAATGATTGCGGCCTCCGAACCTTTGGTAAGTTTTTGTTATTTTATTGTAACCTTTAAAGTTTTATTTCGTATTGTCCGTAGAAGTGTCTTAATACTAGCACCTCGCCCCGGCTTCGCTCGGAAGGAATTGTAGCCACTGTCGCCAACTGCTAGCTCTGGCGCCCGTTGTTGTAGCCTGTCAGTCAGGTATAATGTAGCTATTTGGTGAAAGAATTTTTGAAATCTGTTCAGTAGTTCCGAAGATTACCCCCTTACATTATAAACAAACTCACATACTTACATACCTTTTTATAATATTAGTGTGATTTTTATTATCTACCTACCACCTTTTCAGGAGTTTGTGCCACATGGAAGAATAATTGCCGCAAAGCATCCTACTAAGATTTACAGCAAGGGGCACAACAATTCGTTGTCAGAAAACTCTTTGCTGTACAAGTTGACCAACTTTGCCATCAAAGATGAGAGCTTGTTGGGAGCTAAGGAAGTAGAAGAGCAAGAGTGGTGGTGTGTCAGGGAAGTCTACTATAGATCTAGTGAAGGTATGTTGTATCTGTTTTACATTCTGATGACATTTGTTTGTTTTTTAAAGGCAGGAAACATGCTTTAGAACATATGCTGTGTTCCACTCATAGGGGTTTTACCAACTAGCGACCCGAAAGCTTATTTAGCTTTCGGGTTCTCAATATAACAATGGCTCTCAGAAATGCAGGTGTTTACCTCAGATATTGTTCATTTGACAGATGCAGATGATGATCCCCCTCAGCCATCTAAGGAAACCAAGTATGACTATGTATCAGAGTCCTTTCGACCAAGCCACCTCAAGAATGACTTCAACATATCCATAAAGTCAGAACTTGGTGGGGTGAAGAGAATGGATACTGATTGTCTAAACTCTGCTGGTCCGTCGCGCACCGGCAGTGCTAACAGTTCTAGCAATATGTCCAAGAAATTCAACTTGGCTTGCAGTCAGACAAAAAGCTTGAAGAGACCCCTTAATTTTATTTCTGATTGCTCTTATGAAGAGGAGTTATATGTAAAAGGGTGTACTGCAATTTGGTCCAAAGGTAGTTCAATTAATATACTTAAATTTGCAATACAAGTTTATAGATTAATAGTTTTTTCCCGCAGCTTCGCCTGCATGAATTTCCCACAGGAACAGTGCTTTTTCCCGTGATTAAAGGTACCCTATGTCCATCTTAGAACTTCAAACTATGTGTATGCGATATTTCAGGAAGATTTGTTTAGTAGATAAAGTGTGAAGAGGTAACAAATAAACAAACTCACTTTCGCATTTATAATATTAGTTAGGATTAGGATAGTTAGGATTAGGATGTAGGTAAAAGGAAAGAAGTGAGAAAACATTTGGTTAAATATAAGGTATAACAACCATAAAATTAGTTTATGCAGTGATAATGTACATATTATACTTACATATTTATAATTATTTATAAATTATAAAATATTACTGTATTTTCATCTCTCTTTAGTCGTATTTCCTCATGACTGAGGGTCATGGTCATTATATGGAATGAAACACACTCAACGACTCTCATGGCAATCTAAATGGAGTGGTTTGCCATTGCCTTCTCCATTTCACACACCAGCTGATAATCATCAACCAGAGTACAGGTTTCCTCACGATGTTTTCCTTCACCGGAAGCAAGTGGTGTCAGATTGGTATACAAACTCATGCATGGAGCCCGGGCAGGATTCGAACCAGGGATTTTGTATCCACAGGCGCGCGCCCTACCACTCGGCCACCACCACTTCAAAATTTCTTCGCTTCGTATTTTCATAAAGTCTTCCATTTCAGGTCTTATATCCACTCCAGGAACTAAGCTTTCTGGTCCAGAGAATAGAGAAACTATATGCTGCTACACTTTGGAAAATCCTATCAAACATGCACACTTTTGCAATTTCCATGTAGACATAAACAATACAATGCTTATTGATGCACTTAACTCACAAATAGGAGATGTCAAGAAGAATATAAAAATAGAAGATACAACAGAGCATGTTGACAAAAAAGTTATGCCGTCTATTTTATTGATGGATAACAAAAATATGCGCGTCTTTGCCACGGACGGCAGGGAATACATAAACAGCATTCCATTTCAAGTGAAAAGAGTGTGGCCTATGAAATATGGTGTATTGTTAGAAAAAGAAGCAACACCATTGATGCAAAACTCTCTTCTAGTCAACTCATTCCTGAAGCTCAACGAATCTCACAACAGCTCATTTTCAAAGTCCAGAACTAATTTTCCTTTCAATATGAGCGCTAAATTACGTGCTGAATCTATTTCTGGCTTTGAGCAGGATATTCCTTTACCCACCTGCTTTTCTCTCTCACATCCTCTAGATGAGGTAACACCTATACTTATGAAGTCTCCCACTCAGGGATTGCAGTATTACAATGATGGAGATTTACAAATTATATTTGTCAGTACAAACCCAAGTATTATTCTTTTATATGATTGGAAATTAGCTACTCATTCTCTTTGGAAAATTCGTAAGGCTTTGCGTGATGAATGCCTTGCTATGTGTCCTAATGTTAACTGTACAACGGCTGGTTTTAGTCAGTCATGTGACTTTGTTGGCAGTCCAATGCATAGTAATGCTGGGAGAAATGTAACTAGTTGGGCGACGGGTACGGGCAGCCCATACCAATCTAAAAAAGGTCCTTTAACTCCTACACAATCAATATCCAGATTGAACAGTCCAATGGCCAACATATTCCATCAACAGGGTATGTCCCCTCATGCTTCTATTGGGCAAGCGTCATCAGTATCAATGATGGCAAATCCTGCAATGCAAACACCACCAACTTTGCCTTTATATCCTGATATATGTTTGGATCACATTTGGACAGACAATCAGCAGATTCGAAGGGACCCAATAGATAACCCTTCGGAATTGAAGACGTTTTTGCACACTGATTTAGTTGGACATGATTATTTATGTTTTATTGTAAAAGTGAGTGGTCTGAGTAGACTGCAGATTGTAAGGCTTCAGAAATCACATTCTCAAGGGCAGTCAACGAAAAGTAATCTGATGGTGGGGTCAGTTTCGTCTGTTCTTGCGAAGGACGCAGTAGTTTTGGAGCACCTGAAAATGATGGCGTTGATTGATGAAGCTGGGAATATTATTTTACAATCGGGAAATAATGTAGTTGGCAAGGCAAGTACTAGCAAGTAATGATTGCAAAAAAAAAAACTTTTTAATTTGAATATTTGGGATAAATCATTAGTACTTATTGGAATTTTATTAGTAACTCCTGCATTCAGCCCTGCAAGAAGGTTTTGGAATCAGTGGGAAAGTGATGAAACACTACTGAATGCAGATGCTAGTCCAGATATACAATCATTATGAGTTTATAAGATAAAACTGTCTTGAATCTACATTTTCCACAATATTAAAAGTTATTTGCTTTAAAACCTTTGAATATTTAGCAGTTACATGTCTATAGGACCTGTTTAGTCAGCAGATCCTCGCCAGATCCCATAGGTCTTGACAAATTATACCACTAAATCACTATGACAAATATATGTGTCAAGTCAATCCACGGGAAAAGGTACCTTATGGTTGTTGGCACTTACAAAATTGTGCTTATTATCATCCAAGTAAACTCGTATGATTTATTTTTCTGAACGACTTAAGCGCCAACGACCATAAGGTACATTTTCCCGTAGATTGACACATTATCATCTCTGTTCAGGTGCATGTAGGCGGTGTGTTAGCCCGCCTCATCGACTCCCCGTACACTAAACGCAACACGTTCCAATCCCCATTCCCTCGACGCAGCAGCTTGTTACCGAGCCGAAACGACACAACCTTTGACGACTCGGCGTTGCATCTGCTGTCGCCTGTACCGCATTCCTCTGTCTCCAGATTGGAACCGAAAGAAACCTTAGGTGAGTAGGTCTTCAATAATGAACCCAGAAATTCGTGTTTCTCTCTTGGCAATCAATCAATCAAATAAATGATTGATTGATTGATTGCCAAGAGAGAAACACGAATCACTCTCTTGGTTTCGTGCAAGTAAACTTATAACACTAAGTGGGTAATTTTAAAAGTTTTAAATTAATGAATAAATTGGACCATATGAAAACTACAAATTACATGTTTAACGTTGGAAGCTATTTCAACCAGATAAAAGTATTGTCAATTCACTAAAGACAACCTAATAAAATATCCATTCCATGTAGTCTATAGTTTTAGTTGAAGCTTGCAACAGATTCGCTAAAAGTCGTAAGACTGATCTCTGATAAAGAGAACAAAACAGAAGGAGGTACCTATTTATAATTTACATTGGTATTTTTTTTCTAGTTTTTTTTTCTATTGTGTATATTGGTAAAACCAAAATAATTTTCTTTTTTTGGTAGGTCTCCGTGGGTTGTGTGACGCGGTCGGCTCTCGCCTGACGTTGCAGTTCGATTCCGGCGTGATGTACCGGATATCTCTGCCCGCGTTGTCGTGCTCCACACTCGTCACAAAATGCTGCGATGCTCTGAAAGCCATCCTGCCTAAAGATATTTCCACTCAGGTAACTAACATAAATATATATATACATTGGTGGTCAGATAATTAGGGACACCAGTCAATTTTCATACAAACGAGGTTACTTTGAAGCCTTGGTTCAACGCCAGGATTGATCTGAGCTGTGATCTGATGATGGCCATCCAGGGAAAGAATGGAGGATATCCAGATCGCTATACATACCCAACTGATCAGATCAGCCAAAACTACTGGGCGTAGGAAGCTAAAATTCGGCTTGTAGGGTATAGGTATGGAGTGTAGGGGAGCACTAAGAGTGAATTTCACGAAATTCCCATGGGAACAAAGTCCCGGGCAAATCAAATTATATTTTCGTGTCCAGTGGAAATTTCGGAAGGTACTCATAAGATACGAAAAGAGCTTTTAAAACCAGACCGAATATTCCCAGAGATAAGCGCGTTAAACAAATGCATATATGTAAAGATTTATATATCTTTACGTGTATAATATAGAATGTATCTATAATTTTAATTTTCCAGGTCATAATAAGATGGTACGGCGTTCGCAACGTACCAGGGACGCAGGACCTAACACCTGAACAGGAGTGGCATATGTTCTCGAACCTTCTGTTCTCTCTCATCGGTTACGATGTGGAAAGGCTCGCCCAGACCAAACAATCAGACGACCAAGTCGAACACACTGAAGTTGTGACTAAGAAACAGAGAACCTCAAGCGATGGCACTCAAGACGATTGGGAATATCTGCTGAATTCCAAAATGCACAAAACTCTCGGAAACTCACTAGCTAGCATGTTACATTTGCATCCTATATCTAGCTCGGATAAACAAAGTTCTAGCAGCAAACCAGATTCCGTAGAAATGGAGAAACATGGACAATTTAACACTAATTGCTTGCTTTTCCCATACACGATTCAAGTTTTATACGCATTCCATTTAGTTTACGAAGAAATTAAGTTGAATACGCTACTTGGGACGGATTTGAAACCTCTGTCGGCGTTTTTGTATCAGATATCGAAGGATTTGAAGTTTGAAAGTTATGTGAATCATTATTGGCTAGATTTCCCCACGGATTACAACTTGGATTACGATGAAACAGATTCGCAGATGTCAGAAAATGTTCTGAAGAAGCTGTGTCAGCCATCGTACTTCAGTATTGATCCGCCGAATATATTCAGTTACATTAATTCGATGCTGAAAGATGTTGATGTTGGATACTATCCGTATTTGGTTGATGTTAATAATATGTCGAGAGATATTATTGAGGTAAGTCTATCAAAGATTTCATACAATAGTAGCAACTAGTGGTTCTGTAAACAGTAGACCTCACGGACGGACCTCTGTCACCTCACCGTAGCACTACAAAAACTTTCCCGTTTTCCTCTCTTTTAGATTTTTTTTACAACATCCTATGGGGAATCCGATGTACTATGTTTCCTCCAGATATGATGTGAATCCGTTAATAAATAACGTTATAGCAAACTTCCCCTTCTTTACCCACGTTTCTCACCAATCAAAAAAGCTCTCTGCAAATAATTTCAAAGTAATCAATTAATAAGTATGTGTGCCAAGTTCCGTAAGGATCCGTTTAGAAATGCTACCTCTTTCCCGGACTGGAACAAACAAACATCCCGACAAAAGCAAAATAGGCCACTTTTGAAATGAAGCGCGCTTCGCTCGCTCGGTCGATGAGATTAAACAAACCCTAAATATTCATTTATTTTATAACAATACATATTGTGTGAAAATGTTAAAATATAATTAAATAATTCTATATTCTGTTTAAAATTACAAAATAATACTTTTTCTCTATACCAGGTGCTAACAATAGTAGAGTGCGGGCGCAGCGCCGGCACACAAACTATAACAAGTAGACACACGATGTGCGCCAGCTCCACGCCGCGCTCGCGACACAGCAGCAGTCAGTACTCGTCGCCGCACTGCCAGGCCGTGTGCGTGCTGCAGGAGAGAGGTAACAACATGTGTATATCTCTAACAATAGTAGAGTGCGGGCGCAGCGCCGGCACACAAACTATAACAAGTAGACACACGATGTGCGCCAGCTCCACGCCGCGCTCGCGACACAGCAGCAGTCAGTACTCGTCGCCGCACTGCCAGGCCGTGTGCGTGCTGCAGGAGAGAGGTAACAACATGTGTATATCTCTAACAATAGTAGAGTGCGGCCGCAGCGCCGGCACACAAACTATAACAAGTAGACACACGATGTGCGCCAGCTCCACGCCGCGCTCGCGACACAGCAGCAGTCAGTACTCGTCGCCGCACTGCCAGGCCGTGTGCGTGCTGCAGGAGAGAGGTAACAACATGTGTATATCTCTAACAATAGTAGAGTGCGGCCGCAGCGCCGGCACACAAACTATAACAAGTAGACACACGATGTGCGCCAGCTCCACGCCGCGCTCGCGACACAGCAGCAGTCAGTACTCGTCGCCGCACTGCCTGGCCGTGTGCGTGCTGCAGGAGAGAGGTAACAACATGTGTATATCTCTAACAATAGTAGAGTGCGGGCCGCAGCGCCGGCACACAAACTATAACAAGTAGACACACGATGTGCGCCAGCTCCACGCCGCGCTCGCGACACAGCAGCAGTCAGTACTCGTCGCCGCACTGCCTGGCCGTGTGCGTGCTGCAGGAGAGAGGTAACAACATGTGTATATCTCTAACAATAGTAGAGTGCGGGCGCAGCGCCGGCACACAAACTATAACAAGTAGACACACGATGTGCGCCAGCTCCACGCCGCGCTCGCGACACAGCAGCAGTCAGTACTCGTCGCCGCACTGCCTGGCCGTGTGCGTGCTGCAGGAGAGAGGTAACAACATGTGTATATCTCTAACAATAGTAGAGTGCGGGCGCAGCGCCGGCACACAAACTATAACAAGTAGACACACGATGTGCGCCAGCTCCACGCCGCGCTCGCGACACAGCAGCAGTCAGTACTCGTCGCCGCACTGCCTGGCCGTGTGCGTGCTGCAGGAGAGAGGTAACAACATGTGTATATCTCTAACAATAGTAGAGTGCGGCCGCAGCGCCGGCACACAAACTATAACAAGTAGACACACGATGTGCGCCAGCTCCACGCCGCGCTCGCGACACAGCAGCAGTCAGTACTCGTCGCCGCACTGCCTGGCCGTGTGCGTGCTGCAGGAGAGAGGTAACAACATGTGTATATCTCTAACAATAGTAGAGTGCGGGCGCAGCGCCGGCACACAAACTATAACAAGTAGACACACGATGTGCGCCAGCTCCACGCCGCGCTCGCGACACAGCAGCAGTCAGTACTCGTCGCCGCACTGCCTGGCCGTGTGCGTGCTGCAGGAGAGAGGTAACAACATGTGTATATCTCTAACAATAGTAGAGTGCGGGCCGCAGCGCCGGCGCACACAAACTATAACAAGTAGACACACGATGTGCGCCAGCTCCACGCCGCGCTCGCGACACAGCAGCAGTCAGTACTCGTCGCCGCACTGCCAGGCCGTGTGCGTGCTGCAGGAGAGAGGTAACAACATGTGTATATCTCTAACAATAGTAGAGTGCGGCCGCAGCGCCGGCACACAAACTATAACAAGTAGACACACGATGTGCGCCAGCTCCACGCCGCGCTCGCGACACAGCAGCAGTCAGTACTCGTCGCCGCACTGCCTGGCCGTGTGCGTGCTGCAGGAGAGAGGTAACAACATGTGTATATCTCTAACAATAGTAGAGTGCGGCCGCAGCGCCGGCACACAAACTATAACAAGTAGACACACGTTGGCCGCCATTGGAGTAGATAAGAAATAAAGACCCTTACAGAGTCTTATTCTTTATCAATAAAATACTATTACCTACCCTGAGGTTTACTATTATTTGAATTTGCTCCAGACTGTTTGTATGGGATCGCGATTTTACAATATCTACTCGACCAAAATGTAGGGAACAGCAGATTTTTTTTTGAGATTTCAGTCTGTCTCATACAAAAAGTTGCTTATATTCATGAGTACTTTCACCCCTAGAGAGGTTTCTAGTGTTTTACCATTGAATTATAAATAAATATGGAAGTGTAACTCTCATACAACGAACGCTCAAATCTTGGTTCCATTTACGCAAACAAATGTACTTAAATACAACAAGCCACTCACACATTCTCATAGAAAAAGCTAGTACACGATTGGGCGCGTCAAGATCACGGGGCGGGGTCAACACACCGCGGCAGCCGGCTACCGCTCAAACAAACGGCCAGCCGCTTGGCGTTTGAAGTCTCGGCACAGAATTAATATAAGTATTACGTAGTCTCGGCAAAGGAAAGAAAGGTAACTCCGCTGTTCTTCATATCTGTGTGATTTCTACACCACTTTACGACACACGATGGCCTATTTTTGCTAATTAAATTTGCGAAATTACTCGATGATACGTACAATTGACACTTATGCGTTAGGTACAAGTACAACCGTTGAACTCGCTGCGCCACGGCGAACTGAGGCGAAGTGAGGTGTCTATTTTACGCCCCGCCCACAGAGGTTCCTATTTCGTGGAACCATTTTTTTGGCGTTGTTAGAGTTCTATGGTATATTAGTTTGTTGTGTTTTACAAATCACCTGTATCTGAAATTTAAGAGATTCCGTAATATAGCGCATAATGTGACTTCCTGAATGTGACTATCTTACACAGAGAGAATTTTTCGAATCGGACTAGCTGTAGTGCCAGCGGTATTACACTTTGTAAAATATAGGATGAGCCGAATGACAGCAGGATAAACTTATACATTCGAAGTGAGAGCGACATAGACAGATGTATATTTTAGTACTATTTGACATCTGTCATAGAGATCAAGCTTTATTTTACAAACTGTGACCCAATTCTCATATTCGATCCGACAATAGTCAAAACCGCTTACACACTGCAAGTCGCCAAGATATCGCAGCGACTTTGAATATGATAATTAGGCCACTGTAATTACAATTTTTTTCCCAGGCATGACTCCTCGAGACGTGGACAACCTCCCTCCAGCCATAGGGCTTCTATTGCTGACGATATTCACGCGTTGCAAGGCCGAGCCTCCCGTGGCCTGGCCTGTGGAGGCCTACAACTTGGTTATGAGGGAGGATCTGTCGCTACAGGCCGAAATCGCTGAGACTATCAAGAATACCTCCGAGTATATGGAGAGTAAGTGATCATTAACAGCCATTTCTTCTCAGCATTGGTCGTTCCGAAATGCTAGTAGTTTGTAGCTTTGAGATTTGAATTAGTTCTTGCGTTGCAAGGCCGAGCCTCCCGTGGCCTGGCCTGTGGAGGCCTACAACTTGGTTATGAGAGAGGATCTGTCGCTACAGGCCGAAATCGCTGAGACTATCAAGAATACCTCCGAGTATATGGAGAGTAAGTGATAATTTTTTCTCAGCAGTGGTCGTTCCGAAACGCTAGTAGTTTTTAGCTTTGAGATTTGTAACACAATTCTGTAACATGACAAAGAGCCTGTGAAGGCCAATCCTAACTAATATTATAAGGCCGCCTTTTGCGCATCTTCCTTTCTTTTTTTGTTATAAGTTACTTTGTGTATGGAAATGTGATCTTGTGTGCTAATAAAGTATTCTTGTCTTGTCTTGTCTATAAATGCGAAAGTGAGTTTGTTTGTTTATTTGTCTGTTACCACTTCACGCTTTATCTACTGAACCAACTTCTTGAAATTTCGCATACACATATTTAGAAGTACTGAGAAGGACATAGGGTTCTTTCTTCCCGGGAAAAAGCACTGTTCCCGTGGGAAATTCACGCGGTCAAAATTTAGTGTGGACATAAAAGAGTAGAAAGCTGTTCACTTGGCTGGCAACACTTTGTGTTTATCAAGGGATATCACACGGGCGAAGCCGCGGGCAAAAACTAAAAAGAGTAAAAAGCTGTTTACTTGTCTGGCAACACTGGGTGTTTCAACCAATCACATAAACAAAAAATGATCGTCCAAAATCCGTTTTTAACTTGTTTTTCCCTGTAACTCATTGTTGAAGTGACCAAATATTGTAAAAAAAACTAATTTTGTCATTTCGACTCTAGATGTTAATGACTGTAACTAATGTTTATATTTTTCAGCGTTAGCACTAGGAGTTTTGGAGAAAGAGACAGCTTATACGTTAGTCGGTCAGGTCAAGGAAGAGCAGCCGAGCCAGGCCAAGTCTGAGGAGAGCGACACCATCACTGGCATGGAACACCTCGATTCTAAACTTCTGAGTCTGCTGTATCCTAATGATCACAGGTGAGGTTTTTTAGCCTTTATTGCCCTACTGCTGGGCAAAGGTCTACTTTATCGCCGTCCAGTTCTCTCTTTCGAAAGCAACCTCCTCTGAGTCTGCTGTATCCTAACAGGAAACTTCTTTTATCGAACTGAAATGATGCATTATCTTCAGTTATTCCCTGCATAACCAGATTAGTAATACTAAATCCACAAAAATATCATACATATCGCCATATGGCGTTAAGTCTACCATTTGTACATAATTTTAAAATTTTGTGCAATAAAGTTTTTAAATAAATAAAAAAAATTCAGGACAAAAAAATCATATTTTTTTTTATATTTGTACTGATATGATTAACTATCATCATCCGCCTACCGGTTATCCTACTTCGTGAAGTCTGCAATCCTTTTAAGCCATATCATGCTGAACATAATAATGGGGAAACCTTTCGCTTCCAATGAAATTTGAGGATTGCCAGATAGCTTGTTTTATGCCTTTTGCAAAAATATTTTCACATATTGCATTCAATTCAGCATTATTGTATTTTTTATATTGTTGAATTATTTTTTTTCTCTTCTAGGATGGCAGAAGTATTCAACCTACTACAGTCGTCAATACCAGTAACAATAAATCTAACGCAACGGCCAGAAGTGTCTGATCACGACTTTATAGAAGAACAGGAGAAGTATCTGTATGCTATCAGTACACGCACTATGGCTTTGCCTGTTGCAAGGTTAGTATATTTTTTACACAATCAAAATTATGTAACAGGTACCTATTAAAAACTAAAAAGAATATGATTGCACTCTTAGCTAGGCGTCACTACGTTTTTCGGCAACTTCTTGAAATTATGTTATGATGAAACTCATATTTAAAAAATAATCCTTTGAAAGAAGAGCAATGAAGAAAGAACTATCTAAACAATATAATTTACCGTTGCACCGAGTTAAATCGAAAAAAAAATTGTAAAATTAAGTATGGGACTTAAGTTTTTACACTTATCTAAAAGTTGTCCTAAATACAATACATATTTAGTAGGACGCGTCCTCGTGACCGTACTAACGTTTTTTTGGCTTATTCAATGCTTCCACTTATGGTCCAAGTGGGATTATACAAAAATATTGAGTTTATCCACAATTTGCAGTATTTAAACTTCTTCTTATTTAAGAGCCGCGCTCTTGTCGGTGGAGTATACGCCACACTTCTCTCTTATCGGTTTTACGTTAAAGGTCTTGATACGACATATATTTAAGCTTTATGAACTCAAAAATTTTGTATCATCCACTGAGATTATGCAAGTACGCTGATTTACAATAGAATCATCATCATAAAATTTAAGAGCGAGGCTCTTGTCGGTGGAGTTCCTTCCATTTTTCTTTTTCCATTGCTAACTCTTTCATTTCTTTATACGACACGACGTTCACTTTTTCCATTATTTGCCTCATGTAACTCTGTCTTGGTCGAGTGCGTTCCCCTAGCAAAAAAGTACTGAATATTAAAACGTGATGTTACTAAATAATTAGAGTATGACGTCGTGTAAATGTTTATATAAGTTTCAAATTTGTGCATCAATTAGTTTTTGAGATTTTAATTACAAACAGATTCTGCCAGGATGACATTTAGAACATTCCCCCACCAAAAAAAGTTCTCGAATCGAAATGAAAGTAAGTACAATAATTAGAGTGTCGTGAAAGGTAAATGTTTATGAATAAATAAAATTTGTGTATCGAAAGACTTGGGAGAAATTCAAAATTCTGCTGGGGGAACGTTTGGCCGGATGCTGGATCTCCTAAATGGCATGGGGTAGAGATATGACTTTTTTTACACAAGTTGTTATTCATTTGTGTATAATGTTTGTAAAAACAGAAATTTAAAAAATATTACCGTTCAAGAGCTAAAAATAAAAACGTGAATTTAGGTATTTTGGCGCTTGTACTATAAATATGGGCCCTAGAGACTAATTGGTGACGTAAGTTTGTACTTTGAAGTTGCTTTCAATGTCTATGTAAGTAGCAACATAGTATCATAAGTATTTAATAAGTTATGAGAAAAAATGCAATGATTCGGCCGCCATGAATTTCGACAGTCCATTAGACGAGTTGGTCTTTTATTTACGGAATTCACATGTTTTGCATTAATTGCTAAATATAGTTAACTATCCATTCACCGGACCGGTTGTTATGGAAATCCTTGGGGGAGGCCTTTGTCCAGCAGTGGACGTCTTTCGGCTGAGAGAGAGAGAGAGAGAGAGAGAGATCCATTCACCAAAAATCAGATCAATATATACAGTAGTTTAAGAAATATAATTATAAATCCAAGCCAAGGTGAAATAGCATGATAAGCCGACCAAATTCGAGAATCTAGCAAAAAGCGGCCGTACAGTATATATTACCAACCATCCGAAATTTGCAGTATTATAAACGTAATTTAGTACAGGCGCGTACACAACTGAACTAATATAATTTTCAATGAAGAGTTTTTGTCCAGGATTTCAAGATTTTTTATTGTTAACTTATTTATATATATATTTTGCGTTTAGTTACAATACAATATTAATTGAAAAACTCTGCGCTCGTTCTATCTTAGGTACCTAGTATAGGACCGATTCCTACTGAAATGGCTGCGGCGCGGCAATCACTTTCACTATGATAGAATTATAAACCTTATATTTCTACCCCATACGTACATAACTTATATAACCGCGCTATTGTAGTGCCACCCGGTATGTTTGAAGAGGCTGGTATAGATTGTTTTGCTACGATCATGCGCCACCCTTTTTGCTCAGGAGAATGCGCGGTAGTACCAACAGCATCCTAAAGATGATAGGTACGAGGTGGGACTGCCCGCACCTGGCTCACTGCCGGAGCTTACATGCTCCGTGCAGAAATATATTATAATAAAATAGTTTGTAGGGTGTGATATTAACATATTTAAGTTAATTTAATAATGTAAGATATGAGTGTAATCACTTGAAATAAAGATATACATATTATGTTGGTACGTTTTTCAGAGCCACACGGGTCCATTGGGACCCGGTCCAATGAGGCGTTCATGGGGCCAAAGCCGACATGAAGAGGCCTTTTTACACGACTGACCAAAAAAGGAGTGTTATGTTTTCAGGGTTCATGTATGTATGTATGTAATTTCTTTATTCCACCATAAGTCCTGAACGGCTTAACAGATTTTGATGTGAGAGGTATTGTTAGATTCCTTGCATTAGCCCGAATGACATAGGCTATGTAAGATGTCAGTCGTGTTTTTTATTTTTAAATAATTAGCTTGTTGTACCTTTTTATCTAAAAGTGAGATGGCTGCATCTGCGGAGATCTGCCCCTTAATGTACCATAAATATGATATGTGATATACTAACCTAATTTGAAGAAATAAGATGTTTTTTTAGGTATGCTAACATTTGAGCACGCATCTGTACACTGAAAAAAGAGGTAATACACTATCAATTTCAGTAAACCACTTCAATATACTGCACGGTCGCTTTTTGGTAAACTCTCGAATTTGGTCGGCTTATCATGGTATTTCACCTTGGCTTGGATTTATAATTATATTTCTTGAACTACTGCATATATTGATCTGATTTTTGGAGAATGGATAGTTAACTATATTTAGCAATTAATGCAAAACATGTGAATTTCGTAAATAATAGACCAACTCGTCTAATGGGCTGTCGAAATTCATGGCGGCTGAATCATTGCATTTATTCTCATAACTTAATAAATACTTATGATACTATGTTGATACTTACATGGACATTGAAAACAACTTCAAGGTACAAACTCACGTCACCAATTAGTCTCTAGGGCCCATATTTATAGTACAAGCGCCAAAATACCTAAATTCACGTTTTTATTTTTAGCTCCTGAACGGTAATATTTTTTAAATTTCTATTTTTACAAACATTATAAACAAATTAATAACAACTTGTGGAAAAAAAAGTCATATCTCTACGCCATGCCATTTAGGAGATCCAGCATCCGGCCAAACGTTCCCCCAGCAGAATTTTGAATTTCTCCTAAGTCTTTCGATACACAAATTTTATTTATTCATAAACATTTACCTTTCACGACACTCTAATTATTGTACTTATTTTCATTTCGATCCGAGAACTTTTTTTGCTGGGGGAATGTTCTAAATGTCATCCTGGCAGAATCTGTTTGTAATTAAAATCTCAAAAACTAATTGATGCACAAATTTGAAACTTATATAAACATTTACACGACGTCATACTCTAATTATTTAGTAACATCACGTTTTGATATTCAGTAGTGTTTTGCTAGGGGAACGCACTCTCTTGGTCCCCTTCTTTCTTCTATCTTTCCTTCTGTGATGTTTCTTAAAAATTCATCAGTGTCGTATTAAGTGCCCTAACATTTTCCACCTCTTTCAGTTACAGCAAATAAGTAGTATTTTCCGTTTCCAGAGGCATGCTAACACTGCGCAGTATGCCGTGCGCACCAACGGAACCCCTCAACCTTCCAAAACTTCATCGTGTCGTATTAAGTGCCCTAACATTTTCCCCCTTCTGTTTTTTTTTTTAATAGGACCCTTTCAGTTACAGCAAATAAGTAGTATTTTCCGTTTCCAGAGGCATGCTAACACTGCGCAGTATGCCGTGCGCACCAACGGAACCCCTCAACCTTCCAAAGCTTTGCGTTTCCGGTCGCGGGCCGCCGCCGCGCTGCCACACTATCACATTGGGCGGCGCAGACGCATCCCCACAATGCCTGTTATGGCCGACCTTCCATAATGGGGTCGCGGCCGGGCTTTCGCTGGTACCCATGACCGGATCTAGCATCGACTCTAGTTGGATCATTTACAATAAGCCCAGGGTACGATTCTTTTATTGTTGAAAAAAAAGTTTTTTTTTTATTAAGAAGATGACAAATGTAAGTAAGACAATTGCGTGCTGCTTTGATTTTTTATAATGCTTGTCATTCAATCAATTGAATTAAATTTATTTGCTACTAGCTGGCGCCCGCGGCTTCGCTCGCGTTAATCCGTTCTTAGCGGATGCCTACTTCGTAACATCTACTTGCATGCCAAATTTCAGCCCGATCCGTCCAGTGGTTTGGGCTGTGCGTTGATAGATCACTATGTCAGTCAGTCAGCCAGTCACCTTTGAGTTATATATATTTGCTATAAATAGAATGCTATATATTACAAGATGTACATAATAAAAGTCCTTATAAGCACATATAAAAAGTACATGTTATGTCACCTTTTAAGTCCTTTAAAAATTAACATGCACTTAAATATATTCAAAATCAACATAATAAATGACATAACTAAAAAAGTTAAATGAAATTGGTAAAAAGTTCTCGAGTTATGACATGAGCAAAGGTTTTAATTTTTATACGTGAGTATTTATTTTAAAAACAATAATTTCTAGTAAGTTCTCTTTACTAAATAGACCACCACAGCAGTGATAGGATATAGTAGAACCTACTGTACTTGGAGTTTAAATTTTAATATCTTTTATGTCTTAAAAAACACATAAGGCAAATAAATTAACCTTTGCGTTACCTCGCCCCTCCCACTTCCTCGTTTCCGTGACAACCAGCGCTCTTTTGTTTTTTTGCGCACTCTGCATTTATTTTAAAGACATATTTAGGCGGCCGTGTGATTAGTCGAAATAAACTGTTACTATCTTCAACTCACTCTCGAAAAAATAATGCAGGCCAAAAGAACTCGTAATGGTAAAGAAATAACGACTAGAAAAGCGTGAGGGAGAGACGGCATTTCAGCATGCCAGCGGTAATTATAGGAGATCATAATCATAATCATTTCGAAATGACGTGTCGTCAACAAAAGGTTAAAGTAAATATTATAAAACAAAAAAAAAAATATATCTATGAACTTCTTATTGTGTTTGGCTGTATGGCTCATTATTTTTGCCTTAATATAGATACATTTATGAGTAGATGCTTTGTGCACAAAATTCGATTTTGTGCAGCCTATATCCTGCACAAATAAGCACTTTCAGAGCATGAGAAGTGAAAGAATCTATATAAGGTTTTTTTTATCTTCCAGGGCACAGCAGAAATGTCCACGGAACATGCGGGTTTCCTAATGGCGCTGGGTCTAAATGGGCACCTAAAGGACATGCCTTTCATGAACATGTACGAATACCTGGTCAAGTGCCACGAGATGATCAGTGTGGGCCTTCTACTGGGACTTGCTGCTACCTACAGGGGTCAGTATTGTTAGGTAGACACTTGAAATTTACGCAGAACAAATACAAAAAAAAAAATAAGAAAAAAAAAAAACAAAAAGTCACACTTTTCTTTGGATCCTTCCGCTTCCATATACAAATACAAAAAAGTAAAAAAAAAGTCATATTTGGGATCCAACTTGTGACTGTGACCTGTCACTAAAGACCGAAGCTTGCCTCTAGTACAAATGAGCTAAGGTTGGCGTTGTTAGATCTCTAATTAGCGTTGAACAGTGCGTGCAAAAGCATAACGTAGATGGCGCTGGTGTTGCTGGGCGTTATATGTGTCAAACTCAACATGTATCACTGTCAACTGCCATGCGTGCCCAATCACTGCCCAGTTTCCTAATGGCGCTGGGTATGAACGGCCACCTGCGGGACATGCCTTTCGTGAACATGTACGAGTATCTGGTCAAGTGCCACGAGATGACCAGCGTTGGCCTTCTGCTGGGACTTGCGGCTACCTACAGGGGTCAGTGCTGTTCAGGGATGGGTTAACGCTGGGCAAAAACAGTTTATGCCCGGTTTGGGCGTAAAACCATCTCCATTTTCTTCTTCAACTTCACATAGTGGCTTAATGTTGAGTGTTATAAAGCTGCAAGTTGATGTGGAGTGCCTTATCAAGTGCCACGAGATGATCAACAGGTGGCACTTGACGAAGCATGATGATACTGGAGTCAGTGCTGTGTCTTCTTCATCTCATAAAGGCCTGATGCTGAGTTTTATAAAACCTTACATAGACGAGCTATGAATGCCTTATGCCAGTTATATTTTTAGTACAATTAAGAAATATGTTTTCTTTAGGCACAATGGACGTGCAAGCCACTAAGATGATGAGCATCCACCTGGAGCCTCTACTGCCGCCCACCTCCATCGAGCTGGACATCCAGCAGAACATCCTCGTAGCAGCCCTACTGGGAGTCGGCCTCATATACCAGGACACTTGCCACACGCACTACGCACAAGTGCTGCTCAACGAGATCGGTAACTATATATGTCATCGCCCACCTCCATCGAGCTGGACATCCAGCAGAACATCCTCGTAGCAGCACTACTGGGAGTCGGCCTCATATACCAGGACACTTGCCATACGCACTACGCACAAGTGCTGCTCAACGAGATCGGTAACTATATATGTCATCGCCCACCTCCATCGAGCTGGACATCCAGCAGAACATCCTCGTAGCAGCACTATTGGGAGTCGGCCTCATATACCAGGTCACTTGCCATACGCACTACGCACAAGTGCTGCTCAACGAGATCGGTAACTATATATGTCATCGCCCACCTCCATCGAGCTGGACATCCAGCAGAACATCCTCGTAGCAGCACTACTAGGAGTCGGCCTCATATACCAGGACACTTGCCACACGCACTACGCACAAGTGCTGCTCAATGAGATCGGTAATTAATAATGTCATCGCCCACCTCCATCGAGCTGGACATCCAGCAGAACATCCTCATAGCAGCACTACTGGGAGTCGGCCTCATATACCAGGACACTTGCCATATGCACAACGCTCAAGTGCTGCTCAATGAGATCGGTAACTATTAAAATTCTATTAAAAAATCTGTTTACGTGTTTAGTGTTGTGTTTGTGTGTGTTCTGTTGTGTGGTAACAATGAACCATTAAATACATAGTATAGCCTGTCCGGACCGGTCGTTATGGAAATCCTTGGGGGAGGCCTTTGTCCAGCAGTGGACGTCTTTCGGCTGAGAGAGAGATAGCCTGTCCAGGAATATGAAAACCCTCGCCATGTTGCGGAAAAGCAATATAACTATTTTCTTATACTGGCAACTAATTTAAAAACCCATCTGTCATTTCTCCTGTCAAAATTCGACTTTCAATCAAGAGCGGATTTAGTATCTTTTTTCTGGGAGGGGCACAAAGCAGTGGCGGACTATTCAAGCTTAGGGCTAGGGCTGCATGCCATGAGAATCCATAAGGCGGTGGAGGAATTAAAAAGGCGACTTTTTCCGCTCTGTTAATGATGGCGGATTTTTTTTTAATAAGCTTTTTAGAAATAAACACTAGAAACTAATTCCTGTTATTTTGATAACACGGATCTTAATTTAATATGTACGGAATACGGAATCTACCTCCACAGTATGTACACAAAACAGCAGTTAGGGGAGGGACATGCCCCCGTGCTCACCTCCTCTTAAATCCGCTACTGCTTTCAATAATGTTGCAATATAAAACGCATAAGTGCTGCCTCTAATTCAGGGTTTTAATATTCCTGGTCAGGCTTTAATATAGTTATTCTATTGGTAACTTTACTAGCGTTTGCCTGTGGCTTCGTCCGTGCAAATAATAAACCAAAACCTTCTTTATAACCCAGCCAGAAAATTCAGTTTTCCTGACAGACGAGATGGGGGGCTTTATTTTGTAACATGTAAGGATTTCTGTCATTATCATCCTCCGATCAGTGTTATAATTATAACACACTCGATAAAAGAAAGAAAGAATCCGCCGATTCAAAATAAAATTCAAATAGAACGGCGGCTCTGAATTTGTTAATTAATCGCCCAATATTGTTATTCCAGGCAAACCACCCGGACCAGAAATGGAGAACTGCGTAGAACGGGAAGGGTACGCTCTTGCGGCGGGCCTAGCACTTGGTTTCGTGTGCGTCCGCTCCGGACACACAGCACCGGACCATATTGCACAGAGACTGCGCACATATATGCTGGGGGGAGACAAACATCCTCTCACTGGTGAGTTTTATGGTAAATTATCCGGATTGAAGGTGGAATACTGCGTAGAACGAGAAGGGTATGCTCTGGTAGTGGGCCTAGAGCATTTGGTTTTGTGTGTGTCCGCTCCGGACACACGGCGCCGGACCACATCGCTAGGGGGAGAAAAATATCCTCTCACTGGCGAGTTTTATGGTAAATCGTCCGGATTTAAGGTGGAACACTATAAGATACGGATTTAAGGTTTGACTGTCAGACAATGCATTAAGCATCAAGTCCACCTTTTGTACTGTACTTTTGTATGTGTGGACAATAAAGTTTAAATAAATAAATAAACACTGCGTAGAACGGGAAGGGTAATCCTCTCACTGGTGAGTTTTATGGTGAATCGTCCGGATTTAAGGTAGAAAACTGCGTAGAACGGAGTGTTTAGAAAACCTTCGTATGCTCCAAACTTCAACCATGGTTCTTAAATTCCTCTTTCGTCCGAGATCTGTTACTGAGCAGACGTGCTACGCGTTGTTTACTTATTCTCTTATAAATAGTGCAAGCGAAATTCAACTGTAACTAAACTATTCCGTGCGACGAATACTGCGTCTAACTCATTTAAAATATTCCATTTGAAGAATTCTACCTACTGCGCTTACGCCCGGCTAGCTCGATACAGCGTCCCGCACTCTTCTCTCCGCTCCACACGAGTAAGAAAGACAACTGTTTTCTCTCTCGCTTACGCTACAGTGCGGCATTGCCGCCTTATCAAGCTACGACGCGGTTGCTACGACGCTACGAGTGCCTACACAGAGTCTACAGTACGAGGTGGGGGCTGAACCTCAATAATATTACTTTGAATGTGCTACGACTACGAGCAAGCTACGAGCGAGCGCCTACGACTACGAGTTGATAAGTACCGGATTATAACAATTTAATACAACTTTATTACATTCGTAATTTGGTCGATATTTGACTGACGCAAGGAGTGCTATCTTACGTAAATAATATTAAATACACCGTTCTATCAATAGTGGTGTTACTCTGTCAGCGTAGTACAATATTCACATTGTAAATAAGATTTGTTTACATTGCTAATTATGGACTCTTTTAATAAATCTTTCTCTGATACAAACTTAAATATATCCTCACAAGTGGATACAACTCCACCGAACTATTTTGGATCCCGTACAAAGAAAAAGAGAAATAGTGACCAATGCCCCACTGACTTTGAAAGATTTCAGGAAGAAATGAGAAACATGATGCTTACTTTAACTGACAAGATGGAGAAGAGTTCCAGCTCCCTAAATCATACCATTAATGAAATGCGATTATCTATTGTAAATATTGAAAGTAGTGTTTCTTTTGTTACTACTCAAAATGAAGATCTGCAGAAAAAACTGGAGTCTTTGGAGATCCAAAGGAAAAAGGACTTGCAATACATATCTCTCCTGGAGTCCCAACTTGAGGACGTGCAAAGGATTAATCGTAAAACCTCTATAGAAATTCGCAACATCCCCAGCAAGCAAAATGAGACCAAGGAAGATCTAGTCTCTATGGTAACATCATTGTCGGAAAGTGTTAGCTGCCAGAAGATTACCAAGACGGACATTAAAGACATATATCGTGTTAAGAATAATAAGAATAATGACAACAAAACTGTAGTACTGGAACTTACTTCTGTGCTAACTAAAACTGATCTTTTGAAGTCTTGTAAGACATTCAACTATAGAAATAAATCTTCTAAGCTGAGTTTAAAACACCTTGGATTCAAGACAAACGGAGACTCGCCTATATTCGTCTCGGAACAACTTACTGCTAAAGCCGCGCGACTTTACTTTTTGGCCAGGGATTTAATAAGAAGGAATCTATTCAAATACTGTTGGACGGCCTTCGGTAAAGTATATCTAAGGAAGGATGACACGTCGCCGATCATCACAGTAGTTAGTGAAGCTCAGCTTCAGGCGCTCTCTAATCTTGAACCATGACTAGCTTTGCCTTCCCGAACATGGATAAATATTATTTTAATTGTAGTGTGGTTATCGATTCTTGTTACTTGTAATGTTTATAAGTACTTATTGGATTCTGTAACTGCTTACTTTAAATCTAACGTTCTATATGTATTGTTATTCTCTTATTATCTTATATTATCACTGCAAAAATACCTCACACACTTAACTCACACATCACACATAAGTCATATTTTTACGATCAAACATATTTCTTGTAATGTCATTTCTCGTTATGCCTACATGATAATGTCCCGTAGTATGTCATTATTTGAAAATGGATAATACACGTTTTATTACGAAAGAATTAGACAAAACTGAAGTAGCTTTTTCTACGATTTGTTCAACAGATGAGTTAAATAATCATAATAAAAACAGACAAGTCGAGTGTTCCATTATTGCTCAGAATATCCGTAGTGTTTACTCAAATATGGATGACCTACAAGCTGTACTTTCAACAATCAAGAGAACTGCGGATATTTTGATCTTAACGGAATGTAGACTGAATATTGACAAGCCTATATATACCACAGCTTGACGGTTATATTTCATATCACTCTACTAAATACATAAATCAAAATGATGGTGTTGTAACTTATATTAGAAAGGAGTTAATCTCAACAGTAAAAGAAATAAATATATCTGATGCTTCATGTCTACAGATTACTTTTGGTGACTGTATAATATTAGGAATATATAGATCGCCATCTTTTAAAAATGCAGAACCTTTTGTTAATTCCCTTGGTAATTATCTTGATCAAATAAGTGATTTAAAAAATATAATTATTACCGGGGACATTAATATTAATTTGATTAGTTATCCGAATGATCAAGCAGAAACTATTGCTAATAGGTCTAAATACTTAAATATGCTTTCAGTGTATGGTCTTTTGCCTGGACATAACTTCCCAACACGATACAATAATTGTTTGGATCATGTGATATTAAAAACTGAAATTAAAAGCGTTAGTGTATACGTATTAGACTCTACTATCACAGATCACAATATGGTATATATTGCTTTACATACTGCTAGTAACTATTTAAAAAAAACTAAATTTAATAATATAACTGATTTCCCTAACGCAATATCATCTCTAGAAAACAAAAAATTAAATTCACTTCTTTTACTCTCTGACCCCAATGATATAACAGATCAACTTATACAATATATCTCAGAATCTATAATTGATAACACCAAAACAGTAATTGTTCCTAAAAGTAAAAGAAACGTAAAGCCATGGATCACACAAGGTTTAATTAAATGTATTAGAAATAGAAACAAGTTACAACAAAAAACTAGAAACGAACCACATAATGCAATTTTAAAAGTTACTTATCGTAGATACCGCAATTTTCTTAATAATCTCCTAAAAAAACTGAAGCGTTCTTATGAAAGAAATCAACTTAATATTGCCTCTAAAAATCCAAAAACCTTATGGAATACAATTAAAACATTTACTAATTTAAATAAAGTTAAATCTAATAATACAGAACTACTAAATTTATCTTTGACTCCATCTGAGTCTGTTGAATACATAAATAACCACTTTGCAAATGTTGGTAGCAAACTTGCTGAGAAAATCAATTCTACAAATAGTGGGAACACTAGTGACCCTAGAGCAGAGCATCAACCTTATACGTTCGTACTCCTTGACACGGACTGCCAGGAGGTTTATGAGGTGCTGATGGGATTGAAAACAACAAGTGCCCCTGGCTGGGACAACATTAGTACTAAATTCCTTAAATCTTGTAGTGGTATCTTAACGCCTATCCTTACTCATTTGTTTAACCAGTGCTTCGAACTCGGTATTTTTCCACAAGCTTTAAAATGTTCTATTATTCATCCAGTGCACAAGAGTGGAAACAGAGACGATATTGCAAACTATAGGCCTATCTCGGTGCTTACTGCTATCTCCAAAATATTGGAGAAATTGATTAATTCTAGACTAATAAAGTTTTTAAATAGATTTGAATTATTATCACCACGTCAGTATGGTTTTAGGTCTGGCAGAAGCACCGAAGATGCAGTTGCTGATCTAACGAACTTAGTAGTGTCACAAATCGACTCTGGTAAAAAGTGCCTGTCTCTTTTCCTTGATTTAAAAAATGCTTTTGACACGGTCTCTGTTTCAGCCCTTGTGCAAAAGCTCGAAAAGATTGGAATTCGAGGCATTCCGTTGAAGCTCTTGTCGGACTACTTAAATGAGCGTAGGCAAAGAGTTAAGGTGGGAGACTTTACTAGTGGAGATACATCTATAACTTATGGTGTCCCTCAGGGTAGCGTGCTTGGCCCGACCCTTTTCCTAATATACATTAATAGTTTATGTGATTTAAATATTGAGGGAGGTCAGGTATTCTGTTATGCGGATGACACGGCTATTGTTTTCTCGGGCAACTCTTGGAAGAACGTGTACGATCTAGCGGAGCGAGGACTTAAAGTTGCACAAAATTGGTTAAGATGTCTTGGGTCTCTATTGTTTCCCCTAATTTTTTGTACTCCTAATGTAGTTTGGTGCACAAACTTTTAGTACAACATTGTTTCGTACATTATTATGAATTCTAATTTAGTTTAGCCTATTTTTGATTCGCCTAAGTTTTTATCGCCGTATATTTACTTTTCAAATAAGTCATTAGGCCTAATAATTGATTATTTCTAATATTCACAAATACTAATTAATATTTCGTACAAAGCAATTAAGCACAAAATTGTAACACCTAATTATTTCTGTTATAATAATTTCTGATAATTATTACAAAGTATTTAAATCTAATAGGGGGGGACTAAAATTAAACATTGATGGATTTGTGTTTGATAAATGTCGAGAAGTAAAAGAAAGTTACATTAGGCATGTGAACTAAAGCGTGCAGCATGCAAGCAAGCATACAGCATGCAAGAAAGCCTGCAGCATGCAAGCAAGCATGCCGCATGCAAGCAAGCATGCAGCATGCAAGCAAGCATGCAGCATGCAAGCAGGCATGCAGCAAGCAAGCAAGCATGCAGCATGCAAGTATTTCTGGGTGGCTCCACCAGAAGACTCGCTCCGTCGGCCCTTCGATTCATTCGTGCACTCGACCTCGCTACGCTCGAGAGGTCGCCGGCTCGCTTCGCTCGCCACCTCCCCCCCTCGCTGCGGTTCGGCCTCGTGCCCTCATTTCTCTCAGGACCTCCTTCGCGAGCTTCTGGTTCCGCGCGAAGGAATAACACTCTAGTATAGGGCAAACTTGAGCCACGTGGAGTCGGGGTGCTCTAAGTCGGATCTGTGACTTATCAAGATTTTTAGGAATTATTATTAGTAGTGCATTACTAACATCATTCTGAAAATGATTGACGACAGACTGGACTGTTCTTATCTCCGGCACTGTTGTGATAGACATGTCACAGTACCCATGCCGGTGAGAAATAGCTAATACTTAGTAATAATTAAATTTACTATGTAATATTCAATTAGTTATAATTATAAGAAGTGATTATTACAGTAAGTAGTAATTGTCTCAAACAAATTTATACGAGGATATCATTACGTGTAAAAAATTAAAAGCCAAACGATTTTAGAACATCTAATAATAGAGACTCAAAAATTGCAACTAATAATTATTAGGCTAAATTATTATTGTGCAAAAACATCAATTAGGCGAGATAATAATTGTGCATAACATGTTTAGGCCAATAAGGTTCGGCGAAGTGAAATTAGAGACAAAAATTTTAAGCGAAACAAAGGGCACCCAATTTGCTTACACTCAATCACAACAAAACTAATCTTATTGCATTTTCTATTAGAAACAACACTCAACCTCCTCGAGATTTATCTTTGAAAATTCACACGTGCCAGGGTTCCCTTGAGAATTGTAGTTGCTCTGTTGTCGCAAAGGTGACATCTACTAAGTACTTGGGGGTTGTCATAGACCAAAACTTGAATTGGTATTCTCACGTCGATATGGTTGCATCTAGGATAAGAAAACTTTCTTATATTTTTAAAAAGCTTAGACATGTAGCGAACTCTAAACTTCTTCATACTATTTATATATCTCTTATTCAATCAATCCTAATTTATTGCATTCCAATTTGGGGCTGCGTGGCAAAATCGAAACTCATAGAACTTGAACGAGCCCAGAGGTCCCTGTTAAAGACTATGCACTTTAAGCCATATCGATACCCTACTCAAAAGCTATATGCAGAAATAGGTGTTCTTACTGTCAGACAATTATATATCCAACACTTAATTCTTAGGAGACATAAAACACTCAACTTTGACAAAAGTATTCTAACAAAGAGAAGAATGAACGTTGTAGATCTTAAAGTTTTTAAAACTACATTTGCATCTAAACAAAGTATAAACTTATCGGAATATCTTTATAGGATTTTAAACAATAAATTAAAAATATATTCTAAAACCTATCGTAACTGTAAACGAGAATTATCGTCCTGGTTACAGAAGCTAACTTACGACGAAACAGAAGCACTACTTATTCCATTAAAATAAATATAATAAATAAGTAAATACATACACAATATCTGATACTTGCTAGACACTAATTACACTTCACATACACTACATCATTAAGATTCAAACTTTTTAAATTACTTGTACTTTTGTTATGCATTTATTTAGTTTTTATTCTTTACTATGATATGTCATGTTACGAAAGAGCGGGACTCACCAGACACAGGTTTTATAAAACTTAATTGTTGAGCCCCTGCAACCTATGTATTATGCATTAAGTTTAAAGAATAAAGAATTTTGAATTTGAATTGAATTTTAAATTCTTATTAAACCCTTCAATTACCAAGAGATCAGATCCTGTAGCGCGCCTTTTGTACAACCTTTATTATCTGAAACGCCGTGAATTGAAAGATTAATAAAGTACGAAACTGAATTTCTTAAATTAAAAATCCAAGTAAAATGAATTAGGAATATTTTTCTCCGGCCATAATATACTATTGCATGTTTTTATGTAATCAAATCAAATATCTTTATTATAAAACATAGGTAAAATACAGGTCTTACATCTATGTAACAATACACTTGTAAAAAATATATAAAGTTGAATTCTTAACATTTTCAGGTTCCCAAAAAGAGAAATACAAGCAGGGTTCGTTTGCGATCCGCGAGGGCGCCACTGTGAACCTGGACGTGACGTCACCGGGCGCCACTGTCGCCTTAGGCCTTGTGTTCTTGCGGTCCAACTGCGCCGCTCCTGCCGCGTGGCTAGCTGCGCCTACGACGCCGTACCAACTGGACTTTGTTAGGCCGGATTTGCTTATGTTGAGGATTATTGCTAGAGGTACGATTTTTTTTAGTTTTAGAAAGAGAATTTTAGTGAGTAGGAAAGCGAGGGCGCCACTGCGAACATGGAAGTGACGTCACCGGGCGCCACTGTCGCCTTAGGCCTAGTGTTCCTGCGGTCCAACTGCGCAGCGCCCGCCGCTTGATTAGCTGCGCCTACGACGCCGTACCAACTGGACTTTGTTAGGCCGGATTTGCTTATGTTGAGGATTATTGCTAGAGGTACGATTTTTTTAGTTTTAGAAAGAGAATTTTAGTGAGTAGGAAAGCGAGGGCGCCACTGCGAACATGGAAGTGACGTCACCGGGCGCCACTGTCGCCTTAGGCCTAGTGTTCCTGCGGTCCAACTGCGCAGCGCCCGCCGCTTGATTAGCTGTGCCTACGACGCCGTACCAACTGGACTTTGTTAGGCCGGATTTGCTTATGCTGAGGATCATTGCGAGAGGTACGATTTAATTACTAGCTGCGCCCCGGGGCTTCGCTCCCATTGGGATTTCGGGATAAAAAGTAACTTACTACTACTGTGTATGTAAGTAAGTATACTAGAGCCTCAGAGCGGAAAACTGGCGAGAATTGGTGCAAGACCGCAAAAAATGGCGTCATCTCGTGTCTGAGGCCAGGATCCGCTTCGGGTCGCTGCGCCGCAGTAGTAAGTATACCAAATTTCATCGAAATCCGTTCAGTAGTTTTGCGTATTACATCCTCACAAATTCACATCCAAACTTTCGCATTTAAGTAGGATTAGTAGGATATATTTACTACCTACATACTACCACGTAGGACAGACAGTTTTTGCGTATACATTGTCACAAGCATGGAATAAATATTGTATTTTTATTATAACATTCATTTATGATTATATTCTCAGGTCTTGTGCTATGGGACAGCATCGAAGCCAGCGAGGAGTGGATCGAAGAGCAAGTGCCGGCGACCATCAAGCCATACTGCTTCGTCAAGCCCACTGACGATAGCATAGACTACGAGGCTATGAAGTGAGCATCATTGTCTATGTGATTTTTGAATGCTAGTTTTTTTATTTCAATAAGTATATGGGATATAGCAACTTCCGAAATAGAATATAATAAAAGAACATAATGGGAAATAAATATAGGACAAAGGCTATGGGAAAAATGGGAAGAGAGAGATAGAGTAAAAGAAGAACAAAAAATGTCAACTTTTCATACTAAGTCCGATAAGATGAATGGCCAATTTGTATAGGAGCATAATTTTTTTTTGTCAATTTTTTACGTAGATTTCTTTGGAAACCTGTTCCATTTTGTCAGCTAAATCTGCTGCGAAAATTTGGTTAGCGTTCAAATTTTTTTTCTGTATAAAAATGTATCCCAATTTCCCCATAACTTGAGGACTACTTTACCGATTCCATACTTTTTTAGTGTATAATATCTTACGATAAAATGTGAAAGGTTTAATTTTGTAAATAAGGTACCGATTCACCTAAATATAATATTTTTATTAAAATGTAAAACTATTGAAAATCTGTGTCTGGCTTTGCGTCATTCGGCATGCTTAGTATCATTTTGTAGCATACAGATATATAAAATAATTCTAAAATGTTTCTCCACAACTCGTGTGAATGTGTGCTCTGTGCTACGAATATTTTTTATTTTGATTTCCATGCTGGTCTGGTAGCGAAGAAAAAACATAGAATGTGCCAGCTGCTTCTCATCCCGCGTAGATTGTAAAAGTCAATCGAGGGAAAGGACTTTAAACTGGGGATTCCTCCACTCATAGGCGATGGGCTAGCAACCTGTCACTATACCCGGATCTCCATACCATCAGAGAGCCCACTATTCAGCTAAGCGTGGCCTTCGAGTATCTCGACTCTTGGCACAGAATTAATATTAGTACTACGTACAGAAAGGAAACTCCCTGCCCCTCCCGCAATATGGCACCCCCCCGCTCCTTCCGCACTTCTCCCCCGCTCTTGTGTAACTGTGGGACGTTCGACTATGAAAACGCACACATTGACGTGTTACTGGCGTGTTCACGGATATACAGTTTCATTTGTAGTAGTAGTAGGCATATTTGACGCGCCGTTTCTATGAAGCGCCCGCCCTGTGCTCTTGGCTCTGTCTGCCATGTAAGGGATAAAGACGTGATTCTGTGTATGTATGTATGATTTCTAAATATTACGAAATATTTCCCAGCCAAGCATACTGCAACATAATAGCGGGCGCGAGTTTCGCGCTAGGCATGCGTTTCGCGGGCTCGGGCGATGAAGACGCACGAGACGCGGTTCTCCACTTCGCCAAGTTCTTCCTCACAGTGGGCACTAAGAGCTTCGCGGAACTGGCTGGCAGGTCCACGCTGGAGGCTTGTCTGTGTGTCTGTCTGCTCGCTGCGGGCATGGTGAGATTAATACTTTTTGTTTTTAGATGTATATAAAAACAGGTACCACTATTCGTAAAGTGGGTATATGTGTTAGGTGACGCATGCCTTAAGGCGCTTAGATTGAATAGGCCTGTGAAATGGTGTTTTTCTAAAGACTAATGCTCAGCTGTGGTTTGCCGGAAATATCTGAAAAAAATATATGTGTACTATCAGGTCTTCAGTAACATTTGCTTCAATTATTTTTTTCGTAACATAAAATACTATATAAAAAAATAATAATAAAGGAATGGCATGTATTTCTTACTTCTAGCTACTGTTCCATAATGGCATTGGCTTTCGGAAAAACATCAAAAAATACAACATTTATTTTACTTCAATCGCTTCAAATTTCATGCAAATCAGGCAACATTTTTCATACTAATGTGTATAAAATAAAGATCATTCAATAAAGAGCGCGCGTTTCTATACATTTCACCGTACCACCCGCCTTAAGCAGAAGTACCACCCCCACCACCTTGATGGCTGGTGTTCAACCACCGCTCGTTTTTCGCGCAGCTTTTTACTGCGCTGTACTAAAATATGGAATAAACTTCCCTCAGCGGTGTTCCCGAATAGGTTCGCCATTGGGGCCTTCAAGAAAAGAGCCTATCGCTTTCTCAAAAAGTCGGCAACGCATCAGTGACCTTCTTAGGGTCATTGGTGTCTATGGACTATAATATAAAAAAAAAAAACATCGGGGGTGCGGGATACCTCGCGTCATGAAAACAAAAGAGCATCGGGCACCTGGGGCCTATGCGTTTCAATAGAAATTGGATATGGTGAGGATTTCCGATGTGCAGGATTGAAATGCGATAGCTCAGTTGGAAAGCAAGGTCGTATGGCGCTCTTACCTTTTGAATTTTTCGTCGTCACCTAGCGACTGATTTGGCAAGTTACAGAATCTTCTACCGCCATATTAAAAAAAAACCGGCCAAGTGCGTGTCGGACCACGCAAAAAGTAAGGTTCCGTAGTCATTTTTGGCACCGCGCTGTTTTGCATTTCTTGCAAGAAAAAAGTATATTTACGTGAGTGATTTGAAGTTTATAGGTCCAAGACTTTAGAAATTACAGGGGGGGGACATCGTGTAAACGACTTTGGCGGGCTATATCTCGCAAATGGTAAAGCTGATAAAAAAGTGTTGTATGGAAACCCTACCTTATTTTCATAGTTCTTTTCAACGATACCCCACACAAGGGGGTGCACTAATAAAAATAATTCACCCCCCCCTTTTACATGTATGGGGATGTACCCTTAAAAAGGGGTAATTTTATTTTTTGTATTTTTAAAAATGAGATCTATATGTGAAGTATCCTCGAACCAAGTTACATGCAAATCAGTCCATAAACGTAAAAGATATTCTGCTGTGACAGACTAGGACGGACGGACTGAACGATCTTATAAGGGTTTCTTGTCGGACTACGGAACAATAATTAATCTAGTAGCAGCAGTAGAAAATGAATGATACAGTTATGCTTCAATTTATTAAATCCTGCAAGGATTCAATAAATTGAAGCATAGGCGAGGCAAGGGCGATATGTCAGAAACGTGTTTTTATTTAAACCAGTCATTATGTTTGATTGCTTGACATAGCCTCTCCCGTTTTCTTTAAGGTGAAACAGAAGCTTTGGCCGTCCATACATTTTGTTCTACAGCAATGCTCTAAACTTCGTTAATGATTCTCATAATAAAATCGAATTTCCAATTCTTATGAAGTAATTGTGCTCTCATGTTGAATTTAACAAAATAAATTTACGAGAAAAACGGCATAATACGACAAAAATTGAGATTCTTGTTGATGTGTGCGTAATATTTTGTGACATTTAGGGGCGACGTCTAGCAGATTTATTACAAACTACTGACTACTACTATTTATATAAAAGCACTTTGAGACCTAAATGCATGCTTCCTCGATGTTGCTAGCCTTGACAGCGCCATCGGCTGTACGTAAAAAACAAAAGAAAATTATGAGATGCTAAAAAATTATAAAATAGCAAGTTTCAATATTAAATTCAATTTAGGGTTCAGTCACATTATATGAAAGATTTTTTATTGTGAAATTTAAATTTGATTACTGGGACTTCTGGATATGAAGACAGGCTATTTAAATATGACATCTGGACATCACCTGGACATCTGGATGTGAAGTCCTGGACTTTATGTCCTGCTGTCCAGGTTTTCGTATCCACATGACCAAACTCCCACGTCTTCAAATTCATATATGCAGGTGATGTCCAGATGTCCAGGTCTTCATTTCATTTCCAGATGTCCAGGTGATCATCTCCTGAAGCTTTGGTCCGCATATTCAGCTATCCAGCATTTCATATGCACATGACCAGACACCCAGGTCTTCACATCCAGATGTCAAGATGTCATATTTAGATATCCCTGCCTTCATATCCAATATATAATATGTCCCAGTTATCAAATTTAAATTTCACCATAAAAAAAATCTTTCATATAAATACGTACTGAACCCTAGATTTAAATTATTATTACAAGCTTGCCATTACGTAGGTATACGACTGGACTGAAATATTTGTGCGAATTCATCTCAGGAATTCAATGATACGTTGTTGCCGATCCGTGTGAAGTGTAAAGATGGCTACGTTGATTTTTTTTACCCAAAAATATATTTCTTTCTACAATCATAACAGTTCGTTCTGAAACTTAAACAATTTAATTTTGCAAATACTTTTAACAAAAGATATTATAGTAGGTAGGTATTATACACGTAGGTATTCATTAACAAAAAATAAACTATAGAAATATATGCATACATTTATATTTAGTTTCAAAGTAAACAAATATTACTGATTAATTATTTTTTAGTTTTTAGTTTGCATTTCCCAACATGTTTTCTGAACGTCTAATTTAATCCTAGAACGTCTAATTTAATCCTTCTCATCATTGGCCAGCACATCTTTGTTTTTCAATACTATAAATAAATAAAAAATATACTTTAAATATACTTTATAATATATATTTTTTTGTTTGTCGTGATGAAGAATTTATTATCATCATCCATCATTTCAAGCAATGAAGGAGTCATCATGCACAGAATAATGACTGCAATATTTAACAATTTATATGGGAAAGGAATTACTATACCTAATCTTTTTTTGTTTTCTTTAATAAAAAAAAGTTCGGAAAATAAATTTCCACTTCATTACTAAAAAGTCAACAATATGTACCATACAATTCAATAGAACATTACGATCATGACGTCTGCGGTGGCTTTTCCTGCTTGCTGATTGATTTTTGAAAATGGATGTGCGAACTATTGCTAGATTTCTGTAGGGAATCTAAGAGGTGGTGAAATCCAAACTGCTGAAACTTGGTAGATAGGTATTTAAATTACAGTTTCTTATTACTAATTATGATTTTGCACTACTGAACTAGAACTTCTTCTTGTAGTGCCTTTCCATTACTGGAGGTTCCGTCAGATACGCAAACTCTTCTCTGTTCGTCGCTAAGCGAAACAGCTCCTCAACCGTGGTGACTCTGGTCCACTCGCATTGTTTCTCAGCCATGATTTTTTGCGTCTTCCAACACTTCTCTTATCTTCTATTTGCTTGCAACTACAGTAGACATTGCAACGCGCTGGAGAACTTTTTCGTTGCTGACTTTCTGAGTCCAATTGATACGAACTTGAACTATATAGATAGGTATATTAATTTTCATAAATATATTTTCTTGCTTTCTTACAAAATATGACAATGACAGGAAGAAATTATAGGTTATATTTCGCTCTATGTATTTTTTTAATTTATTTTTCTTTTTTCAGTCCGATTGGCTTTATTATAGTTATAGACACTCTTTTAAAATAAGTGCCATCTAGTAGCATATTTTTAAATTTACAACAATGCTTTGCGCCATATTTAATGTAATTTTGAAAGCTCTCGTCGTAGTGTGAGTGAGTGTAGAGATACGAAGATTCATGGCAGATTCTATTCTAAAGCTTTTTTTTTTCATTATTTAGCATTAGCAGAGATTTTATTCTTTGTATTAATATTTTCAGATCATGGCTGGGCGCGGAGACATCGCAGTGTTACGCTTGTGTCGGCGACTTCGTGCGCGTGTGCCCGCAGCGCCAGTGTCCCCTAGCGTCCCTGCACTTACTCATGGTGGACAGGTGAATATGGATTGATGAATTATGGAAGGATGAATTGTGGATTTTTTTATTCATTCATATTTTAAATGGATGACCGTGAAAAAAAATATATATCGATTGATCATGAAAGCCATATAAAGTCGAAACACATCAAATCGAGTTGAGAAGGACCCAGATAAGTCGTAAATTCTATCAATCAAAGGTTTTACTAAAACAAAAACATTTATTTATTACCAAATAATAATTTATAGGTTCTACTAAAACTAGTTGCACCAGGGCTTCGTGCTATTCCCGGCATTTTCTATTCGCGTACCAAATTTCATCGAAATCCGTCCAGTAGATTTTGTGAACAAACACATTAACATACTCACATACTCGTAAACATATATACTCACAAAGTAGCATCCAAACTTTTATATATTAGTTATATGCGTGTTTTCAGATGGCCGTTCACTGCACAATCGGGTTGCTATTCCTGGGAGGAGGCCGGGCCACGTTGAGCACGACTCCAACCGCTATCGCAGCGTTATTAGCTGCATTTTTCCCCAAGTTCCCCACGCATAGCGAAGATAACAGGTAAAAAATGTCTAGATCAAATAATTACAAAATGACACAAGTACCTACCGTCATCGTATTCATAAAAAAGTTAACGAGCCTATTTTAGTTAAAATATGTTCTTTCAATGTCAAATATTGGAAAGGGAGATGTGGACAAAACATATTTTAACTAAAATAGATTTAAAGTGTTCGTTAATTTTTTTATGATAATATATGATAACGGGTCATAAGGTCATATGTAGATAAAAAACAGTTTTGTATTTATTACAAATCTTGCTTCCCCCGCGTCTTCGCTCCTGTGGGAATTTCGGGATTTTGTGTAGGCTTCCTCACGAAAAAGGCTAAAATACACAGAAACAATTTTTCAAATAGTATTTCCACAGAGATTAGCGCGTTCAAACAAAAATATTTCGCTTTATTATGTTATTAAAGATAACTTGAAGTCGCTCGCACTGCGAAATTTGAGGAAGAGAGACTTATGAGCTTCTTGAAGGAGCGAGCGAGATGCGCGATTCGCCTGGATTGATCACTACAGGATTTTTTTTAGAAAAATTAATATTCAATTCCAGGTATCACCTGCAAGCTTTTAGACATCTATATGTTTTGGCTGTGGAGGCAAGGCTTATACTACCGAGGGATTTGTCAACGGGGAAGCTTTGCTACGCTCATATACAGGTAATATAGGTAATGTAGGAAAACTGGAAACTTAGTAGTTTAATAAGATATCAATTAAGAACAAGACTGCAGTCCTAGACGTCACATGGCCTATGTTACAACTACATGGTATGTGTTACTAATACAAGAAATTTAGAGATACCTTACATATGTATATCTGGCAAGGAGTTTAGGATTTTCGAATAAAGTGACATTCAAACATGAACCCTGAAATCAATACAGTCAGTTTTGTGAAAAGACAAAAATCTTCGGTAGCAAATTATGTCTCATTTTGATCTACAGGTGAATTCAAAAATATTGGCATCTTTCTGACTGACATCTCGAAAAAAAAAATCAGCTGTTCCATAATTTTGGGCGATTGTAGAATATTATGGAATAGCTGTTTTTTTTGAGATGTCAGAGTCCATACAAAAAGTATCTCATATTCATGAGTTCTTTCACCAGTAGAAAGGATGCTAATATTTTTGAATTCACTGTGTATTCTAAGTTATATCATAGTATACAGGGTTATTTTGAAACCATTGGCCAAATTTTCGCAGCAGATTTGGTTGATGAAATTGAGCAGGTTTCAAAAAAAATTATGTTAGAAATTGAAAAATTTTTTTTTGCTTTTCATACAAATTGGTCGATCAGCTGATGGAAAGTTGAAATTTTATGTTACTCTTTTACTATAAATTTCTTTCGGACCTAGTTGTATTCCAAGTACTGAGCATATTGTAAAAATTTGGCCAGTAGTAAATAACCCTGTATTTATATTTTATTTTATTATTTTTTAATAGCCATCAATCAATGTCCCAGTACTGGACAAAGGCCTGTCTCTTCTTCCAAGACAACCGATCTAAGGCCATAGTATATTCAGGGTTTCAATAACTCTTTTTATTTTTTGTCCAGGTTATAGACTTATCAGGCGCTGTAAAAGAAATGAAGGCGCCCTGTATAATACCAGAACTAGAAACACTAAAGGAGGTGAAAGTTAACGATCCGCGGTACTGGCCTATCACGTTCCAGAGGGATCGCAATTGGGATTTGTTGAAGTAAGTTTTATCTATCTATTTTATCTTTCATTTCTCTTGTATTCTCTACTTACTTACTTACTTACTCCGCTGGCTCAATGACCCCAAAGTGGATCTTGGCTCCGAAACGAGAGAGCGCCATACACTTCTGTTCTGCGCGGTGGCTCGCCAGTTATCCGCTCCCAGCTCACGCAGTACTATTACGCAGTAGTATTCTGTAATAGCTTCGCGTAATGCTACTAATGTTTATATCTCTGGTTCTAAGCGACTTATCAAAATGAAACCTACGCCAGATTTTAAGTTAGACCTTCTACAATACAATAGTGAAAACCGGATCAAATTTGGTTCAGTAGTTTTTGCGTGATACGCGTACAAACATACAGACAGAAAGACAGACAAAAATTCAAAAAAAAATGGTTTTGGCTTCTATTGGCCCTATGAAGACTCCTCATAGTTTTTTTTTCTTAAATATCTCCTATTTATAGACACAGACCAGTTACAGTTTTATTATATGTATTGATGATGTGCTAGAAATGACACACTTATATCAACATTAGCTTTTGCCCGCGGCTTCGACCGCGTGAATTTCCCACGGGAACAGTGCTTTTTCCCGTGATGAAAAGTTTCCTATGTCCAGTTCTCAGTACTTCTAACTATGTGTATGCGAAATTTCAGAAATATTCAGTAGATAAAGCGTAAAGAGGTTACAAACAAATAAATAAACAAACTCACTTTTGCATTTATAATATTAGTTAGGATACTAGGTTGACGTTCGACTTACTCTAAAAAGCACTTTTGATTATGGTCATTTTTATTGACCATTATTTGCTTTCGGTGAAGTAAAACGTAAGGAGACCGGCACACTTGCTGACTGCTGTTGCCGCTAGATGGCGATATTCATTAAGCCTTTAGGCGTCTTGAGAAAATCGTGTTATTGCATCAACATATTCGACAAAAAAAAATATGACGGTAATTTACCATACATACAAATTATTGCTTAACTAGCGCCCCGCCCCGGCATCGCTCGGGAGGTACATACATAAATTGTAGCCCATGTCACTCTGGTATAATGCAGCTTTCTATTGGTTAATAATTTTTTGATATCGGTTCATTAGTTCCGAAGATTACTAGTGTTTTTGATTGATTTATTAGTGTTTGTGAGTTTGTTTGTAGGGGACAAACAAACTCACAAATACTTCCTCTTTATAATCCTAATATTATAAATGCGAAAGTGAGTTTGTCTGTTTGTTACCTCTTCACGCTTTATCTTCTCAACCAATCTTCCTGAAATTTCGCATACACATAGTTAGAAGTCCTGAGAAGGACATAGGGTACCTTTCATCACAGTTCCCATGGAAAATTCACGCGGGCGAAGCCGCTGGCAAAAGCTAGTATTAGTATAAAGTATGATTATCAAGTAAATATCCTCTTTCAGAGTGTTCCTGTCGTACACGTGGTGTATCGACATTAAGCAGCGAGCTGGCTGCCTCTCCTACCGCGACGACCCTCACGGCTTCCTCACCATCCTGGCCCAAACGCTCACCCTTGACAAGTCCCACATCTGGGCATCCACCCCCGACAACATACACCTATTCACCAACGACGAACAAATACAGAACTTCGTCAAAAACTACCTCAAAAAAGACAAAGAGAAAGGCAATATTTGTGGCGATTGCTTATTAGTGAAGAAGAAAAGAGGCGTCAAGAACGAACCGTTTATGGCGAAGCAGTGTCTGTGTCGGAGGTACAGTAAGGAAGAACAGGAACATGTGCAGGCTTTAAATATGGTCACTTATGAATGTGTGGTCAAAGATATGCTGTGTGCGCTGCCTATTTGGACTACGTATTTGAGGGTAAGTTGTAGTATTTTGATTCGTAATATTAATAATTAGTAATTTAGTAATTGTACTTATTTCAGTCTTCTTAAGTTTTCTTGTCCTTTTCTTTTTTTAAGTGTTTTCATTTGATATCATTTTCAAAATGATATCTTGTCTGTCTGCATCACCACTTGGTTGACTGGCACAAAAAGCGTCCGGCTTTAAGTCCGCTGTAAGTTTTTTGTAAAGAAGTTAAATAAATAAATATCATTATGACGATAATATTGAAAGGTTTATATCCTATAGTGGACTTTTTATGTCCGGAAACATGAGTTGCGACACTGTTTGTAGTTATAGGTTATTTTCTTTATAATTTTGCATATGGTGCTGAGATACCTGTTGCTTTGTTAAACATCACCTAACGATTTAATTATTTTTTGAAACATAAAAGTTGATTTAGTAGCTAAAATATAAAAAAGGGCCGAAACGTAAACAATAAGAAAGGTGCATTGGCGATTAAAGCCTGTATAACTTCTAAAATATAAAAGTTAGGAATATGTTGTCGCGGTTTTTTTGTAGACCTATAAAAGAGGAATATTTCGCACATGCATTGTTTTGTTATATCTCAAAGGGTTTAGACAGCGTTTTCGATGAAAACTCCCAGACGGGTTTATTTTTTTCCGACATATCGTCATAGACATTTTTCTTAATTTGCAGATAGTAAAAACAATGAAGACCAACCCAACGTCATACCAAATCTGGCAGATCAAACTACTTTTATCCCAAATAGAGAACCAAAACAAACGAGCGCTGAACGAGATGAAAGTCGACGGCCAAGAAACACCCAACGATCCTCTCATTTCAACAGAATTCACGTTCGCTATCAAGCAGAAAGTGTCAAACATATTCGACAGCTGGGAAGTCAAAATCGTTCCCTATCTACGAAAATATCTAGGATTACCGAGCATCAGAAAAATCAGTTCGTGCGACGATGATATCAAAAGGATTTTGAGTGCCTTTCTAGTGTGTTATGACTTACCTAAAGGTGTGTTGTGGAAAGTGTTGTATGATGACGATTTGGAGGTGATCATGAGGTTGGAAGAGCTGGGATTGTCTGCGGAGGCTGTGAGCAAGATCTCGGCTCTGTTGAGATGATTAAGGTCTTTGTCGCGCGGCTACGTGACCCGATCGCGGTGCCGCGCCGACTGCGTACATGATTGGTGCTGAATAGTGATGGCCATTCCCGAAATTTTCAAAGAAACAGCGGAAATTTTCTTGGAAATTTCTCGGTATTCTCGAGAACGGAAAATTTTCCTTAAAACCCGAGAAATTTCTGAGAATTTTCGGAAATTTTTAAGGGTAGAAATATTCGGGAAAAGGACATTTCTCGGCGGAACATCGCTAGTGCTGAATGATTCACTTTTGATGAGTTATCGTCAGTAATAACTGAGTTAATGTATTTCATCATGTATCATAAAATAAGGTTGTCGATTTGTCGATTCTGTCTGATATTGTTTAAGTTGCCTGCGTCTGTGTTCCCGAGCACGTACAACCTGACTTTCTTCAAAACTAGAGTGAATAGGCTGCTTCTCGGTAAGCTCGCTACACCGTAGACCTCATCTCTGTCCTCGGGCAAGATTGTGGTCAAGAGCATACTCACCTTTAACTAAAAAAAAGTCGTAATCGTAAAAATTATAAATAAAAAAAATATTTGTAATTTTATTATGATTATTTAAGTTGAAGTAAATTAAGATTGAACGTTGTATAGACGCGGAATCGACACCCAAATAATTTGTGGAAGTGAAAACAGACAGTGTATGACAATCAGAGTGACGTCCCTTGTAACCGCACATCGCATGTTTATAATTCTTGAATGTACAGTCGACCGCACCTCAAGTTACCCTGCATGATCTCTTATGCCGCGGCCGCAGAGTCGAATTTGCAATGAATTTGAGTAGGTTGATGTGCTGTTGAATGTACATATATTTTATTTATTTTATATATTCGAATGACCAACAGCTTAATTAACATAATAGTAACAAAATACAAATTTCAAATCCAATTACAGGTCTTCACAAATAATAACACAGTAGAAATTTAGAATAAATAAAATATTAAATATTGGCTATAGGTATTAAATATTTACAATATCCACCATTTCATTCTTGCAACCGTTGCTTTATTGCCACCAATAAAGCCGTGTTTCCATTGGGCAACATTGTCGCTCTTTCCCCTTCAGGACAGTTTATATGAGCGAGACACATTGTGTCATGTGCCATTTCACTAGATTCAATCAGACGTAAATGAGCATAGTTTGCTGCACAAAAATGTTTTCTAGAGGATATAAGCCATTGAAAGAGCCACTGTATAGATACATAGTTAATTGAATTAACGCACAATTAATATAGTCGTCGTCGAAAACTCACTATAAAGTCCAGTTTTATAAATGTTAAAAAATAAAATTCAGAACATTAGTTCGTAGAAATATTAAGAGTCATCATTGTTAGGATTACTTACAGGTTTTCTTTGTCGAATGGTAAATGTTCAATAATCTTTTGATGATGTTAATAAGTGTAGTTCAATTAGGTGACTAGGAAATCTTTGTTATTTACTCCTTCATCGGGTACATGTTTATTTACCTATCGGTATGATCAAAATTATGTTAATTGGGATTCATATTTGCAAGAATGAATCAAATACTCGATCGAAAGGGCTGAGGAATTCGGTTCCCTGGTTCATGTTTACTACATATAGTACCTAGTTGTCCGTAGTTGTTTACAACTTAGTTTTAAACCAGACAGGTTTTATAAACTTATTTTAAATAAAAAATACGCTTAGTCAAAGTCATGCATGATTGATATGTAAATATTGTATAAAGATTGTTGCTTGGAATGTTTTTGTAAAAAACAAAAATAAATGCTTAAATATTTATAATTAATTTGATTTGTTTTTTTGGATTTACCCAGATCATCCACACGTTGTTTTAGTAAAGGCAATTTTAATGTTATCAATTAATTACTGATTGTAAAAGTGACGACACATATAAAGGGTGTTATTTTTTCTGGTGTTTATATTTCTCATATTGTCAAGAACAAGTGCGCAATATCCAATCATCAAAATTTTTTTTTTGTTATTGACCTCACTTCCAATGAGAATTATGAACGTTTGAATAGTTCCTTTATTTCTTGTGTATATTGTGTACTGTTCAATAAAGTGTTCTTCATTCATTTACAAGAAGAAAAAAGAATACCGGATAGCCTTTCCTAACTAAAATCATCGATAAAACATTATATTTTATCGATGCTAAAATCGACCCAAGAAGAACAACACCCGAAAAGTGAGTTTAACCTATTTATTTTACAATAAAACGCACTTGTTATTTAAGTCTGTGTTCCAGACTTAACTTTGTCCGCCTAAATGTTATTGCTTATTTTATCTATGCATTTAAAACACCCTCTACACTATAAGATTGATTTGGGACAGACCGACAAAATTATATCGTAATCAGCGATTAGGCGGAGATAATAACTATATAAGAGTTTTGATTTATTTTTCGTCAAAGACTAGATTCTATTCGGGGCAAAATGGTGATAAAAGTAGTTTTTCTGCTGGCGGCGCTCCTCGCTGGGTGCTTTGGTAAGCACTTAAAAAACTTTTAAAATTCAGTTTATTTTTTTTAACATTGATAGGCTTTTTACGGAATTAATCGACAATACAAGTAAAGCGCAAACGACGTTTTTACAAGTTAAAAGTCAAAATGAAAAATTGTAAATCATTCACTTACAATATTTCCCTCGTGTAGGGAGTGCAAAATATTCGAATTTGTTTGTTACCTATCAAAATACAAATAAAATACATTTGTTTAGGCTAAGCTTACTTGTTTCTTACTGCTAAAAGCATTGAAAATTTAATAAAGTTTTTCTTATTGTGCAGCACAAGTAATAGAATATTTTTACTATGGTGATCAATGTCGTCATACCATTCGTCGTTCCTATGAAGTTTTGAATACTTACTGTATCAATCATAAAAGATTAAGATTAATTACTTTCATTAATATAATAATTCAGTAATTACGCAAGTAATTAGTAAAGTTATCTAAACATAAAAGATAAAAACTATATCAATGGACAAAAATCAACAATATTAGTACCTATTTACCCTTGGATAACATTCAATTAGTGTTGCGTCTACTTTAGTCACCGTACTTAAGACCAGGTCTAACCTGAGCTGCAAAAAACAAAATTCATATGCGCTTAACCGCGCCGTGTGAGCGTTGCAATAAGATAGTTTTTTGCACAACACAATGTTCTACTTTCGTTGGCAGGATCGAACAGATTTTGTACCGATTTAGCAACTATTTCTCAAATATCTTAAAAAATATTAGTTTTAAAACAAAAGTGCTCGATTAAGACTTTAATATAGCATATATATAAACTAATTATATGAAAATATATATATGTTATCGCTGAAATTTTTAAGTTTCATGACTTGAGAGCTAAAATATTTTCTAAATTTTCGGTGCCTTTATGAATTAATTAAGCCGAAAATATGTATTTTTATTAAAAAGTACACGATTGAAACTCTAATAGAGATCATAATCTATATCCTGTATTATTTTTCCACTTCGTAAATAAACTCTAATTAGGTAAATTTCTTCATGAAAAATTAGAATTATTTCGAATGTGGGGTTGGACCTGGCCTTAATTACACAGATTATAAATAAAGATAGATTGATGAATCCTTCTAATCCTTCAAATATTATAAATGCGAAAGTTTGGACGTGAGTTTCTGGGGAAGTTTGTTACTCAGTCACGCAAAATCTACTGGACGGATTTCGCTGTCTGGTACATGGGTACACAAATACCGGGAATAGCACATAGGGTACTTTTATCCCGAAATTCTCACGGGAGCGAAGCCCCGGAGCGGGGCTAGTAATATAATAAAGGTCATCGTACATTGTAAGTAAATGATTTGCAATTTTTACTATTGACTTTTGACTCAACTTCTGACTTTTAACTCATTTAACATCAACTCAGAACATTGAGGTGGTGTTGTGTTCTTATATGCCCCTCTGGCATATTAGGCGACCAAGACTGTTTCATGAGTTTCTTTCGGCATTTCTTAATTCTCAGCAGTGGTCGTTCCGAAATGCTAGTAGTTTGTAGCTTTGAGACATAATATATTATGATTAAATAATTAGTTATCGACGTGAAAAAGAGCCTTCTTTGAAGGCCAAGTTTCAATAAAAAATTTTGACTTTGACTTTGGCTTAAATGAGTGATAACCTTAACTCTTCAATACTTTACCCATTTACAGCCGTACCAGCTCCCGAATCGGATCAGTCCTACTTCTTCGAGCACGTGAACCACGATGCCCGCATCGTCGGCGGCACGCAGGCGGCGGAAGGCGGCCACCCGCACATGGTGGCTCTTTCCAACGGTGTGCTGATCAGGAGCTTCCTTTGTGGAGGCTCTCTCATCACCTCTCGCACGGTCCTTACAGCTGCGCATTGTATTGAAGCTGTGTTCAGCTGGGGCGCACTTAGCACGTGAGTTTGCTAACGTATGTTATTTAAAGTCTCCAGTTCGTCCACTGTTTAAAGGCCACGTTTCTGTAAAGATCGTTGCAAGTGGAGATATACAGATATCATGATCTCAGAATTTTTGGAAAAATCACTTACAGATTGATCGGTTCCTTATTCACGTGATTTCCTCTCGCATTGTTGTTATTTTTCGAGGAATAAATAAAAAACAATATATTTTGTTACCTGAGGTAGGTACTTACCTAATAATATTGTTTTTGATATTACCTCTATTGTCCTCCTGCTGGGCAAAGATCTCCCTCAGCCAGCAACTTCCAATCCTCTATCCAATGATAACAGGAAATAATACTCCAGAAGATTAATATATATGTGTGCGTTACCCCAGCAAAAAAGTATCTCCTGGAGTTATGTGAAATCTGCTGTAATTGTTCTATGCGCAACAATGTTACAGTTCCCTGCGCGGCACAGTCGGCACCAACCGCTGGAACCAAGGCGGCACATCTTACGCGTTCGCCCGCAACGTCACCCACCAGAACTACGTGTCGTCCACCATCAAGAACGACATCGGCCTGCTCATCACCAGCACCAACGTCGTCTTCTCATCCACCGTCAACGTCCTCCCCCTCAACTTTAATGAAATCGGTGGAGACGTCGCCGCAAGAGCCGCTGGGTGGGGAAGAATCAGGGTGAGATGATTTATCTTCTCTCATAAGTCATAACCCATCATCATCACCAAGAACGACTTCGGCCTGCTCATCACCAGCACCAACGTCGTTCTTCTCGTCCACCGTCAACGTCCTCCCCCTCAACTTCAATGAAATCGGTGGAGACGTTGCCGCGAGAGCCGCTGGGTGGTGAAGAATCAGGGTGAGATGATTATCTTCTCTCATAAGTCATAACTCATCATCATCACGAAGAACGACTTCGGCCTGCTCATCACTAGCACCAACGTCGTCTTCTCGTCCACCGTCAACGTAATCCCCCTCAACCTTAATGAAATCGGTGGAGACAACGCCGCGAGGGCCGCTGGGTGGGGAAGAATCAGGGTGAGATGATATTACTAATATTATCTTCTACTCTTATTGCCACAATTTATGACAGTTTGAGGAGAAAATAGGCCTTTGCTTTTAATTTTAAGTACATAAATTTTCACGCATTCATTTAACGCCCATTTGGATGGGGATCTAAAATGTCTGCCAGGGAAGTCTCGAATAACTTCTATAAGATACTTCAGGCAGATTTATTGTTCGTGCTTTAGAAGGTACGTTAAGGCACGACTGCAGTCATTAGTTCCCATTGATGAAGATGATTACTGGTAGGGTTTTTTAAATACCTAGCTATAAATTGCAATTCTGTTTTCAAGGCTGGTGGTGCCCTGTCGACCTTGTTGCTGCAACTGGATGTGCGCACCATCGACGGCCCCACTTGCATCAGAGACGTCGCTCAAGCCGCCATAGACAACAACATCTGGAATGTTCCTCCAATTGAGCCTCATATCGAACTCTGCGTCGTCCACTCCGTTGACCACGGCATGTGCAATGTAAGTCATGAAAATTTAATAGAGGATGGGACAGAGAGGTAGTAAAAATTATCAAGTATTAGACTATAGGTGCTATAGGTATATAGTCTGACACTTGATATTTTTGCCTGTGATGTTGCTTTATTGAAAAAGAATGACAATATGATTGGATGGAATGTATTCCGGAAGTATCTAACAAGCAAGGCTTACGTCATATCTTAATTTTCTTTGAATGACTGGCTTAAAAAAATAAGAATTACTTTTTTATTGACTGCTAGCTCGATTTGCCCCGAGACCGATCTGATTCCGATCTCGGGAATTTGGTATTTTTCGTACCAAGTTTCATCAAAATCCGTCTAGTAGTTTTTTTTTATGATAGAGTAACAAACATACAATAGTGTGAAGTGTAATATAATAGTGGATAGCGGTAGTTGTCAAACCATGTCAGATGACTTTAGGCGACTTGAGAAAAATCTGACACCAGTGTAATCAATATCACCAGACTCTTATCAAAAAGAAGTGGATTTATCTACTTTGTTCGTTCCAGGGTGACTCCGGCAGTGCTCTAGTCAGCCTAGACACGGGTTCACAGATCGGCATAGTGTCGTGGGGTATCCCCTGCGCACGAGGCGCTCCCGACATGTTCGTCAGGGTCAGCGCCTACCAATCCTGGGTCTTGGCCAATGCCATCTAGAGTTGTGCTCAATAAAAATGTATTTTTTAATACCTGGCTTATTATTACACACATGTTACCTTTTGGAGGTCTCAGATCAATCAATTATAACAAATTGTTATTAGAAAAAACCGGCCAAGTGCGAGTCAAGCTCGCGCACGAGGGTTTCGTACACAAAAAGCATCTCACATTATAGCTCTAACTAAAAGACCAACTAGTTTCAAAAACAGACTTAACTTTGCCGTTAGATCCCTAGGATTTATACTGCATCGAGCGCAAAAATAAGTTCTCAACACTTTTTTTTCTACTTTCAACAACATTTTACAACATTTAGATTTATTCCTGTATAAGTACTGTTAGACTTTGCTTTTTGCCAAATTTCATAATTTCAGGTCAACGGGAAGTACCCCATAGGTTTTGATTGCTGCCTGAAATCGCAAAATATGCGAAAATTCGCAACATTTACGGTTATGGATCGCATTGACAAATAATTTTCATTATTTTTTTGCTGAAGAGATCGTGGAACCAAGTATTCGATATTAATTTTAAGTTGATACCTTTAAGCATTCCTGATAAAAAAGTTTGACAGACGGACGGACAACAAAGTGATCTTATAAGGGTTCCGTTTTTGCCTTTTGAGGTACGGAACCCTAAAAAAGAACTGTTCTGAGAAAAGCTTTTCTTGAATAATAATTGTATCTTAGTCTCCTTCAATTTCCTTTTTGGAAACTACTGTTTTTTTTATTGTCTAGACAGTGATTAAAAGGTCAATAAATGAATACAAAATTGTTAATGAATAAACTTTATTTCTACAATATAAGGATATAGATTAAACCGCGCTCGTATGTAACAAAACATTCAACAATATACTTTGGAACCAAATAGGTATCTACACTTTGGGTGCCGACTTATTACGCCCTAACTAATAAAATCTTAGACCAGTGTTTCTCAAACGCATAAAATTACCTCATCGGTACAAAATCGTTATTTTATCGGATTGTTATGCAAGCATTGGTAAATATTATTACTTACAATCCGACTGGGATGGCTTATTATTATTATTTAGTTTATCTACGCTGACTAACTTTCCGCTACTAATAAAGAGTAACTATAGCAACGGATTAAATCTCTTACAATATACAGATCTTCCAGCACCATTATTCATAAGAAATGGATTTTATCGGTTCGAGTATAAAAAATAAGAAAAACTTTTCACGTAACAAAACCAAATAGAATCCATTTCAAAGGCTCAAAACATGTGCCTACAATTTTTGTTTGCTTACTTCAAATTCCCATCTGCACATACTGGCCCCCATTTCAAATTTACTTATCTCTAAATTCCAATAGGCTTTATTATCCACGAGGCAAAATATATTTTGAAATATCTAAATATTATTGTTATCGGAAAGCCCCATATAGCTCATTAATAACTTGATTTAGGAACCGTTAAGCTCACCACTTTAAGAAAACGTAACAATCAATAAATATTTGTATAAAATCAACAATTCGGTTTAAAAGCTATTAGATTACATATATAATAATATCTTTAAAACAAAACGCAACAAATTTGCATAAAATAAAACGAAACAATTGTTTTACAATTTTGACATTTTGGAATGCGACAATATTAGCCAGTTGTTAAAATACAATATTTATTATACATGGATATAATATTTATATCACTTAAATATTACAATACAATATACCTATCTACACCCTAGCTTTTCTATTCTAAATACATTTGGTCTTTGGATGAGCGTGTCACATTATGGCTATATGTCATTGTTTGTAATTTAAAAAATATAAGTGCACTTTTCAAATTTAGTACTTGATCATTTATACACTATTTTAGACTAGACCAGCAACGAAAGCTTCACACCATCAACCTATTTAGGAGATAGAATAAAATCACAGAAATACTTAAAAACCATCACAAATAAATAAAAGAACAATATTTGAGAAACACTGTTCTGTAAAAATAATAATGATAAAAACGTATTGACAATGGTATGCAACTTAAGATTATCGAAATAAACTCCTAAATGATTAAGCGAATTTATGCAAATTTTCGATAAATGTCAGGTACCTATCAGGGACAAGGATATTCATTATCTTAGAAATAACAGTGAACATTTATTTAGGATGAGATACTGTTTGATGCGTGTACTTTTATATTTTCAAGGCAAATTTAGGTAAAAAGGTTTTGAAATGGACTAGGTAGTGGGATTTTCCTTCGATAGCCGATGAACTTTTTGGTCCTACTATATCAGTTTTCCATCGGCCCAGCACTTATAGGGATCATCTCATATAGACCGAATGACATGAGTTACGTGTGCATTTTAAAGTTACAGTGAAGGTATGATAATTAGAGTTTTTGATTGATTGATAATTTTCAATTTTTGGTATAAATATAAAATAGATAAGGTTTATCACAAAGAATTTTTGTGAGTCTTACTCACGATTTATGGTTGTGTAAATACTTTATTATTTTTGTTATACAAATTTCAAACTCAATGTACACGGACGTACAGTTCGAAATTGATCTTTGTTTTATTTTCAATATTTTATCATTATTATAAATTCGTAGGTACACACATTGACAGCATTTGCCATGAAGGCACTATACTGTTTCAAAAACCACATAAGTATATTTATGTCGTGTTTGTGTGGACATAATTCATTTATTATATATAATGCTCAAAAGTGACTAATGTCACATATTAATATAAAAATATATACAAATGATAGATTGCACAATAAATATGCAACGAACAAAACAAATCACCTTAAAAATGCAATGCAGTCTATGCACGTGGTGTCTTAGTTCTTATTTACAATCTAAGTTATAAGGCGATTCAAATAATCTAAATATACAAAATGAGGTTTACAATTATACATAAATTATGACTTGTGTTTGGCATTTGATATTTACCATGTGATGTTAAATTTAAATACAACGCGTTCTTAAAAATTACACAATTACCTTTAATGTTTAACGAATGTGATGGGTCATCTCTTTATTATCCGAAATGTGTATAATTAAGTTGTATTTATACATATAATTTTACATAATACATTATGCCTTGCTCTTATTCGTGTGATGTTCAAATCTATCACCGTATTCTAATCCTAACAAAGCAAAACGGAGTAGCCTACGTCCGACTAACTAAATCAAGTATACATAGGTCTCTATTTCCGTATAAATAAAATCTATCTCTATGTTATAAAAACTACAATTAAGTGTACAATAATATTAATCTTTATGCATACTATGTAAAAGTAGATCTATAATATATATATATAAATATCTGATTATAAAGTAAATAATTTTTGGAAAAATCTTTTAAGGCTAATTGGTATTTCATACCTTGGAAGCGTTTTCTTCGCTCGCTTTGGCGGTCATTGTCTGGACCATTGAGGAATCCTCTATTTTGGACTTATTCGCGGCCACCTCGGCTAGCGTCGCTAGCGCCAGCAAGTCGACGTGGCTGTGCGGCGGCTGTTTACATATCTCCATGCTTTGGAGAACTGTGCAAGGCGCTTCGGTAGCTAATTTGATCTCGGGGCTTATTTTATGCGATTCTCTCATCTCCATGCTCGCCGCTATACTATTGATTTCGAGCCTAGTAATGCTCACCTTCCGAGGTTTTCGTTTCTGGCTCCCGATAACGTGTTCTCTCCAACTTTCAGCCATTTCTCGCCTTTCGTCAAAAAATGACGATCTCGGGACTGAATTTACAATTCGGTCCACTGGCTCCACATTTTTAGATCTGAGACCGGATGATTTCTTTTTACGTTTGTTTTCTCTTTTCTTCTGTTGGAATTTTTCTAGACTTAGCGAGGGTAGAGCTCTAATTTTAGCATCTAAATCGAAATCTGCAGCCTTGAACGTTTTGTTAGTGTTATTGTCTGGTTCGGATGTGTCTGGAGTCTCGGCCTTTATTTCGTTTTCAGCCGGCGTATCGTTCACGGAACTTTCCGTGGTTTGCTTCGGTTCTTCGGGTATAATTGACTCTTCGCTACGTGAGTTGCTAGTTTCCCAACTACAGGACGCGTTGTAGTCTTCGTCCGGCATTTTATCATAATTGTCTCGCTTTTGCCTCTTATTTACTATCAGTCCCCCAACAGCCATGAACTCTTGATACCTCTTTCCTTTACACGACCTTCCAGATCTTGCATTCTTCTCGTCATCAGACCAGTTTTTCATAAAGCTATCATCATCTTTAGAATACCTCTTATCAACTATTTGGTCTATCACATCCTGATTAGTGAATTGATCATTTGGAGCAGTATGTCCATAACGATATACTTTTCCTGTTCCATTGTCAAACTCTTCTTCGAATATCTTACTTGTTTCAGTAAGAGCATTTTGAAGTTCGCGTATACTTTCCTCTCTGGAGAGCCCTTTCGCTTTAGACCTCTCTAATATGCTATGAGATCTGTAGTCGTTTGGGGTTGAGATCGTATTGTATTTGAGGTTGGGAGGTGAATAGTACGGATTTGTAGTTTGAGTTTCAGTCTTCGTCGCCAGAAGGCTACTTAAGCCTCCCATCTGGGCTTCATCTGCCAGTTTGCCGGGCGTGAACATGGACAAACGTTTCTGATCATCTTCATTAAAGACATTATCATTTGGCTTTTTATTGAGGTCAACTTTAGTGGAGTTGTTGTTTGTTTTTTCGAGTTCTGTTTCGTGGTAGGCGGTAGCGGGGAACTCGTTTTGTTTTTCAGTCGTTTCTCTTGGCCGGGAGGAAAGTGTACGGAGAGGCGGTGCAGGCAACTTGTACCATTTGAAGTCTGGGTTGGCACTGAGGAAGGCGTCTTTGTACTGAAAATAACCATTTTTGTCGTTAGTATAATTTGAATGAGTCAATTATTTCGGTTAAGTTTAATTATTCGATGATCTAAATGTATTAAAAATGTTATTAGGTTGCTTCTGCTGCCTTGGACATATGATTTTGCTGAGGATCTTCTTAAAGTGCCGATTTAAACATTGTCTGCTACCGTTTATAATATTTTATACCTTTTGATGTTGTTCTGTATATATTTGGCACTTTCTAATCTTTATCTGTTAAACTTTAAATCAATATCTTTTAATATAGCCGGTTAGGATCAACTTTTTCGCTTACCATATATTGCTTAAGTTTTTTTTTTATCGGGCTGCCACAGGACAGGCATTTTTGCCTAGTGTGGGGCCAATGTTAATCCTTAGTTTTAATCTTTCCATATCTACGTCATGTTATCCTTAAAATGTATGTACCTTTTGTGTGTCAATAAATATATTTGTATTTGTATTTGTATTTGTATTACCTGTTTAGCAAGACCTGTATAGCAGGCTTTGTCTTCTTTGTCCAAGTTAGCCCACCATTCTCCAAGTATTTTGGTAATGGACCTGCAAAGATGAAAATTTTTGGTTTAACATACAACAAGATACGAGAGCTGATGAGATGGTAGGTTTAAAACATCTGGTAGTTTTAGAAATGTGTTGTAATTTACTTGCACCTGTTAAATATCTCCATAGTCAAGGACGTAATAATAATATTCAATGAATATTCGTCCACATACCTGTTCTCGAGGTTGTGATACTTTTCGCGTACGACGCTGCGGTGCCGCTTGCAGAATATGAGGAAGGCGTTCATTGGCCGGCGCAACACCGCGCGTGGTGTGCCTGCTCCATCTCGCCGTCTTGCTCTTACATTCTTCACAGGGAATAAACAATTACGTACCTGTTCTCGAGATTGGGATACTTGTCGCGCACTACGCTGCGGTGCCGCTTGCAAAATATGAGGAAGGCGTCATGGGCCGGCGCAACACCGCGCGTGGTGTGCCTGCTCCATCTCGCCGTCTTGCTCTTACATTCTTCACAGGGAATAAACAATTACGTACCTGTTCTCGAGATTGGGATACTTGTCGCGCACGACGCTGCGGTGCCGCTTGCAGAATATGAGGAAAGCGTTCATGGGCCGGCGCAACACCGCGCGTGGTGTGCCTGCTCCATCTCGCCGTCCTGCTCTTACATTTTTCACAGGGAATAAACAATTACGTACCTGTTCTCGAGGTTGGGATACTTGTCGCGCACGACGCTGCGGTGCCGCTTGCAGAATATGAGGAAGGCGTCATGGGCCGGCGCAACACCGCGCGTGGTGTGCCTGCTTCATCTCGCCGTCTTGCTCTTACATTCTTCACAGGGAATAAACAATTACGTACCTGTTCTCGAGATTGGGATACTTGTCGCGCACGACGCTGCGGTGCCGCTTGCAGAATATGAGGAAAGCGTTCATGGGCCGGCGCAACACCGCGCGTGGTGTGCCTGCTCCATCTCGCCGTCCTGCTCTTACATTTTTCACAGGGAATAAACAATGACGTACCTGTTCTCGAGGTTGGGATACTTGTCGCGCACGACGCTGCGGTGCCGCTTGCAGAATATGAGGAAGGCGTCATGGGACGGCGTAACACCGCGCGTGGTGTACCTGCTCTATCTCGCCGTCCTGCTCGTGCATTCTGCACTGGGAGTAAACAATGACGTACCTGTTCTCGAGGTTGGGATACTTGTCGCGCATTACGCTGCGGTGCCGCTTGCAGAATATGAGGAAGGCGTTCATAGGCCGGCAATACACCGCGCGTGGCGTGGCTGCTCTATCTCGCCGTCCTGCTCGTACATTCTGCACTGAGAGTAAACAATGACGTACCTGTTCTCGAGGTTGGGATACTTATCGCGCACGACGCTGCTGTGCCGCTTGCAAAATATGTGGAAGGCGTTCATGGGCCGGCGTAACACCGCGCGTGGTGCGCCTTTACCATCTCGACGTCCTGCTCTTGCATTCTGCACTGGGAGTAAACAATGACGTACCTGTTCTCGAGGTTAGGATACTTGTCGCGCACTACGCTGCGGTGCCGCTTGCAGAATATGAGGAAGGCGTTCATGGGCCGGCGCGCGTGGTGCGCCGGCTCCGTCTCGCCGTCCTGCTCGTGCATTCTTCACCTGGAACGAAACAAAACATTGCATTATTTTATTTTATTTATTTTCCTCTTCTTTTTTGGTGAATTTTTTTTTTTTTCGAATTGTAACGAATGGGTCGTACAAACTTCTACTACTGGAAGGCATTTCTTTTCTATAAGTAATAAAATAAGTAGTAAGTATCTTTGTACTAAATACTTAGTACCACCTAATATTACCTACTTATTCTATACTTAATTTAAGTTTGCTTTTGTATGTATTGTGAACACAAATAAATAAACTTCAGCTATGATAGTGTAAAATAGATATTTTGATTAAATTTCAGACTGCGAAAGTAAAAAAGTAAATAGCAATGATGTTGAATTATTATTTTTTTGTCGGGAATGCAACAAAACCAAAATTGTTAGAAATCAAGTTATCACAGAAAGCTTGATAACGCTTACTGTCTTTGCCAAGTGCATCTGTGTATGATAAGATAATGTACGATAACAAAGGTCGTTGATCGGTACATAGGCATAAACACACATAGACCAAATTTCCCAATTGTCTTACACTACAGTCTGAAAGCATATACAGGGTGAATTCAAAAACATTGGCATCCTTTCTACTGGTACCTACTCATGAGTATGAGCAACTTTTTGTATGGCACCCTATAGCACCGACTCAATCCGACCGAAAATAAGTCAGTTGCTCCATACATTTTGAGTGAGTAGGTTGGGATTATAATAAAATAGTGTGGAATAGTACATAGGTGACCTAATCTGTTGTGGAGGAGTAACCATAGGCACCTGTCTGTCTTACAATAAGTACATATGTACGGTCAGCTGCAAAAGCAGTCTGAATCTACAAGGCAATAAGATCTTTAAAGAATGGCTTAAATGTCTTTGAGGTATGACTGCACTTTTTCAGCTCTACTGTACCTTCTTATTTTGAAATCCAAATGTGAACCAGACATTTAAAAATCATGTCGCGTTTAGACCATAAACACACACTAAAATTAGGTATTCCGAATTCCGTACGTTCCGTTTTACATTCATGTAAATTTTAAATTTCTAAACAGCATTGCATACACGACACACGACATGACATACTATATCTATCAATATGATAAAGCTGCGCTTTTTCGCTCAAATGTATGCCGGATTCGAAAAAAAATGTCGACAGCCATTTATATTTATGTGAAAAGTTGAAATAGACACGGTAGGTAGGTATCTTGGATGCATACTATTATTTTATATTCTACTAATATTATAAATGCGAAAGTTTGGATGCGAGTTTGTGAAGATGTTTGCTATGCAATCGCCAAAAAATCTACTAGACGGATTTAGAAGGATTTCGATGAAATTTGGTACCTAGGTTCAGGTAGAAAAATACCGGGAATAAACCTACTTTTTATTCCGAAACTCTCACAGGAGCGAAGCCCCCGGACGTGGCTAGTATACCTATATTATATGAATAAGACTAACATTTATTTGCATAGAAGATGGAGTGAGTAGATCTGCCGTGTTCAAGCAGGTCTAAAAAGGCCACTTCGAGATACCACAATATGATCCGTTTTCCATACAAATTCATAACAATATGAATTCGTTAGTGGCCTTTTTAGATCCGCTGAGCACTTTTACCTTTGTTGCAATTTTAGTGTTTGAATGCTGCTACATAGGCGTAGGTGATAGGTCCCACTTAGCGGACGTTAAATTCTTTTGTAATAAATCAACATCTGCTAACTTCACGCATCACGGCTTGCAAGAGCGAGAGCATTTTGAAATTACAACCGGTATAATCGAATTAGTCCAATTTCGATTTTAAGATCACGGCGAGAGGCCGTGTCCTAATTCCCATGAGATTCCAGGCGCGGACCTTGACCCAGTGCGCGGCTGGCTGGGGGCAACGGCCCGTGAAAGTGAAAACGGGGGACCGGCGCTCGCGCATGTCCGAGCTTTCGACAGTAGAGGCCTCATAGACGCGTAATTTTTTTACGGCACGCCAGCCATTAGCGGTCGTCAAGGAAGATAGCTCGTTACTACATCCATTATTCTGATTAAAATTACTGTAGAGATTGTATTATCTCAACATTTTTTTTGCGTTGCTAATTACAATAGGAACAGGTACAGGCAGGTGCAGGGAAACCTGACCTCCCTATAGGTGCCTCTTTGCATATAATTTTTGTTTGCAAAGAAAATAAAACCATATTATGAATCTAAGAAAACTTGCAACAAAATGTCTTAGAACATCAATAAATAAAAGCAAATGTAGATGGAAACGGATCCAAATACTGGTTTTGAGACAGACTAGTCGAACTGACGAGGCCTCAAAGTCATTAGTGCAATAAACTTTTGAAATGCGGTCACTTGCAGGTGCGACAGTGAAGAATCTGTAACTATACGGAAATGTTACTGGTACGAGAGAAAAGAAAAACGCTGCGTTACATCTTCAGAAGAAACACCCTAGCCATGTTGCGGGAAAGCAATAGAACTAATTTCTTATACTGGCAACTAATTTAAAAACCCATCTGTCACTTCTCCTGTCAAAGTTTGAATTTCAATCAAGGGCGGATCCAGTAGGTATTTTTTTCTGGGAAGGGCACCGTTTTCCATTCTCTAGAATATTTCCGAGAAATTTTATGGAAACTGCCTCCACAGTACACTATATACAATAGTAATCTATGCTCCACAGTATGTACACAAAATAGCAGTCGGAGGAGGGGGGGCACGTGCCCCCGTGTTCCCATCCTTTTATCCGCTACTGCTTTCAATCTTCTTTTCAGCCTTTCTCTACCAAATAGTTGGTGTAGGCCTCCTTCAATCCTCGCCATCTTTCTGTGTTGGGCAGTGAGAGTCCAGTTGCTGCCTGCGATCTTTTTGATGTAGTCTTTCCACTTCATTTGTGGTCTACCCCTGGGGCGCTTTTGGTCCCATGGCTTTCAATAATGTTGCAATATAAAACGCATAAGTGCTGCCTCTAATTCAGGGTTTTTATATTTCTGGTTAGGCTTTGCCTATAGATTGATGATGATTTTGAATACTCAGGCTAGTTCAAACATTTTCTTTCGTAAAAGTAGCTGTTGCTGTTAGGAGTGAGCCGCTAACGTTTTCTTGAAAGCTGTTTTCATTTTGAAGCCAAATGCAGCTTGTTGGAAGTATTTTTCTATGGCAGAAATACAAAAGAAGACATATTCGTAACAGACTTGTAAAATGGTTTATGAATTGGATGAGACATGTAGTTATGCTTTTATATATTTATTTTTATGACGTTCACCTTTGACCGCACTGTTTATAGATTTGTACGTGAAACCGCGATAAATACCAAGGCGATTTGTTATTGTTTTTTATTTAATTGCAGGTTCGCAAATCTTGGTACACTTAAGATTTGGTGAAAATTTAACTTAGAATAAGTTTACTAAAAGTATGCTTAATTCGCCCGAGTGAATTAGCTTAGGTGAATTAAGTTTATGGAGCCGAATTGAAGTTAAGGCGGCACTAAATCACAGGTTAATAAATAGTTACCACCCTTAATAACCATATAATGAATATTGCAGTAAAAGGCACGTATCCACTTGCCAACAATTAATTGACAACATATGACGCTCAACAAGTCCTGCAAAGTCGCACAATAGCACGTCGACGACGTTGTTGTTGGCGACGTCACGTACTGTTGTGCAACGTTGCAGGACATGTTTAGAATGACGTGTCGGGCGTCAAATGATGGCAAGTGGAGACGCGCCTTTTAGCTACCATACTAATAAGAAAGCCCAATCTAGAACAGGATTATCTTATTTAAGATGGGTTTGCTTTTGACCACAATCTTGCCCAAGGACAGAGATGAGGTCTATAATATAGCGAGCTTACCCAGAAGCAGATTATTCACTCTGGTTTTGAAGAGTCAGGTTGTTTGTTGTACAGTTGTTTAAGCTCTAGAAGAATGTGCCATTATTTGTCATCAAATATCCATCAAATCATCATGTGAACCCATAACTTCGTATAATTAGGGTCGTTCCACATTGCACGGTTTATCGGAGTCAAACGAGGTGTTTTGTGACGCTAACGGTTATGTAACAGTTATGGTAACTGTCGCCAAGTGTAGGTCATCCTACTGTTTGATGGCTGCCTGTAAGTAGTCCTACTAGTAGAAATTAACAATAGAAATATACGGACACAATCTAAGTTAGGGGTAAATATATACTTATTATTTTTTGAGGCTAAATTTTAATATGGTGAATTCTTAGTAATTTGTCTTGCATAACTAAAAAAACACGAAAAAAGCACGTACAGCCTGACTCTCTTCAAAACCAGAGTGAATAGGCTGCTTCTAGGTAAGCTCGCTACATCGTAGACATCTCTGTCCTCGGGCATATTGTGGTCAAGAGCAAAAAAAAAAAAACTATCAGAATCTGTAGTCATCCCGATTGTCATTTTTGAAGCTAACAACAAGATAGGTTAATAACAAGACAAATCTTATTATGATTTTCTGAGGGATTTTATATTTATTACTTGTAGTTGTAAGAAAAGTTTAACATGGTTTCAGTCTGAGAGGTGTGAAATCGCAGAAATAAATAGTGATGTCACAAAGGAAAATATGCAAACAATACAGTCGGAAAAACGAAACGTTATTGAATTTAAGGTCATTTACTTAATGACTTGACAAGAACACAGCCCAATGTATGTATGTGACCTAAATCATTGTTAAATTCATTTGCAAGTAAATCAATCAGTAGGTATTACTAGTATGAAAAACTAAATGAACATATCTACGTGAAACACATCAATTTATAAATGATACAATAGGGGACCGGACAAGGTATGAGAATTGTTAAAAATATGTAATTTTATGATAGAATTAACACATTTTGCGACTTTTCAGCACGAGTTTATTCTCCAGAGCTAATTTATTAGAGTTCAAACTTTTAAGGAAAGTCCATTTTCTACGCGTGACGTCATATTATGAATGTACGTTTTGTTAGGGACGTTTTGGTATCGTCCAAAAATCGCTTAAAAATGTGAATTGTTTTTTGCTGTATCTTGGGGAATACTTTGGTTATGGATGTGATTCTTTTACGGATGATTCTATTAATGTGAGATATTTCAAAGAAGCATCAAAAAAAAAATTGGCCGGTCCCCTTTTTCAACTCGGGTCCAAGTAGATAGATAGACTTATTAAAAAGTTCAAATTGTCATGTCAGTGGTGAATGAATTATGAATCAACTAGCTTTTAACCGCGGCTTCGCCCACGTGTTTTTCCCACGAAACAGTGATTTTTCTCGGGATAAAAGGTACCCTATGTCCTTCTCTGTACTTCGAACTATGTGTATGCGAAATTTCAGGAATATTGGTGCAGTGGATAAAGCGTGAAGATGTTCCAAACAAACTTTCGCATTTATAATATTAGTTAGGATTAGGATACAATTTCAACTCGGGTCCAAGTAGGTAGACTTATTAAAAAAGTTCAAATTGTCATGTCAATACATAATTTATGAATCAATCCATTTCAATTCGTATTTTACTGAAATAGTACTGAAATAGACACGTAGCGTTAAAATAAACGTCATTATCCACATTTTAACTACGTATTTCAGCACCGAATTCTAAATTGATATATCATTAGAATCCCCATACGAAATGATTTTCGGCTATATCAAGGTTGATATGTCGTCGGTGTCGCTATGCTGCTTGTTGGTATTGAGGCTTCATAGATTTTGCTCAAGGTCGAGGTCAAATCATCTCCGTGATCCTATACATGATCTATTGAATAAGGTCAAATTTTTTGTTTACTTGTAAACGATCAATTCTTTTTGCATTTAGAAAACGGGTTTATTGTTATGTTCAGGTCTCATGATTTCTTTAATAATTCAGTTAGAGCACGAAAGTACAATAAATTGTTATTCATGGATTTTATTTTTCTATAATGGTATACGATTTTCAAAATTGAAATTGAATGTACATTGTCTATTAGCGTCAATGCCGAAAAAATACCAAAATGATCATAATGATATAAGAAATATGAATTTAACAAAAATGAGTGTTATTCAACATTATCTACAAACAGAGCAATCATCATGGTACGCGTGCATTTAATAATCTATACATATAATAAAACAGTAAAAATATTTTGTCTGTACATTTAGTATTTTTGACTAAAATGGATAGAGGGACACCTAAAAAGAACAATAGAAAACAAAAAACATTTTTTGGAATTTCTTGTCTGTCTGTCTGTCTGTCTGTCTGTCTGTCTGTCTGTCTGTCTGTCTGTCTGTCTGTCTGTCTGTCTGTCTGTCTGTATGTATGTACGCGTTTCACGCAAAAACTACTGGACGGATTTGAATGAAACTTTTTTTGTTGTATAGCTATTAAGCCTGGGCAACATATAGGCTATAATTCATTTTGAAAACTGGAACACCTGATGAAGAACCATAACAGAACAGCTAAACCATAAGAAATATGGAAATGGTGCCTTAACAAAAGTCGTTCAACCTGATGAGCATTTTCTGCTGACGTATAAAAATTGAAGATCTGGAACATCTGATGAAGAACTGCAAGAGACCAGCTACACTATAACATATATGGAAATGGCGCCTTAGCAAAAATCGTTCAACCTGATGAGCATTTTCTGTAGACGTATAATAATCGAAGATCCGAAACATCTGAAACTGTTTGGAACACAAAAATACTTTTCATCTAAGCGAAACTCACGCGGGCGAAGCCGCGGGCGACAGCTAGTAGTTAATAATCAGTATGCGAACTCGAACTAACAAGCTTCCTGTGTGATAAAGTAACAAACCGCGGAAGGAAATACCAGAATAATTCCATTTCTATGTTAAAACACTTCAAATTATAATCAACTAGCCACGCCCCGGGGCTTCGCTCCCGTGGGAATTTCAGGATAAAAAGTACCCTATGTGCTATTCCCGGTATTTTTCTACCAGTATACCAATTTTCATCGAAATCTGTCCAGTAGATTTTGCGTGATTGAGTAACAAACATCCTCACAAACTCACATCCAAACTTTCGCATTTATAATATTATTATTAGTAGGATATTAGGAAGGATACGAACTTCAAGAGAAATAAATAGGTACCTACAAACAGACAATAAATAAGAACTTATTGATATAGGTATGTAGTTTGAGATTCAGTTTTTCAATTTATCGTTGAAGAGTACCTGAAGCTTACAAGTTCGTCGTTTCTTTCCGAGCTCTACCGATATAAGCTCTACCAATAGCACATAGGGCACTTTTTATCCCGAAATTTCCACGGAAGCGAACCCCGGGGCGCGGCTAGTAGGCTTATAAATAGCACTTTAAATTGTATACATATACATTAATAACATCTGACAAACAATTATCCATAAAATTAATGCTATGCTTCAAATTTCAATAGCGAAAAAAATTATGGCTCTTACAGACAATAGGTACAATAATTGATAAGTACTTTATATATTACTAGCTGATGCCCGCGGCTTCGCCCGCGTGAATTTCCCACGGGAACAGTGCTTTTTCCCGGGATAAAAAGTAGCCTATGTGCTATTCCAGGTCATTATCTACCTCTGTACCAAATTTCATCGAAATCCGTCCAGTAGATTTTGCGTGATTGAGTAACAAACATCCTCACAAACTCACATCCAAACTTTCGCATTTATGATATTAGTATAGATGTATGTATCATTAAACAACTTTTGATAAGTACATTTTATTATTTTGACTATTAGCGCAGTAAATAGACTAGAATCAAATTACAAACGGTCCAGTAATTGTGAATTTTTTTAAATGTTGTGTAGAATTATTGTGAGTATTCAAAATAAAAAGGGCACAATTGCCAAGTTTCCGCGTCCGTGGTAATCTTAAAAAAACTAAAAAAAAAAAAAACTTTCTTCAGATTTAGGCTCATATTTTCGTTTAGATGCATTTTTGCTAGGAATGTGTTCTACAAAATCTTGTAGATAATTAAATTTCGTATTATTTACATTTTACATTTTGTATCTAGGACTGATAATTACCGAGATGTGTGCTCATAAAAAAAATTAAAAAAATCTTCTTTTACTGAAATTTGTCAAACCTTTCACTTCAGAACGCTGTAATCTAGTTATGGCATATTTTAGGAGAATAAGTATTTGAACAAAATTTGTAGGGAATTTATTTACCTACAAAACGCATTTGCATTTTTCTTAACCAACCCTGCAGAATGGGGAGTAAAACTCAATATTAAAACTACGGAATATTGCTTTTTTTGTTATAATATTTTATTTTCTGCTAACTGCGCCTCGGGTCTTCGCTCCCGTGGGAATTTCAGGATATAAAGTAACCTATGTACTATTTCTGGTATTTTTCTACTAGTATACCAAATTTAATACAAATCCGTCCATAGTTCATTGAATTAAGACCAAAATAGAGCTAAGGGTAGGGTTTACTTACAAATGGTTCAATAGTTCTGAATTTTTGATATGTTATTTAGGATGGTTAGTAAGTGTTTAAAATGCAAGAGGCACAATTTCTCCCCCCTTCCACGCCCGCCATATGTTGGAAAAACAAAAAAAAATTGCCACTTTATTCAGATTTGCGCTCTCACCTTCATTTAGATGCATTTTAGCTATATTAGAGTTCTACACAATGTTATAAAAATAAATTTCCTATAATGTACATTTTATATTTTGTTTCTAGGACTAATAGTTATGGAGATGTGCACTTTAAAAAAAAATCGCATTTTTGATCGCATTTAGAAATTTGTCAAACTTTTTACTTCAGAGCGCTGTAATTAATTTATGGCCTACTCTAGGAAAATATATATTGGAATAAAATTTGAAGGAAATTTAATTACCTACAAAACACATGTAATTTTTTTTAACCTTCCCTACGGAGTAGGGAGTAAAAGTTAAAGTTAAAATATTACGTTTTTGCTATCATATTTTATTGTCTACTAGCTGCACCCGGGGGCTTTGCTCCCATAGGAATATTAGGATAAAAAGTACCTTATGTGCTAGCCCTGATATTTTTCTACTAGCATACAAAATTTTATCTAAATCCGTCCAGTAGATTTTTTATGATTGAGCAAGAAATATCACATCCAAACTTTTTCATTTTAAAATTGGGTTTCTTTCCCAATCTTTATTGCTGATGAAGCAAATATTATCTAATATCTGTACTTGATAATGTCCATAGACACTTTTACAGTGTCCCGATCAGGTACCGGTTACTCACCTGCAATGAATCACACTATAAATGGGAAAGTTTGGATGTGATATTTGTTGCTTAATCACACAAAATCTACTAGACGGATTTCGATTAAATTTGGTATACTAGTAGAAAAATATCAGGACTAGAACATAAGGTACTTTATATCCCGAAATTTCCATGGGAGCCAGGTTCAGTTAGTAAAAAGTAAAATATTATAGCAAAAAACAATTTCCGTTGTTTTATCATTTAGTTTTACTCTCCATCTTGCAGGGTTGGTTAAGAAATATGCAATTGCGTTTTGCAGGTAATTAAATTCCCTACGATGTTTGTTCTGCTACTTTTTCTCCTAGAATAGGTCATGACTGGATTATATCGTTCTAAATTGAAAAATGCGATTTTTTTTAGGCAAAGGATTTTTTTTCTCGGAAACTGTCAGTCCTAGAAACAAAATGTAAAATGTAAATAACGGCAAATTTAATTTTCTACAACATTGTGTAGAACACTTGTCTAGCGAAAATGCACTTAAAAGAAAATATAAGCGAAAAACCGAACAAAGTGGTGATATTTTTTTTATTTTTCCAATTTGGCCGCGAGTGCAAAAGCTATTCAATTGTGCCATATTTATTTAAAATACTTACAACCATACTAAACAATAATATAAAAAAAATTGAGTTACTGGACCGCACGTAATTAACCCCTAGGGAAGGTTCGCTCTATTTACTGCGCTATATTGTGATTGGTAAAATTAAAATTGTTATTAATTGTGTTAAATAAAAAGAGTTCGACAGAAATATCTGTAAATATAAAAAAACATATTTTTGCAACAATCATAAATGAAATAGGTCTAGTCGTTAGCTAGCACACTATAATAGATTTAACTGACGTCATAGTTTAGCACCTCATAGCGTGGCTACAGTGCGACAAGGATCTTTTTGCACGTGAGTGAGGGCGCCACCTACGTTTTAAATAAGAAATTTTAATAGTTTAGACATTAGTTCCGTTTTCTACCACGTGCAAAAAGATCCTTGTCGCACTGTACACGCTTATCGCGTCATCCACCTGAAATATTGGCAAATCGCATATTGCAATTAGTTTTCTTGTTGTTGTTTAAAATTAACTTCGATCGACATTTGTCGGTCGATGTCACCTTCAATTTATAATTTTGGTCGCTAACACGCAAACGTTTATGAGAAACAACCACAAAAAATAGTAGTAATCAATAGAAATAATGAAAATTAGGTATTCGTTCTTTTTGTAAACGTAATCGAAAAAGTACGGACTCAGCTTCAAAATGACGTCACGTTAGAGTATAATTTTTTATATTTTACTAGCTTTTGCCTGCGGCTTCGCCCGCGTGAATTTCCAACGGGGACATTCCTACGTCCATGCGGGGACAGTGCTTTTTCCCGGGATGAAAGGTTCCCTATGTCCTTCTCAGTACTTCGAACTTTGTGTATGCGAAATTTCAGGAAGAGGTAACAAACAAACTCACTTTCGCATTTATAATATTAGTTAGGATTAGGACTAGCGGCATGCCCCTATTTCGCACGGGTGGACATCGTCATATCATATTATTATGTCGTCTTACCTATCCCACACTTCCAAACTTTAATGTTTTTTAACTAAGTACCTCTTTTATTAATGTGTCTACGATCTAATTAGAATTAATTTGTTTTTATCCTTATTGCAAACCGAAAGAATGTGTTGCATTGCAACTACATTCAAAGTTCTGTGTATGCAATATACCTGCTTACTTTTTTGATTTTTCCTTATAATACAAACGCGTTGTTGTTTACGTTCATTGGCTTACTTTTGGCAGCATCGATTGTAAATACTCGAGACGTGCCAAAGAGAACTTGTATTAAAAAAATAAATCTTTTTTTGTTTTTATTACGTCACGGCAGAAAAGTATAGCACATAGGATGCCGTATAAGAAGAGTTTTATGCTCAACTGCCTAAATAAAATAAAGAGTACAAAGTCCTTTATAAGTCCAAGCAATAAAACACTTATTCCCAAGTTGATAGAGCAAGATGTTAACGTGTTACTTACTACTTATGTGTTTTCAGAGTAAGGTTTGACCGTAAACCTTTATTTACTTATTATGATGATGTTCAAGCTACAAACTGAATAAAAACGACTAATAGCCTTGCGTGCGACTGGATGCAGTCAAGCCTACTGCAATGCGAATAGGGCTATACGTAGGTATAGCCCTATTCGCATTGCATTTATTACAAGTAATAAAACTTACTTTCAGGGAGGTAGCTCCCTGAAAGTAAGTTTTATTACTTGTAATTGATGCTTACTTGTAAAAATTATTGATGCTATTAAAAAGAAAAGATATCTTTTTATAAGTCGTCTGATGTATTACGAATCTTTTATGTTTTCCTTGAAATAATTCACTATTTGTTCCTTTTTAAATTTCCAAATAAATTATATTTGAAAAATATAGGCTATGACAATCAAAACTAAAAATTATACGTATTTATAAGTTAAAACAAAAATTGTTACTAACATGCCGAGTTTCTCACAAACTGGAATTTCTTTAACTTTCTAAGTAATATAAAAAGTTTGTCAAACTCGTTCTAAAATAAAATTAAATGACACAACTGGCAACCCTAATGACTACTACACGAGTGATGTTCCTCATTGTCCATTCCTGCACTTGGAACGGGAGGCACGACACGAACGCAATGTAAATCTTGCATTTGCTATGCAGTTGGCTGGATGCGTCGACTGTAGCACTGCGGGCCTGGGACTTAAATTGCAGTGAAGTATTCATTCACATTAATGAAGAATGTAGATCAGACTTTTGAAAGGAATATTGGCAGAGTGTTTTATCCATACGAAACATAGTTAACTATATAAAATTGCGGCCCATAAGAACAAAATTTCTCAAATAATAGGTACTGGTAGTTATGCAAATATCGATCATCGAGGTATATCGATGGCTGCGATGCGTCTGTTCAACGCGATTGCACTAAGTAAAACTTCGATGAATATTTATTAGCACAGTTCCGTTAATAGTCTGTTTTTTCAGGATAGCCTTTGTATTTTTATTTCGTTTTGTTATATGACTTTCAAAGACTATTGAATTTACATAAGAAAAATATTATTTAAGAGACATTTGTCATATTGACATGTTTATGCTATATTTAACATTTGTTTTAGAAAAAAAATGTAAGTATAGATTTTAAACGTACCTTCATATCAGAAAAAAAATGGTTTATTTAGTTAAATTTGCCTAAACTTGGCGGCATTCACACAGGAATAAATATTTTATTTTTTTATCCCATAAAGGCCATTACCATACCATGTATTAATATGGTACTTACTTAAAGAGTATTCGTTAAGTTTTAATTTAGATTAAACATCTACCTCTACCTATTGTATTTGATAAATATATACCTAATAGGCAATAATTTGTCTAGACGAATAAATCTGATAAGTAACACAGGTGGTAATTTAGGTAGAGGGGTGATTTCACGTACTTTACAAAAAATCGTTTCGCGTCTGTTTAAAAATTAATAGCTATATTATTAAATTATTTTTGCTATTGTACACGTATCTCGTATGTTATAGAAGATAGTGCCATGTGAAATAATTGCAAATATTACATAATAATGTTAAAAAACAGTTCAAAATATGTTCAAACGTCATTCCCTTTCATGTCTAAAAGTGTCATACGTCAATATAATTTCGTATTGCAGCCGAGGCATTAGACGTTATCCGATAAAATTTATATTACAATATTCATGAAGGTGTTATTTACCATATCTTATATTACAACGCATTGTGAACATTCACATAAAAAGATACTCGAAGATTAAAGTTTTGTTACGTACATTCCATCATTACCCGCGTATGGTGTCAAACGATTAAAATATAACCGACCGAGTGCAGTACGTAAGCGTGGATACGTTACCCGCGCCCCTCTCAGTTTGCTTGATTACGCGAGACAAAGCGCACGTGCCCCGACAAGCTCCGCGAAAAAATATTGAGAAAAACATAACAGAGGTAAGATTTTGTCATGTTTCTCGCTCATTCCCTTTCATGATATAACTAAGAAAGTAGTATTTTTGTTGCAACCATTTATCACTTACGTTAATAATCGTAAAAGTAACTTCTTCATTATGTGTTCATTTTAAGGTTAATCAAATGCGTTCTAGAAATATCGGCACAAAACTCCCCTATCGTCATTCCCCGTAACATCATTCCCTGCATTTGAAGTAAATCGGGAATGACTGTAATGCGAAAGGAATGATTTTTCAGTAGGAAAGTGCTCAAATTGTGATAAAAGTTTTATTTTTCTTCCAGTAATTCAGTAATTATTGGACAACGATATTGTTTCCTCATCGTTGTTTCTGGTTTGCAAATTTAATACTTTGAAAATATGAGTACCCATAAAGGTAAGAACATTATCATATTACTCTGTGAATTTGTTGCAATCTTAACTGATATAAGTAGTGCTTGATCTTTTTCATGGTCACCTCTTGACTACTTGTTTGCACATTTTCATGAACCGTCATCATGAAAATATGCAAACAAGTTGTTTGGGTACTATTTTTCAAGAAATTGTAAAATTAATAAAAGTAAAATTATGTCGACCATGTCTACACACCGTCGGTTTTCTTTGCAGAAAATATAATTATCGAGGAATCTGAGGAAAGCTCTAGTGATATCACCGAAGATCTTGCAAGCATCGACTTTTCAGAACGTTGTGTTACATTCCCTACAGCTTCTGATGAATCTACACCAGACTTAGATTCTGTTGAGATATGAGTATTTATACTTCTCTATTGCTCTATGACACGTTGCCCTAAGCAACGAGGTTTTGTTGATTAATAATGTAAAATGTCAGAGCGTTTGTGAAATATTTAAAATATACTTATATTTACGTTACAAGCTGTATTCATCAATTCGCTACCCCATATTTACTTTAACATGGTAGCAAAGCAAAAATAAAGTATTCAAGTTTAAAAGTCAGCGCCTGCGAAAGTGAAAAATTTGGAACCAGCTGTCAACTGAAAATTTTATTTTATTTTTTCAAAAATGAATAAGGCAATTTGAGAAGCTTCGAAGGTTCAAATAAATCACCTCGATGGCAAGAACTATAAACATTGGAGGTACAGAATTGAGACGGTATGTAGGGCAATACCCGGTGCAATTGAGCTATTGCAAGGAAAGAAAGGTAGGCCGATACCACCAGCTGTAACAGCTACAGAAGCTGAAGTGACTAAATATGAAGAAGAATTGTTAAATTTCATAAGCCTAGACAGTACTGTATTAACTCTCATGACCACAAACATAACAGATGAGATACTTGATCAAGTGATGCGTTTCAAAACTGCTCAGGAAGTTTGGGATGAACTATATCGTCTTCATGGAGGATGCAATGAAGATAAGAGTAATGATTTGTGCCTACAATTCTTTAATTATAAATATGATACCAATTTTGAAATAAGAAAGCATATAACAATGTTAAAAAATATATGGCATGAATTGAATAGTCAATTGGAAACAAATCTGCCAGAGATATTTTTGATTTGTAAGATACTTGGTTCATTACCACAACAATACTTTGCTTTCAAGTCAAGTTGGCTCTTAATTACAAAGAAAGATAGAACAGTTGATAACTTAACTGCTCAGTCGAGCGCTTATGAGAAGTCCCTACAAAGCAAAGCAGAAAACGAAACCACTGAAGAAGTATTAGTCGTCAAAGCAAAGGAGAATAAAAAGAAACAGAGTTAACAAAAATGCAACTACTGTGGAGAAGTTGGACATAGAGTACGACAATGCAAGAAATGGATCAAAGATGGTCGTCCACCAAAGCAGTCCACCAGTACAAATGTAAATTTTACGGTTTTAGCCCTTAAAAATAAATTGCCTTTGGACAAACAAAATTGGTATGTTGACAATGGAGCAACCAGCCACGTCACAAACATAGGTGATTACTTTGAGAGCTTCGAGATAATGAGAAATCATTGGAATTATTATTATAAGGTCTTTTTGTTTCGAGATTGTTTAAATGGTTGAATTTAACCATTAGATGTTTGTTACTTTTTGTTAAAACTTTAATTAAGATACTGAGACTTACAATTATAAGAATTTTGATCTCTTTATACTTAATAAGATTATGTATCTGACCGAATATGATAAGGATAACATAACATTTATGAATCATATTGTTATTAATTGTTTAAGAAAATAATATTAGACTTTGTTACACAAGTACATTATTAAGATAAATCAAAAGTAATTTCATTATTCTTAGATAATATTGTAATTCGTTGAATTTTAAAAAACTAATCTTTTTTCGTTTACATAATGTTGTTAAAGTTAATTACTTAAATAACAAAAATTAATCATTCTTACAAAGATACAACCAAATAAATAATATCGTTAATTACCAAATGATGTTTTATTCTTTTGTGATATATAAACTATCATTCCACGTCATCATCCCTCATTCCCTGTTCAAAGAACGTCATTTCCTGACAATGTTCGTCATTCCCGACTCAACATAATTTCTTTTCAGCAGTATAACTTACTGAATACTTTTCAAAATTAAGTGCCTATAGCAGGAAAGTGAATATTACAATGATTTTTATCAATTTTAACATTCACATAATAAATTTAAGATGATTTTTTAAAATATGCAAAAATAAATCAAATGAATCCAAGTACGTGAAATCACCCAGAGGCAAAATGTCAGAAGGTAAACGTGTTCAAGATCGATTCAATCAAGGTCTCGGTCGTAGAACCATAGACTTAGCGTAGAGCACACGTTTTCTCACTTCGATGGGCTTGATGGAATTCTTGACATTGCTCTTATCAATGTCGTGTATGTTTAAACACGCCATACTGATTAATGATGCAAGATATACTTGAAAAGATGTTTTGTCATTTTATAGACAGAAAAAAACAAGATTATTGCTTGAAATAACTAATGGATGAGAGTTTGAACTGACAGAAGTCGTGGCTTGTCGTGAATGTATAGACTATAGACCATGGGCAGATCAACTCAATAATCTTATTAGACGTATTTTTTAATGATCTAAAACACAGATTACTTGTACATGTCTGCAGTCAACAAAAGTAAACATTTCAAATAGGTACTGCCAGATAAAAATAAGAAAATTTATTGTTTAAAAGTGAAAATCGCATACAATGAAGTTTTATTTCGTAAAATATCCGATAATATCGATAGGGTCAATAAGTCGCAACGTGATCGAAAGCGTAAACAAATTAAAGACCATTGTTGACAGAAAAGGCATCCGGCTATTTAATGGTACTCGTACCCTACCGGAATATAATAGACGTTTTCCTATTTCGTTCGTAGACCTCAATTACATTCTTTGGTGAGAAAAGTATGTATCCGTGGCAGAGATGGGTTTAGGCCCGGGAATAAACGAGAAGAAACGGTTTTTGCCCGACGTAAACCCATCTATAGGTGGGCTTACGCCCAGGATTAAACGGGCAGAAATCGTTTCTTCCCAGCGGCATAAACCAATCTCTGATCCGTGGTCCAGTAATCGGAATATGTAAGTCGACTGCATTGCATTCTGGAGATCATGGGCTCCAATCCTTCGGGGAAGGCATACTTTGTTGGTTCCTTTACTATGCTTCATTCGGTTCGTGTCTTATCGCCATCTCATCATGATCATTTGAGAGCGAGGCTCTTGTCTGTGGAGATCCTTCCATTTTTCTCTTCCCATTGCTAACTCTCTCACCTTATACGACACTACATGCACACTTTTCCTTTGTTTGCTTCATGTACCTTTTTTTGGTGTTCCTGGGCCACTTGTTCCTTTTATCTTTCCTTCTATGATGCTTCTTCAGAAGACATCGTGTCGTGTTAACTGACCTAATATCGCTATCTGGCTATCAAGACCAGTCACTTCAAAAGCGGCTAGGTGGTTCTGTAACACCAACAGTCCTTCCAATCTTACTCAAAAAGAAAGAAATTAAAGAAGAACGGTAGACGGTGATGATAACAATGATTTGTTTTGCTTCTTTGATATCATATCAGTTATCAGAAATTTACATATCTTTTTTATGCATCATTTTATGATTACAACAAACAATGATTTTCTGTAACTGGAAAGTAACAGTATAAACACATTTCTTTACTTAATAAATGTAATGATAGATACTATAAAAACATTGATTCAAATAATTGACTCGGAGTGGGAATCCATTGTCCCTGCCTGCATAATTGACCCAAAAATAGATTTGATGATTTTATTAATTATCATATTTTGTTTGTTTAAAATTAGTCTACATCGAAATGATATAAATTACAAAACAAAGTTACCTACTCATAATTTCATTGATCCATTTTTAATATAAAAATTTGCGGAATGGTTTAGACACGACGTAACATTATTTTAACATGATACTTAACATAGGTTAAGTAACAAAATCCAAAAATCTAAATCTGTGTTAATCAAAAGTAAATCATAAAAAAATTCATCTTCAATCATTAATTGATAAAGATTTGAAACAACTTTGCACATTGCACATCGCAGAGCTAACTGCACCAGATGAATAAATTGTAATGAATTGTGTTAACTATAGTCATAACAGTCCGATAAAAGAAATTGATAGATTGAAATTAATGTGTAATGTGGCACATGTGGCCATGGAATGTAACAGATAACCGATTGTATGGTGACATAACCCGAATATTTGGTAGACCTAGACCACAAATTACATTACACATACAGTGTACCACTACATTCAACATAGCTTAATAATGTAAGTACATTTCAGCAATACTGTTTCGCTTTGTGATCTTGGATTTGGTTTCCATTTTTTTGTTGTTTCTTTTTTTAGAGAGAGTTTAGTCGAGTCTAATTGAGAATTTTACTATATTAAGTCACAGTCATAATATAGATAGATAAATCGTCAGAAATATTGTTGACGATTTGATTGCTGATAATGTATCTAGAGATACCTAGTTATTGCATCAAAATACCAATCATGTTCAGTACAGTATATCCGAGCCAATTTGTATACAATCGATTTCTATTTCGTCTAATCGAATAACTAATCAAGCTAAGAAATCGTGCAACTCGGAACTCTTTAATATTTAAAGACAAGGTCGAACAATATCGTGTTATCCATACGTACGTTCACCCTCGCTTATTGATGTAGCTGGTTTGACGCTACCTACATAATCTATGCCAGTATTGTTTACATTATTTGAGTTTCGCTTTGTCAACGGGCTTGTTTACTCACATGCTAAAAGCAGTACATTATTTGGAGATAAAGAATTCTTATAATCGGATAACACTAAGTTGATTCAAAATAGTTCAGTACTAGGTTTTATTAACTGATACAATAAATCTTCTTTTAGAATGTGGAAGGCTTCTCTCAACAGAGAATTGTAGAAGGAGAAAGGGGAGGCCTTTGCCCAGCAGTGGGGCACTTCAAAAGGCTAGGAAAAAATCTTCTTTTGCGGGATTCCCCTGAATATATGCTTGAAACTTGACGATATGATTACCTATGAGGAATCCGTTTATCATCAGTTGAAAATGTCAACACAAAACATTTTGAGAAAAAGGGGAAGAACAATATTTTATCTAAATCATAAATAAACAAACAACACAAAAAGCATGAGATTATTTTCTTAGACTGTCTGAAAAAGTTACGTCACCTGTCTGACGTGCCCAGTATTCTTGTGATATGACTGTCGTTTCTTAAAAACATGTTTATGATCTAAAGGATAGTTAGCTAAGGTCATATTATTTCTGAATACCGAATAGTTAAAGGTACACATTATCTCATTGTGCAGTCAAGAATCGTAAGTTATACCTCAAAGATCAAGCATACCGTATTACTGTAATGATTCAAGATGCGTTTTTTCCTTTTGAATATCTAGGTAGGATTATTCTTTAAAATATACTTCATTTTCATACTTTTCATTTTGCTCATTAAACGATTTTCTAACATTATTATCGTTGGTTCACCATGGATCGTAAGTCGATAAGTTTAAAATATCGCGTGACGCGTCTAATTAAAACAAATTTAACTACAGAACAGAAACTGACCGTACGTCGGATTTGGTTCATGTGATAAATAATTGACGTCATTTTATCGAATGCTATGGATACCTATCTCCACATTAGGTACTAGTTAATCGGCAATGTTAATTAGCTAATGATATTTGTTACATTGAGAACTGTAACCATTATATGAAACAAAGAATGTTTCATTTATGAGGTTTGCCATTTTATCTACTTCGACATCAAACTTTATTCTTTATCCATCTCCATTGTCCAAATTATTATGTCGTCTTCCATCGTTTTTACCTCACTATACGACATGACTTCTTGCTTTTCTTTTGTTTCATCTAAATTCGCTTTCTTCGCTTTTTCTTTTCCTTTTTTCTTTAATCTTTCTTAGCTTTTCTTTTTCTCTTTTAGCGTTGTCGTATACGATGGCAAACATCTTCCTTGCCTTGTCTCTTATGCTCTATGTACTTACCTACCTACATACAATGCTTCCTCGTTTGTCTTATCTCATCTGTCTTTTCATTCTATCTATGCATTTTCAACACCATATTTCAGTATCAATTAATTTGATTTACAAAAATCAATAATTTCCTTATTGTTTCCATGTTTTCAGACCGTAAGACGTTCGCTGTTTACACCTCTATGTCTATCAGAGGCACTGGATGGGTGGTTTATTACTTTTTGGCCAGTAATGATGCATTTAATGAGTAAATGAGAGAGCTAATGACAAATATGATAATATATACTTTGTCATTGATAAGTTATAGAGCCCATTCACATTCAGATACCTAAGTACCATTTCAATCATTTACCATCAATATTGAGGCGAGTTCAGACTTACGATATTCGTCATTTTATCCGTCTGAGTATTGAGCTAATGCAGCATCAAGGATAAGCATTTAGTAATAAAATCACAAATGGCTTGGTTTAATTATGGAAATACGACCGAACGATCATAACACCTTATTTTGATTTTCAAATACGTAAGGATTTTCCGTAAGGCCAAGACATTGTTTGAGGAAAGTCTCAATACGTATGTCATTGGTAAGTACAATGAATCAAAAAATCATCATTATACTTAGGTACAGTGGGCCACATAGAAAAGTATACCACCTGAAATACTATCCACTATAAAAAGTGGTATACTTTTCCATGTGGCCCACTGTACCTATATTAAGCATAGCTTTATATCTTTTATTTTTTTTATCACATTGTGGCTTACTATTGACCCACAGCATTTCAAGACTAACGTTTTGGGTCAGTTAACCATAATTTCGAGGAAAATGCATTTAGTCAGTTTGATTATTGTTATGACTATGATTTGGCATTTCTCTGGAGTCTTGTGGTTCCATGGTATTTGTAGGATCGATACATCCATCTTCGTTAATGTAACCACTGCTGTTTTTATTTACAACTCTAGCAAAATTTGCCATGGCGTCATCTCATCCCACATCCCGTCGTCGGTTATTCCCATCTGTCATTTTACAAGCACTATTGCAAACTGAAACCCCTCCTTTATTTTTCTTTGTCTGGCTAAATTAATTTTCCTAATCATCAGTGTCCATTGGCCCTTGTTAGAATGAGCTAACAAGTGATAGATCATTGTGCAATTTTTATTGTTTATCATGACACATTTCACAATACGATGTCTTTACTGGATTGATGATAATAAAATGCTTTTATGTAGATAAGACTAGACTACCTACTGATTCATTCCAAAACTTCTCATTGTGGTTATAAATACCTAAAATACCTTTAAAAATATTCACCTATCTGCAGTTTAGGTAGATGCTCATATTATAAACAACGTAGATAGAAAAATACCAGATTGCAATGCAAGAGGATGAATAAAACCCAAACAAGTTTTACGAATACAAGACAGTTTTAATAATATTAAGTACCTATTACCTACTCACATAGACACTCAGATGAAATTGAGTCTGTGAAAATTGAATGTGAAACTTTATGCTAAATAATGTAGATAGAGTAGACAACAAGCAACGAGGTAGATACGTACCTAGCTACACTAGATATGTATCTACGACCTTCATTGGATGTTGGGGGACAAGGTAGGAAGAAGGTAAGATCTTTCTTTTGTAAATGGATGAGTAAAAACTTATGAGGACCTCTAAATTTGGAAGCTTGAAAATATGTGACATAAAAACATAAAACAATGATTGCGTAAGTTTTCGATGACCTAATTAGGTAACTACCTTGGCGGTGTTCATTATTCGTGTAATTGTATAGTAAGGACTATACATTTTAACCTAAGCACATAAAATGAAGGTAGATATGTATAAAGTCGGAGGTATTCTGCACACAAACGGTGTTATTCTTACGGAAATTTCGTTAATTATTTCGAGAACGACCGTGTCAGACTTTGCCTACGGAATCGAAAGTTAGCGGAGGCACTTTACTGTATAAAAAACCTGCTAGTTGCCAACCGATATCGACACGAACGCGATAGCACGGCCATTTCCAGATACCACACCTACATAAATATTACATGTTATACACTTTCAATGTTTCATACATCACAATATTGTACTTTCTACGTGTCGAGAGCGTTCCATTTTTAGTCAAGTGCGCGCGGACGATCCGTTGCCAAGCGGAATGAGCGACAGCATAGGCGACCTTCTGGGGCCTACATCATGAATGGCACAGAAAACAAAAATGCTGTGTGCAACGGCTCCAACCATCAGCACAACAACGCAAGTTTTGCTGCATAATTTTCAAGGGCATTGTAAACTTCTATAGCACAGTCGTCACGTATGGAAAACCAAAGGGGCCCCGCGCTTAATTCACACAGATTTATGAATGAAACTGGCATCGACTAAGAATGGAAACGTTCTTAAAATGAAGCAATACTAATTAAAATTAAAACATATATAAAGGAAAATACTTACGAACTCGTCAGCCGCGATACGTGTATAATAATCACATACATGACGTCATTTGACGCAACATAAACCCGAAATTATTGAGCAAAATGTATAGTAACCGCGTTAAAAACAACACCAACACAAGCAATACACTATCCTTTATTAAAAACAAAGATTACTTTGTTTAATTACGAGCGATTTACGACATTTTACAATATTTATTTGTTGTCACCGACTCCAGTTTTGACAAGATGGTCGCGCACCGACTGTTTTTGCTTTGCTTGTCAGCTGATACGAAAGACTGCTGTATTCCAAACGCAACAGTGATATCGTTTTTCTCTTTTTAACACCAAAGGAAGTCATCGATGTCTGAGCGAGAAAGATAACATGACTCTCGTTATTTGAGAACTTCAACACAACAAGCATAATTTTCTTGTTGCATTATTGCAGATGAAAAGTCTCAATTAAAACTATTTTCAATAAGTGATGAATTGAAAACCGCTACAGAATAGTTGGGTAAGAGTTTCTATTTCACAATAAAACGCAATAGATTACCAATTACCTATTTTGGGGCGTGACACATTTTCTTGTTTACTAGTCAGTAACGCCATCTTGTACGATATGTGTGTACTAATGGCTTATTATTATTATTTTAGCTATGTTTAATGCCCGAAATGTTGTATATTGCTTTATAATGTTACTTTTATTTAGTTTCTGAATTAATTATCGCGAAGTTAATATTGATGGCAACGTAATAAGTGGCAACAGTGGGTTCAACCATGTAAAACTCAGGTCCTCTTACATTTTGTTTCTTTAACGTTATAAGTACGAAAAGCCAATATAGATGGCGCTACTTGTATTGTAGAAACGATCTTCTGGGTGGAAGTTACAAGGTCATCTAAACAAATAATACACCACCAAACATACACCCTGGCCGTCTCTGGGGTTAGTCCTTCCTCTTGACCTCTAATTTGGTGGCAGATGGCACCCGGAACGTACCAAACCAGAAAAACTTTACAATGTTGATGTGGGATTAAAACCCAAATCCTTCGGGACATGAAACAACATTTTCCGAATTCATTGCAAATTCGTATTGTAAAAATATTACCGCAGCACAGAGGTTCATAAATTCAGCAGGATAACTTGTCTTACCCGTTGACTGTATGTACAGCACTGTGTACAAGTATGGAATTGGTGGGTACATGCATGGAATTAATAAAATCAAAGATAAAATACTTATTATTTCTACTTTCATGGCCACATGTTTGTCACAGGACATATAGGTATCAGATCCATGGAAGTAATAAGTACTTACAGTACTTATTACATCCATGATCAGGTTTGATGAGATCTCTTCACCTCCGACGCTTCGAGCAACAAGGACTTCCGCGCGCGGTCCGTAAGGAGTCCGTGTTGCTCTATGCCTCCGACGTCAATGTCATAGGGGGAATATTACTTCCCAGCACCACAGAAATAATTTTTTTTTTTACTATTATTATATGTCTGTGGGCAGCACGCGCATAGTGTAAACGTAAACAGAGTAGGAATTTTTCATGGAAGTAATAAGTAATTACTTCTATGGTATTTTTACATTGTAATAATTATTGACAAGTCTTGCCAAGCTCATCGGCGAGTGAGATATGTCAGATGGATATTTTTTTTATTTTTTATTTTGGTATGAGATATTTTCTTTGTTAACAGTTTTCAATGTGTGACAGATGGAACAAAACTTTGTACCATCTGACATGCCTTAGAGTAAAAAACGAAAACCTTCATTTAACTGTTTTGGTTATCAAGATATCTGAACTAATCTTTATCAATAACTAAGTTTATAATTCTAGATCGAAGGTACTGTTCCTGGTAAATGGTAAAGTTAGCCAATCAAGCGCCTTGGATTGGCGGATTCGGAAGTTGTCTCATACATAAATTAAGGGATTGATCATTCAAGGTCCTTATTTAAAGTTATCCTAGAGATCTCAGGTTTTAAAAGCATTGACCAGCTTTTTTTATTGAGAGAGGATTGGAGATAGTGGCGTAGTCTATTTTTTTGTTCTACTAAGTATTTTATATACTACTAGCTTTCTCCCGCGGCTTCGCCTGCGTGAGTTTCCCACGGGAACCGTGACTTTTTCCGGGATGAAAGGAATGTCCTTCTCCGTACTTCTAACTATGTGTATGCGAAATTTCAGGGGGATTGGTTCAGTAAATGAAGCGTGAAAAGGTAACAAACAAACAAACTCACTTTCACATTTATAATATTAGTTAGGATATTCTTATCATTTACATTTATCAATTACATTATCTAAAATCAAACAATCTGTGAGCTATCTTTACCACTAATCGCTCACGTCTCGTCTCGGTAGGAGATACGCCACAAAGTCAAAACCCATTGAAAAAAATCATTTCGTCTTCTCAGTCGTTCACTCTTGTCAGAGTGGTCGTGGTTGTGCAGATGGTGCTGGCCTGGGATCTTCTGTACTGCCCGTCCCCTGGGCGTAGGTTGCTGCTTTTACAATGGCTCTCCACTTCTCTATTACTGGCATTCCGAGCGCACTGGACCATTGAAGAATGGGTTGCCTGCTTTATAGAATCTGTCCAGCGGGTTGGAGATTTGCCTTGTGATCATTTCGTATCAATCTTAATACTTTTCCTACTCGCTTTCAGTGAAGGAAAACATGAGGATACATTGTTATGTATCCTCTGCTATCGCTAATTGGTGATCATTGAGTGACATCACATCAGTTGATCTAGTAATGATAAAATAAAAATATTTTCCAAAAAAAATGAACCGACTTCCGTCATAAAACTTAAAATCATGAAATAACATATAGGCAGATTTATCAAAAATAAAGAAAAATGTATTGTCATGCCACCTACTGAACGAGGTGAAGTCGGTGCCAAGTGCAGGAGTAAGGATATTATGTAATTGTTTAGTTAGGCATTTTATTTATACTACATGATTCTAATGTTAATTTAGATTATTTTTTTTAATTTGGCACCGACTTCACCTCTTTTAGTAGGTGGCATGCCAATACATTTTTCTTTCTTTTTGATAAATCTGCCTATATGTTATTTCATGATTTTAAGTTTTATGATGGTAGTCGGTTCAATTTTTTTGGAAAAAAAAAAATATTTTATTATTTTTAGTGCACCTATAATACCTTTTTTCATTTATTTCGTTGTCATGAAAACTTAAACTTATTTTATCACTGGCCGAAAATTAAAAAATCGAAACTTTTTATGTCAGTTTGATTTGAAATGTCAAAACATGTCAGAATTCCATTATTTTTGGCACATAATCAGACCAAGAGCCCGCGACGACCAAACGTTTCTTATTTTTAAAATGCTGAATGTTTCTCTGTGTGGGATATACGGGTAAAATAAATTAGCGAGTAGGCATGAAGTTTAGATCTTAGTTGCTTATGCAGGTAATATGGATAGCAAAATTGATTTTTATAGGTAACAGCACCCTTGGGGACCTCTCAAAGTTATATTAAATTCAGCTTTTATAATAAAACAAATATAACTATAATTTAAGTTTTAACTGGCATGGGTTTAAATCAGCACCAATTGCTTGGCAATGGATGGCATGATTTCTAATATTATTCGGAATAAAATCTTTAAAAATCTTTTACTCTGTGGAAATTGAGCTACCACATTAAATACGATTGCTAATATTATCTACCTAAGTCATGATGCAACTATTAAGTAGATAATCGCTATTTCTATGTCGGGACATGCTAAGAGAATCTTGAGTTTTCATAAAATAACGAAGGGTATGCTGTCGCGGGCTTTTGCTCTATAATCCAATGTTAGTATTTTAATATTTTGTTAGGTATCTTTAAAATTACCGAACAGATTCTGACGTGGTTAAAATGAGACCAACTTGGGAATAGTCTGTGTCGAATAAAAAAATAATTTCGGAAATCAGTCCACCATAGACGGAGAAATCGGCGAACATACATACAAAAAAAAACATACATACATCGAAACATATAACCTCCTCTTTTTTGGGAAGTCGGTTAAAAATGGGTGCAAGTGGATATTGTTATAAAAATATAAAAAAGATTGAGTTAATTAAAATTTTATTTATTTTAACATCAATTAGGTATACAACATGTGTTGTGTATTCTAACATTTATACAGTTTTATACAGCCAACTACGCTTACAATCAATTTAAAATTATTATATTTGGCAAAATGTAAATCACTTGGGCTTTTAAAACTTGAAAGAAAGTTAGTCTTAGTTATTTTTGTAATTGGACTTAGACAAGCACTAAAAGAAACGAAAAGGACTATAACATTATTCTATACACATCAACAGTAGTATTATTGCTGTACATAATAATGATAGCATCTTATAAGTAGGAAATATTTCACATCACAACCATAGGGGACAAAATGGATAGAAAGCAGGACAAAATAAAAATAAAAAAAAAAGCAAACAAGGAATACAAAGGAATCTATAGATGACCTAAGACCTATCACTAGAAAATATTTTTGCAGCAGACTAATTAAAGCAAGCGTTTAAAAAAAACTTTTCTGACATCTTTTTAAATATTTATACTGTAAAAATTGTGTAACGTGTGACTAAGTTAAATAATATAATTGGTGATTTTGTAAATAAACAAGATTTTAAAACTGCCTTTAAAAAACTGGTATAAAGATAGTGTGTTAAACCCTGTAATAGGCATGTGTGAACACTTAAACTATATACATATTTGAAATTGAGACTCTTTGGTATTCTGACTAGATACTTATATATAGTAAAGTTATATTTAAAAAAATCTATAATAATCAATACTCGTATAATGTATTTGGTAAGAAACAAGTAGGTACCTAATAAGAAGTCAAACTTCAGCATGTCACTACTTGATAAAGTTATCACAATCAAATTGAGAATGTACTCAGTCTTGGAGGTACTGGTGAAGCGAGGAACTAATAAAATTCTAATGAATTTTCTATAAAAATGTCTATCACATAAATGGCACTACTATCAATACATTTTAAAGAATCATCTAAGAATTACCAAAATTTCTATAAACATGATCTTATTTACAATTTGTTACGCAAGTTCTTAAAACTAATATAAGATTGCTAAAAGTATTTTTGAAGGACTAGGCTATTTTGAACAATATTATTCATTAAATTGTCCTAACTTCACACGTCTGCTAGGTCGTTCAATATCCGATAGCTAACAGAACACTGTAATTGTGATATCATTGACATAATTACTTCTTATATTTACATTTTTTTCAAGAATTTACAGATAAAATCATGGCAGTTCATAGTTAAAGTATATTTAGAAAGAAAATCCTAATTCACAAAAAAGTTCGTCTAATACAAAAACCAAATTGTAAATGTAGACTTATAAAAGAGCCTGTATAGGATATTTTGTCAGAAGAGTTAACATTTTGACACAATTCTTGCGGATGATACCAGACCAAACAATACTCGTTCGTTCACATATTTCTATTGCCGGAATATGGACTAACTATAAACAACGTAAAACTCTGTGGGCTAGGTGCCACAGTGCAGGATTTTCCTAAAGGCCTTTCTAAATTCAGGGTTGAAGATGGTGTAAATGACAGGGTTGAGGAAGGAGTTTATGTAGCCCAGCCAGGTGGTGAGGATGAAGACTGTGACACCAGGAGAGTAGGGCAGGTCAAACATGGCGCAGAGGGCGTCGAGGACGGAGCACGTGAAGAATGGCGCCCAGCAGAATAGAAATACACCTGAAAACAATATAACAAGATAAGATATAATTTTTTAGCCATCCTCATAGTTATAGACAAAAATACGAGAAGGTATATTGCATATCTTCTTCTTCTAGAAGGTATATCCTAATCCTAACTAATATTATAAATGCGAAAGTGAGTTTGTTTGTTTGTTACCTCTTTACGCTTTATCTACTGAACCAATCTTCCTGAAATTTCGCATACACATAGCTGGAAGTACGGAGAAGGATATAGGGTACCTTTCATCCCGGGAAAAAGCACTGTTCTCGTGGGAAATTCACGCGAGTGAAGCCGCGGGCGAAAGCTTAATAAATAAATTTGAATATTGAAGAATTTCTATGTTTTGATCAAAGCCTGGATGTAGTATCTTAGTTTGCCACAAAAAAACTTTTATCATCGGAACTAAATAAACATTCAGTACCTACTTAATTCAAATCTGTGGGAGAAGAGGTGTGGTTTTAGTTATTTTAAATAAACTATCGCGGTTATTACTAGATTCCCTAGAAATTAAAATTTGACCGGTCTCCAAAGATTTTACATAGACTTTGCAAATGAATGATGAACATTACTCACCTAATACTATAGCCAGTGTCTGCGTGGCTTTTTTCTCCTTTTTGGCGAAGGACTTGGCCCTCAGCTTGCCGGCGCGGTTGGCGCGGAAGATGGTGAACCTGGCTGCAGAAGCGGCGCTCCTGAACCGTCTCCGAGGAGTCGAGATCATGGAACTGCTGCTGAGGCGGCTGAGCTTCTTTCTGGTGAATTAATTTGTTTATCTTTAGAGTCGTATGAAGAGCTTACATAGAATGATTTAGTCATTCTATGTAAGCTCTTGCTAGATAATGCCCTTTTAGAATTTTCTAAAAGGAGCATTCATTCCTTCATTTTAAGGAGGAGCGGGGTCTCCTAACATAGGCTCTTTGATGTCTAAAAGGAGGCCCCATCTATTATAAGTATGTAACTGTACCTTGTTACTGCAATAAATACATTTTTTTTTATTTACCCCAATAAAGTTGGAAGAAAGTTTTTACTTTTATTTTTTTCTGTCTATGATTTAGCCATTTACATGTTAAGCCGAGGATAGAGAAGCGTAGCGAATATCTACTCTATCGTCAGGAGAAGAAAGAAGACTCTTTAGGATTCATACAAGGAGATACCTATTTATTTCAGCACTTTGATTTGAATAGCGGATAGCTATATTGGAACCTATTCAAATCAGAGCATACAAGAAGTAATTAAGTAAACATTTTGAAAGTCATCTCCCTAGTCTTCAAGCGACCCCTAAATCAATAGTGTTGGTTGATTGCGTGTTGTTGCGATTGTTCGTGAAGAATAAAGATATTGCTGATTTCTATTCTAAATTAGTTGGAAAAGATTTGTTTCTTGTTTTCAATAGTAAAGATAAGTAGTACACTGAGGTACATAGTAAGGTTAACCTAAAATGGGTAGAAACTCGCCAATTCCTCGTCTGTGCAACCTTTTTAATAAATTCAGCTTAAACTTAGATTTTGCTGATTCTATTCAAAAGACTCGCAAAGTAATTTTGTCTGTTATTTAAACAACTATTTTTAGTTTATACTTAAACACATACTCAGTATTTACTTACATTTAATTTACAATTGTACAAAAGTTATAATTTATTCTTCACTTCACAGTTCACAGTTTTAGTTTAAGTTCATCGCAGTGGTAGATACCTAATATGTTACAGATTATATGCAAGCGATGTTTGTCTATAAAGATTGTGCAATCAGATCTATTTTTGGTGATTGGTGATTGTTATTTTTCATCTATTGTTGTAACAATTGTTGACAAACTTAATAAATAAAATAAAATAACCTTTACCATGATGGAAATTGATATTATCTGCCTGATTTAATAGCTGCTTTAATTACGCGTCAAACATCGCCATAATCCGTAACCCGTTTAATATTTAAGCAACGTCTATTTCTCACGTTAGTTTTGATCATATTGAGACAATTTGAGACCGAATGAGAACACTAATTCAATAACCGCAGGCACTTTGTTGTTTAAATATTTTATTAAGGTGGAATAAACCAGTGGTAGAATACCGCTAATAGAGAAATGCGATCAGGCCTCCACAAAGCCTGCCCGGAACAAATGCTTCATTGATTTCGCAGAATTGAATTAGCCAATTGTTCAAGCTTTAGTTCCTATTAATTCATCAGAACTTCATTGTCCTTTACTCAATACAATATGTATTGAGCACTAATTTACAGGATACAATTTTTATACCTATTCTGCTTAGTTTCTGAGAATGGATACAAGTTTCTTACTGTTTCACGCAAAATTAATCAGATGGATTTCGATGAAAATTGGTACACGGGTAGAATGAAACCTGGGGACATGGAGGACTTTTTATCCCGAAAATTGGGACAGGAGGCCAAATTATTTGAAAAAAATAATATATCAGGCTACTCAGCTCAGCTTTCGAGTTTCAGGATTTCCATATATTTTTGTGCTATTTTCGCGTTTTTTTAAACATATCCAAACAGCTCTTAGAATGCTGATCTGATCAGTTGGGTGTGTATAGCGATCTGGATGTCCTCCATTCTATCCCTCAATGGCTATCACAGCTCAGATCAATCCTGGCGTTGAACCAAGGCTTCACAGTATCCTCTTTTGTATGATAATCGACTGGTGTCCTTAATTATCTGGCCCCCCACATAATAAACAGGTAGGCCTAAACAGGGTAGCCTTTTGGAAAAATCACATCTGAGAAAACTACGCTGAAAGATACTTTTACTCCAGTAGCTGCAGCATTTCTAAATTAAAATCAGTAATAATAGAACTAGACTAATATTTAGTTTAAAGATGTACTATAAACTTATATAAATGTATAAAACTTGTCAGACATCGAGGTCGTCGTGAATAGTCTAATCACTATCTTGGTGGTGTAAAACTTTCTTCATTAAAATTTCACTAAATTGAACACAAAGGTTTATTTCAATTCTAAACCCAATATCTTAGGTAATTTTAAATGGAATTTCTAATATCGTTCTGAACTCCTTAGATAGGTAGGTACCGCTCAGATCTTGTATTTGTTCAGGGTACCTAATCTCAGAGTAAACACAACCAATTTTCATTTCACTTACAGAAAAAGGAACACCTAGAAGGTTATGTAATATATGTCATAACCATTATGTATTACTTCGATCAAACAAAAGTAAGGTTTGCTGCGTCACAAAAAATATGAATTTTCTGACTCCATATGGACGACGTTTGCACAAAATTTAGGACAAAATCTAAAATTCACTTAAGTAGAATTAATAAGAAATTTTGTTGATTGATATTTAGAAATTGAATACTGCTCGTTGTACAATACATACACGTCATACATAGTAATGTGGGCTGTTGTTGTTCGTTTTTCATTTGTCTGTCAGGAAAATTGGGGCGCCTACTTGCCACAGAGAAGAAAATCTTTGAGACATGGTATGAATAATCTCTTAATATCTTAATTTTGGCTTTGTACGAGATTATGAACAAATCTGCTTTTCAATTAATATTTGATTAGAAGTTCTATATTTTATTCTATTACTATTTACTAATAACTAATTTCATAAAATCAAATCACATCGTCTGACTGACTGACATTTCGATGCAGAGACGAGATTTTATTTTATTAATTAATTTATAAATCTGACATTTCATATAAAAATTCAATGTATATTCGTCCACATGGATAGTCATTTAATTGTAAGACATATGTTGTAAAGTGACGTCTTTGGAGAAAATGCAGCAGTGGAGTTTGTTGCGCCGCCTGTTCTCCACTTGGGCTTTGGACCTTAGAGCTTTAAGTAATTTTAAGACGTCAACTAACTAAAAAACAAGAATATGACGATTTAAAACTGCTATTATCAAGCCTATTTAAATAAAAACAATTGACTTTGAGACGAAATCGCTGAATGTAGAAACTTCAAATTAAAAATGAGTGAAAGGGATGAAATTCGACAATCACATAGGCAAAGCTAGTGTTTAAATATTTTTATTTATTTGACCTCACATAAAGATGGAATAACGCCCGAAGGTCCCTTCGCCCACTTTAGTAACTAAACTTTAACTAGTTACAAAATAAGATTTTAATTTCGCTGTTTGGTAACTAGTTGCGAGAGAAGATTTGTTTTGCGACTCTCGTCGATCAAATTATTCATTTTTGAACAATACATAATTTGAAGAATACCGTGGTTATTCTAACTGAAAAAAAAAAACAATATTGTACGACAAAATTTTTTTTTCTCACAAAAGAGACAAGGCAATTCAGAGTAGCAGCTATTGACTGGCAATGGCCATAAAGTTTTAATTACCAGTTAATTCATAACAAAGTTTAAAACAAACGAGTTCGGGAGCCCATCAAACTTCGCGATTGCTTCATTAAAACCAATTCAGGATAATTACACATTGTCAAGGGATCGCTAGGAAAACGGTTTAAAAATTGGTAACGAGCCCACAATATCTTATTTAACGATAAAGACAAAATTGATCTTCAATAAAGTAGGAAACGTGTTGTTATAATAATGTACTTAGGAATAATTCCTTATTTAGACCATTGTCATAATAAGCTACTTGATAAGCAGATAAAATGTAACAAACTTTCCTTAAGGTACTTGATTCCGATGTTCAGCAGTGTCCAGTAGTAAGGTTGTTCTAATAATTATAGTAATGGTTTTTGAAAAAGAAAATTTTATTAATAAGTAAAAGTATGTAACCACCTACCTATAATATTGATAGATTAATCTGTTTACAAAATAAAAAGGAACTTCTTTACCGTGCTCGGCAGAGCAAGTTACTAAAAATATCCGATCTTTATTAGATTATTATATTATTATAGTACCTAAAGGTATCGACGTATAAGTTGATATGTTACTCACACCCCTCGAATCCTTTTCTGAGTTAATGGTATTGACAGCTCTGACCTTTTACTACAAGCCCATTCAAACTTTCTATCTATAAATAATCAAGGAATTCTGGACTTTGGTCTAACAAGTGATTTTATGAGCAAGGCATACCTTTGTTTGAGAGGATTATTACGGTTGTATTTTTGGCTTGATTGCTCAATTAGATGTGATGCTTAATCTAGTAGAACTTGGTATAAAGAAAATACTATACGTAAGGTTCTGTATTGGAGACTCAAGTATTAGAGAAGACAGTACAAATAGAGAATTGGCATTGTATTTCGGAACATACTCTTGGTGTAAACAATTCAATCTTAAAATAATCTGAAACGTATGTAACAGATATAAAACCGTAGTTATATGGATCTTAAGTGAATAAAATGTTCTTAAAACAGTTCCAAGATACATTTGTTTGGAACAAAAATAATTTCCTTAGAAACAGACAATATCTTAGTACTCACTCACAGTGATTAGTAATAATCACTGACTATTTCTCACGTTAGTATAATTAAATTGTTATCTACTCACTTCAGTTCGGGTTTCTTCGGCAGTTCACTCTTCTCTTCAGTTTTATCGCCAGTCTTTTCTTCATCTTTCTTCTCTTTCTGCGTAGGCGAGGCTGGAGGAGTGTGCTCTTTGTCGCCATCTAGGTTGGACGGAGCATATCCCGAGTCGTTGTTCGTATTGGGGTCCATCATTGGAATTGGAGATGCTAGGTTTGCCATGATTCTAATAAAAAGAAAGAGAATTGTTTTTGATTCAGACGTTTGGTAAGTTTCAAGTATTCTGGCGCCTTTATTAATTAACAAAGTTTTATAAGTGTGTAAGTTCACTCATTGATTTCGAAATTATATAAGGTGGACTCAAATTAACTACAAATATTTTTAGGGCTGGCTCCAGGGGGCTAAATAAACGTATTGGAGATACAATTTTAAAAATCGATACGCTAGTTTTTTTTTTGTTTTTTCTAACAAAAAAAAAATATTATTAAATGATGACATTTAGCTAAGCTACTCCCACCAATTGATAGTTGAATGAAATTGATTTGCTGTATTCCTCTTTATTTATGAAAAGTGCGTAAAAGACAGAGATGTCAAGTGATTTATTATACGTAAACGACAACGACCGACCGGTGGGCTGGTGGCTGGGCGGGTGGCTTTTGTTTGTGTGTGTCATTTTAATTGTCATTTTACGCAAAGCTGTGTACAGGATGTTATAATGTTACGGTTTTCAAAAAACATAAACGTTAATTTTTCTCGAAAACTAGCGTGTAGAAAATTGAAAAAACAACTGATATACTTTCTAAATAATATCAGTAATTAGCCCTGAAAATATTTGTAGTTAATTTGTGTCCACCTTATATAAATATCACTCGCTATTGCTCGCTATACATTCTACTATTTATAATTGACAATCACTATATTCTTGAATAAAAAAGCTATCTCTTCTGGAATTTTAGCTCTGCTGCAAGATATATAGCTTTTTATTTATTTATTTATGATTCATTTATTAGTAAATTACACTAAAAAACACAACTCACAAGCCTGTCTCCTCAACAACAGCAGCGAGCATGAAGCGAGCAGATCTAGAATTCACCAGTTCTTCTGCGTATGCGCCCATTTCTGTTCTGCAAAAGCTGAAAATATTAGAAAGTATAGTATTTTTTTAAATTATTTTGGCGTTAGTCCAAATTTGTTAAAATAGACTAGACATTCGACTGCGAACAGCCCTAAAAGGGCTGTGAGTAGATTAGGTTCTTAAATAAAACCTGTTAAATAAGGAAGTTTGTGAGAACTGATTGTTTGGAGGTCGTTCTGGACGGATTTTGATAAAATTTGTGTACCAAATGCAGTGTGCAGAATGAAATCTGGAATAACACATAGAGTACTTTTTATCTCGAAATTCCCGTTCTTCAATGTTCCGTGTTTCACTTTAATAGGTATTAAATATATTTTACCTAACATCTCATGACTCACATACGAGTAGTATTATTTATAAATATATCCCTCCGGATGTCTCATTATCGTAATTTTTCACCCGTTCTCTCGATCTTTATTTGATAATAACTTGATTATTATTACAGAATACAATAAATACGATATAAATATATCGTTGAATGTCAATCTCTTGGAATATCAGAGGATATAAGAACACAAAAACTATTTCTTGTAACACAAGAGCGCATTAGCCGATAGTTTCGTGTTTCCGGCTCCGAAGACGCAAAAGAAATCGGGGGAATATTCGATAAAGATGGAGCAAAAAATATGGAATAAGATGTAATTTGTGTTTATTTTTACAAGATACTTATATTTTTTCAAATATTGTCCCTTTCGAAATTTATATTTGTTGGTTTTATTTGTATGTGCTTTGTTATAGTATCAAAGAAGTGCACCGCCTCGATAAATGGCAATGCTTTTTGTCTTGGCGAGATATATGCCAGCAACCTCAATCAGTTTTCGGGCAATGGCATCATTAAAAAATAAAAAAAACATTGATTTAACTGATTTGTCATCGTCCTCATCCTCGTTGTGCCAGAGGCAGTGTGGGTTGGCTTGTCGTTCTGCAGACTGCCGTCCAGTTGCTCCCGGGGTTTTCTATGACCACCGCTGAATTGATCGCTGACGCTGTCTTCTCTATAATATGTTCATTCTTAGCAATAGTATCAATTATAACCTACTTGTCATCGTCCTCATCCTCGTTGCTGCCAGATGCAGTGTTGGTGGGCTTGTCGTCCTGCAGACTGCCGTCCAGCTGCTGTGTCTGCGCCACGTTCTCTATGACCACCGCCGCGGTCCCACTTGAAACCGCCGAACTAATCGCTGATGCTGTCTTCTTGGCTATCCTTTGCTTTTTCGCTCTTTGCCGTATTGCCTTTCAAAATGAAAAAAAAAAAAGATAATTTCACTATCCAAGCAACATGATACTGCAAAGTCATTTGATTTGCAATTCCTGTTTTTTTATCCACCACACTTTGAGGAAGGCCAGTAAACGGCCAGTTTGTAACTTTGTAGTTTGTAACTAAAAAAACATTACTATTGAAACGCCATCGAGTTACAAAAATGTCAGCAGAATCGACACCCGGGCTATGGGTGCGAATCCAACAATGCTGAGAGGAGCATAGTCTTTTGATTGACTTATTATAATGCTAGAAACCTCCGCTACATCGCGTAACAAGAATGTGAACTATTTATATGCCATAAAATTTTCTTTTTTAAACTAGGAGGCGACCCCACTGAAGCGTGTTAAATTTTGTACGCTCCGTTTACAATGGTTCTACTGAAGTGGAGCGGGAATTTCGAACAGAAATTTGCGCATCAAATGCCACTAAAGTCTTCACCGTCCAGCAATTGTAAAAAGGCATCGCAAAGCTCTATAACGAGAGCTAACAAATGAAAGTCCTCGTAAAAGGCTCATTTATCCGATATTAAAAGAAAACCCAAGGTAGCCACAGATAAAATGAGATCATATTTAAAATGACATTACACAGAGAGATTTCGCTTCTGCAAAAGCTAATTAAAGTGCATAGTTCTGTAATGGTTCTGAGCGTATTGAAACTAAGTAGGATGCTATTAGCTCAGTGACGGGAGTTTGAGAAGTCGGAGAGCTAATCCCTAATTAGCTACGTTCAAATTGAATGTAAAGAAAGATATGGAACACTCCGCGATCTGATTTGCTCATAATATTGAAGTCATCTTTAATTTTTTGCTCCAACCTAAAAGTAAAATTGCGTAAAGTAAGTAGAAAAAAATAGTATTTGCGTTGTCTTAATTTCATAATTTATTTCCATAGTGCGTTTTAGAATTTAGCAGGTGCTGCCATATTGAGTCTACTAACAATTGGACGAACTAAGCATTTTCATTACCCATTAATTTATTTATGTTATAATAATTATGTTACTAGCTAGAGCCCGCGACTTCGTTCGCGTGGACTTTATGACATAATGCAACATGCAAACAATACTCCCTTTTCTAAAGCCATGTACAAAGGCCGTTCTAAAAATATCACTATTGAGTTCTAGACTTTATTAATAAATCATCATCTGTCATTTTTTCAGCTTTAAAAAGCATTTTTGCTCAGGCAGGCCTTTGATAAATGACCCTTATTAAAAAAACATCGATTTTACTCGGCTCGATTCGGTTTTTTAGGTCAACATGGGAAAAATATTCTCGCTGGCGATCAAGAGATTGATATTAGTGTGCTTTTCTAGTGAATATTTAATTATTAATGTTTTCATGTGTGATGTCATCACTTATATACGAAAATAATATTTCTATTTATTGTTACATATTTAAAAGGGGTTATTGTAAATTCGTCCTTGGAGTTAATTCGGTACCTAAAAACTTTCTGTAAATTCGTATCGTAGTGTATTTTTTCTTTGTTATTGTAATTACAATAGCCCTTAAGGGTTATTGTAAATTCGTCCTAGAGTTAATTCGGTACGTAATTATTATTCCATAAATTCAAAGTAAATTCGGTAAAGGAATACAATAAGGAACTAAAAACAAGATATTTTACATCAATATGCAAAGGACATTAGAAAATGATCCACTATTGGAATTCTGGAAAACATAAACTGTCAATGCTTTTGATATGCCTTACTTTAATTGTAAAAGAAACTTTCACTAAATATTCAAAATAACTTACCTTAAAAATTTTATAGTACAGGAACATCATGATGATGCAAGGAATGTAGAAGGAGCCCAATGAGGAATAAATGACGTAGTTGATATTATTGAAGAGGCATTGGTTGGGGCTGCGGTCTGGGGTGTTGTTGAGCCCTAGGACTATAGGGGAGCCTATAGCCCCGGAGACCAGCCAAGCTATAGCGATCATCAGCCACACCCGCCCATTGCTTTTTGTGTTTTTCTGCGTACTTTATTGGTTGCGTTACTGCTATGTATCTGAAATATAAAAAAATAGTATACTTAATTTAAACTAGTAGAGCTTTATTTTTTTTTTAAGTTTTTTTTAATTGTCTAAACTAAAAAGTGCAGTAACTCCTAAAATCATTAATAATATAGAGGTTCCATGTCGCCGCGAGGAAGGGTTCCCAGAAAGCTGGCAGCATTACCCCTCTGCACCGCTATAGCAATACGCTGTGCAAAGTAGCTGCCCGCCCTCGGATTGCCAGTTACGTCGCGCGGAGGCGTGCTGAAACCTCAGATATTAAAGATTTTGCCTCTGGGCCCCATGGACCCATGGTCTCCACCGCAAAAGGCACAAAAATGTAGTTTGTAAAGCTTTAATTAAATATAGAAATTAGATATAATGAAAAAATTCCATGCGAGAAGGACTTGAATTCGCGACTAGGTCCTTATACGACCTTCTCTGTGGAACTTTTCTTTAAAATGAATTGGCTTTTATTAAAGGTCTAGTTATAAGTTGGTGTTGAAGGTGGCATTAGGGAAAAGCCAAAGTCTAGCTTTTTGAACTTAAACGAGGCAATTATGTTCCTAATTAATGTTGTTTAGAGGTAATTTATAATCAGAAATAATTAACGTCCGTAAATCCAAAGTATTTTTAAGGTTAAAGACAGGAACTTTACTGGAGTTGAGCATTTGAAATTAATTTTGAATAATCAGACGTTAGTAGGGCGTCATTTATCAAAAAACTATTCGCAAACCTTGCTGGGTTTGGAAGGTAACTATACAGGCTACTATGATAACCACAACAAAGCAAGCCAGCTTTGTTGAGGTTATGAAGGTAATGTCCCTAGGGCCGAGTCCCTTTACTAAATGGAAACTGGCATGTAGAAACATTATTTAATCTCTGTATTGTTGAATCTTTTGGAAATGCAATTTTGCAATCTGTTTTATGGCAGTAAACAGCGCTTTGGCAGCCAGGCACCACTGTTTTATCACTACATAGTGTAGGTATATCTAGATTAATTTCAATGAAATCGTTGTCAGCTTTAAACCCTTGCATCTAAATCCTAATACGATCAGAAGAACTTGCTCCTATAAATAAATAATCAGGAAAATAATATTAGGAAATGAAGTATACTGTAACATATATCGATATGCGTTCGGTTCTGCATCGCGATAAAATCACAAAGAAGCTATTCAACTGAGACGTAGGTATACTTTTACCTTACCGAGAAAGCGATCTCAAAGAGGCGAGCAATCACACGTTCAATGCAAAGAAACAATTGTTACATAAAGAATCGTTCGGGAAGGTAGTCAGACTATTCCACAGTTTAAACATAAGATTGCAAGTAAGTTGTTAAATTCACAGAATTAGCTTTGCCAGCTAAATTGGGTTAACAATGAAACGGATGAACAAAGCAGTAACAAAATTAGAACACTTTGCTTAGTATATTGACACGTGCAAAAGTGTTATTACTCGGTATTCTGGAGGATAGCTGGTGGATTACCTCCGGATCGCAAACTGTTAAAACTTAACTACTAAGCCAACTATTTGGTTGCAAGAGTTTGAATTTGCTTTTGCACGCTGGCTTTGTAAATTGGAGTTGTGAAACGAGAGAGTCAATTGTTCTTTTTTATTATCTACTAGCTGTCGCCCGCGACTTCGCCCGCGTGAGTTTCGCTTTGATGAAAAATCTTTTTGTGTTCCAAACACAGTGTGTGTTTTTGTATTTCATATGTTTCGGATTTTCGATTTTTATACGTCTATAGAAAATGTCCATCAGATTAATCAAGTTTTGCTAAGGCGCCACTTCCATATAATATGTTATAGTGTGGCTGATTTCTTGGAGTTATTTGTCAGATGTTCCAGATCTTCAATTTTAATACGTCAGCAGAAAATGCTCATCAAGTTGAACGAATTTTGCTATGGCGCCATTTCCATATATGTTATAGTGTAGCTGGTCCCTTGGAGTTTTTCATCAGATGTTCCATATGTTCAATTTTTATACGTCAGCAGAAAATGCTCATCAGGTTGAACGACTTTTACTAAGGCGCCATTTCCATATATATGTTATAGTGTAGCTGGGGTCTTGCAGTTCTTCATCAGATGTTCCAGATCTTTAATTTTTATACGTCAGCAGTAAATGCTCATCAGGATGAACGAATAGCACCATTTCCATATTTCTTATAGTTTAACTGTTCTGTTTTGGTTCTTCATCAGGTATTCCAGTTTTCAAAATCAATTATAGCCTAAATGTTGCCTAGGCTTAATAGCTACGCTGCAAAAAAAGTTTCATTTAAATCGGTTCAGTACTTTCGGAGATTAGCGTGATCATACATACAGACAGACAAGAAATTCCAAAAAAAATTTTTTGCTTTCTGTAAGTGTCCTTTTATCCATTTCAGTCAAAAATACTAAATGTACAGACAAAATATTTTTACTGTTTTATTATATGTATAGACTAGCTGCTGCCCGCGGCTTCGCCCGCGTGAGTTTCCTTAGATGAAAAATCTTTTTGTGTTCCAAACTGTAGTAACCTAAACTCCAGTACTCAAAATTTCAGCTATTTGGTTATCCCGTGTCCCGCGGGAATATATTAGGTACTCGTAGTACAGTCGCGGTGTTAAAATGAATCAAAAGTGATATTTCATTCAATAAACGATCTTCGTCTGCTCGTTATCTACAATTTCCCGTGTACCACCACTACCACCCAGAGTCCCTCTTTATCCTATCCCGTGTCCTGTCTATTTATACGTCAGTAGAAAATGCTCATCAGGTTGAACGACTTTTGCTAAGGCCCCATTTTCATTTTTTATAGAGTAGCTGGTCTCTTGGAGTTCTTCATCAGATGTTGCATAAACTTAAATTTTTATACGTCAGCAGAAAATGCTCATCAGGTTAAACGACTTTTGCTAAGGCGCCATTTCCATATATGTAATAGTGTAGCTGGTCACTTGGAATTCTTCATCAGATGATCCTGATCTTCGATTTTTATACTTTAACAGAAAATGCTCGTCAGATTGATAAACTTTTCCAAAGGTACCATTTCCATATTTCTTATAGTTTAGCTGTTATTGGCTGTTTTCTATAAGCTGCTGTTTAAAGAATTGAAGAGTTTTCGCCCTGAAATTTCTGATATGTATTGTAGAACGTATGTTTAAAGGGAGGACTGTTTCCAAAACACGATGGGAAAAATTTTGCTCGATAGAAAAAATCGTGAAGTTACCTCTAAAATTTCATATGAATACAGATAACATTCGTGTTTTATAATAAAAAAATGTTTTAAAAATCACCAACACAAAGGTATTTTACCTTTTCGATTTCGTGACTGATTTAAATTTTTGAAAAACTAAACATTTCTATTAACTTTTTGATAAAAAAAAATGTGAATGGCGCGCAACCGGGACGTCCCCCCCGCCTCAGCCGCTTCATATGAATTTTCGCTGACCGCCTAACCCCCCTTAAGGTTCTTCATCAGGTGTTCCAGTTTTCAAAATCACTTATAGCCTATATGTTGCCCAGGCTTAATAGCTATACAACAAAAAAAGTTCTATCAAATCCGTCCAGCAGATATTGCGTGAAACGCGTACATACATATACAGATGGACAGACAGACAGACAGACAAAAAATTCCAAAAAAATGTTTTTGCTTTCTGTTATTCTTTTTAAGTGTCCCTCTATCCATTTCAGTCAAAAATACTAAATGTACTGTACAGACAAAATATCTTTACTGTTTTATTATTATACCCACGACCTCTAAGCGCGAAGTAGAAATCACCAAAATTGCGCAGCGCCATCTATTGAAAATATTGAGAAATAATTTCAGCTTACATTTCTCATTTTATCAACGCCATCTATTGGATATTATTTTGCTTGGCACAATCAGTAGATGACCGGAAATAAATTTGCAAATGAATTTATTCGTTTCTTTTCAAAATTAAAAAAAAAAGTAAGAAATTAATTCTAGAAAGCAAATAAAAAACGAAAACAGAAAATTATTGTTAGTGGCAGGATTCGATCCAGCTACTTCCAGTTACTTTCTTGAAATATTTCTTTACTAAAATATTTAAAAAAATATAGAATTCTAAAAAACTAATACAAAACGCAAAAAAAATTGGAAAAAAAATTAACATCTAGCAGGATTTGAACCCTGTACTTAAAAATAATCCGCGGCCTCTACCAATAGGCCAACATGCATTGCTTGTAACTGACGAAATTTCAAAAGGGATTTGTCTAAAGGTACGCAAGTTCACCCCTTTTTTTGGACTGCAAGGGTTGAAATTGTAAACAACCCTTTCTTATGTGGGCAGTATATTGTATAATGAAGACACTTACCAAATTTCACGTTTATAGCTTTTATAGTTTCGGTTTTGTGATGATAAATTAGTTTACCTCCCCTTTTTTACCCCTTTAGAGGTTGAATTTCAAAAAACGCTGAAACACGCCATTGGTTATTTTTGTTGAGAAGCATTCTTGCCAAGTTTCAAGTAAATCAGTGAAGATTTGAATTTTTTTTCATACAAATTTTGCCCTCAATTTTAACCCCCATAGGGGTCTAATTTTGAAAAATCCTTTCTTATCTGAGCACTACGTATTAACATAAAACTTCGGTCCAAATTTCAAGTTTATAGCTTTTATGGTTTAGGCTGGGCGTTGATTTATCAGACACCCTTGTTCTTTTATATATATAGATATTGTATAGATATAGATTACATGTCCAAAATTATCCCTCAGCTTTCCCTCAGATATACCTTTGTAAGCCTGCCAACATTTAAATCAAACTACTTATACGTTGTTATGTAAATTCAAATCCGTAGGGAAATTCCGTTGGAAATTGACGTTTATTCATCAGGGCTTTGTGCCTTTAATTTCATTATATGCGGAATAAAAAAAAATATTACAGAATTAACAATCAATTTGTTGACTTTCTTCTTTTTATCCTGGTACTGTGGTAACTTTATAATGTTTTGATTTAATAATGCTGTTACATGTTTTCCTCGACGAGTTTAGTTTACTCTCAAGGGAGAGATAACTTCAAATTACCTTTCTTCGTTCCCTCATCTTGTTTCTTATAGCTTTAGATAAGTAACTATGTATTATATTGTTCAATTAACGAATTATGCATACGGATAAGTAAAATAATCACTAATTGAGTCTAATACTGACTAGCTAATACTGACTATATAATAGTCTCCTTAAATGTTTAACAGTATACCTACGCTGAAAAAACGAGGATGTCGACAAAAATTTAACTACTTACTCGTATAACGAACTTGATTTTTACGATACCATTTTGATACAACAATTTCAAGTAAAAATGCAATAGGATTTATCGAACTTGGTAATTAATAAAAAGGTTATATTTCTATAAGTTCATCAATTTGCGCGTGTGGTCAGAGGTCCGAGGCAAAATTAGGAGTTCCACCATACCTTCGGTAATATTTTTAGCTGAGCTGAACATGACAGGGGTGTTTTGTTAAAAAATGCTTCGGCGATCCTCAAACAACAGATTTAGTACGAGTTATTTTTGTTTATGTTCGCGGTAATCCATACTTAGTATGTGTAAAATAATCTCTTTTGCATTTTCTGTAAGTATTTTTTATAGATTGAGTTATATTTGTGTTAGAAGTGTGAAATATTTACGAGAAAGTATGTATAATAGGTATAAATAATTAGTCAAGTGCGTGTCGGGCCACGAACAATGTAGGGTTCCGAAGGTACCTATCCTGTAGAAATGCGGACACATGAACTTATATTTACTTCCACTTTTATATAACTAAAATGAAAATAACCTAAGTATATACCATCATATAGAATGAAAATTGTTCCTACGAATATTTTTCATACTAAAATTAATTTTGTAAGTTTATCGTCTATTACTCATTAACGTGTAAAGTCTACATAGCCGTGATAATTTTCCTTTTAAATTCATTATATTTGCTAGTTATTATAATTTGTTTCATGTATCCACCCTCCACCATTTTCCTGTTCGAGGGGGGGGACACTTGACTCTAACAAAATTTATCACCTTAAAGTCAAATATTTCGCACACGGATCCCTAAATCAAAAAATGATCTTCAGACACTCATAATATTTTTAAAAGACCTATCAAATGATACCCCACACGATGGTATAATCGAGAGAAAAAAAAATCATCCCAACGTTAGGTGTAGGGGAGACCCCTAAAAAAAAATATTTTTCCTAATTTTATTCTACAGTTTATTCGCTCCGCGTAATAAATATGTATATCTCTACCAAATTACAGTTTTCTAGTACTAGTAGTCTCTGAGATTAGCCGCAGACAGACGGACGGACGGACGGACGGACGGACAGACATGACGAAACTATAAGGGTTCCTTGTTTACTTCGGAACCCTAAAAATATATATTCAAGGAAGGCACCAGTAATGTTTAACCAAACTCAGTTTCAGGAATAGGTATTTTATCTTGCATTTTCATAGAAACGACAGCATATAAATCTTGTTCAAAGTGCAGTACCTATAGATATTGAAATATGCTTTGCTACCCGAGGGTGCCGGAGACAAATGCATCGAAAGAATTCCATAATATGGCATATAGTTTCCAATTTATTTCTCTTTGCCTCTGGGACTATTCGGTAGAGAAAAATATTACCGTAAAGATACTGTTTCCAGCTTTCAGCTAAAATCATCTTATTACATTCAATTCAGATTTATACTATTACTAGCTATTGCCCGTGTGATTTTCCCACGGGAACAGAACTTTTCCCGGGATGAAAGGTACTCTATGTTCTTCTCTACTTCTAACTATGTGTATGCAAAATTTCAGCATGATTGATTCAGTAGATAAAGCGTGAAGAGGTAAAAACAAACAAGCAAATAAATAAACTAACTCACTTTCGCATTTATAATATTAGTTAGGATTAGGATGCGTATAATAGGCGGCCTTATATTGCTAATGCAATCTCTTCCAGGCAGTGATATTACCATAGACATAAAAATAATTTCTATTTTTTTAAACTTTATAGATATTACCTGTCTACAGAAATGGCGACTAGGTTGAATATGCTAGATGTTGAGCAGGTGACGTCCATCGCTATGTAACAGTCGCACACCACCGCCGGCAGGCCCCATACGCCATTGAACTGAGAAAAAGATTTTTTTAAAGTACAGATATAGTATCACGTTTTTATTCCTTACGGGGTAGGCAGAGCCAAGAGTTGTCAGACTCGAAGGCTACGCTTAGCTGAATAGTGGACTGATTGGTGGAATGAAGATTTATATAAACCTGAGTATTTTCTTATATTTTTATATTTATATTTTTTGGATTAATAGCAGCTATAAAATTGCTTCAATGCTGATGTATCAAAATATAGTACAAAATAAAGTCTCGTCTTGCACCTGATACGCATAGATTTATTAAACGGCGATTTTGATGCGGTTCTCACTATCATTTAGATAATTTCTTCCGGGTGGTTTATTAGTATATATAATACATGGCAGGGGCAGATCTCTTTAATTCTTTCATGTAGTTCAAGTTGTATTATGTCCATTATTTGAGACGCTTTATATAGCCTCTCAGTGAGTTGGTAGACTTTCTAACTGATAATAATACTTATATAGTCAATGATTGCTGAATTGCAATGAATGAAAGATGACGATTTTAAATAAAAAAAAATATTAATTAAATTATTCCCATGTATGTTATTTCCAATGCCTTTTGCAGAATAAAAAAAAAACGATGGCAAAACAAACAGGTACAATTTTACGCTTTCATCCCTCAAATAAAGATATGAAATGGCATAATTAACGTAATTAAATTCAGAATTTGGCACATAAATTTTCTGTGGACTTTTATATAGTCTCAGCAAGTATAAAATTCAGAGCAAATAACACCGTCGAAGCTTAATTTTGCGTTAGAAGGTTAGATATGATAATTAGCCTAATAATTTATTAACCTGACATTTATATTTCTTTCAGACTCAGGGTTCATTTTAATTAATATTTTAATTGACTCCCGTAATGAGAAATAATAAATTTACGCTTGTTTAGGTATGGTCACCTTTTGCCTAGGTTAAATTAACTCCACATAATTGCAGGTAGTAAAAATAGTGAGATGTAAGTGTACAGTAGTAGTAGGTACAGTCATACATAACTTCATCCCTATTCATGAATAATCTAGGCAAACACCGGCTTAGCGATGGTGGAAAGCAATGAATTTACTTAAGATGTTAGTACATTGCTATATTAATAGCAATTTACCTAATGTTTTTCTTATAACATAGGGCGGCAAACCAGCAACCTGATAGTAAGTGATCACCGCTGCCCATGGACAACTGCAACACCAGGGGTATCACAGAAGTAATGCAGGCCAGACTCGTTTTTTGAAGGTTCCAATGTAGTATCGGTTCGGGAACACCGCCGCCGCAGTGAGTTGATTCCACAGTTTGGTCATACGAAGAAAGAAGAAGTGTCTTTTAAAACGTACGGTGGTTGACTACTTATCCAGGTTGTATGGATGAAACATGATGTATCACGCATGTATATAAATAAACAAATAACAAGTAACAAAATTCTGCCCAAACACGTTTCACATGACTGCCCTGCCAACTCGTCCGTCAACCTTTGCCTAATATCTACACAGATTTATTCGGAGATACTGCTATTTATCCCATCTTATTCAGTGCCAAAGAGTAACGGCCCGATATATCAAAGTAATTTGGTGTATTCATTCGAGTGATTTCATGCCAGTGACTATTGGATACAATGTAGGATTTGGTACTGAATAATATGCTTTATGATTAATGAGATCAAAGCATTGTGATTTAATTTTAAAATCTTATAATAATAAATCTAGAAATCATATTATTTTTACACGCAATTTTTTGTAGAATTAGTTTATGTAAACTAGTAGATAAATAAATAAAAGGAATGCATACTGGACTGGACATTGAATTAATGTTGCCGACATACTCCGAACAATAAAATAAGTAATGACAGCAAGTGCATTTCCTGCAAATTTACATTAAATATTACATTTGCTTCAAATACTTTTGCGTATTCCCCGTGTCCCAAACCAACGCTGCATAACAAGTGAAATTGTAGAGGAATAGAAAACCGGGAAACGTAGGTAAGAGCGAATACTTGCGTCCATGGTTCCGTATAAACTGAAGTGGATAAATGTCTTCTATTTTAATCGACGACTATAAAAAAGACAATCAAATGGGTTCATTTGACTTTATAATATGGTGATTACTTGAAGTGGCTATATTAGAACTAGGTGAATTAAATATATATTTTAAAAGTAGGGTCTGAATGTTGATAGATATGTAATTTACCTGCATTTTTAATAGTTTTATCTAAATAAATTAGAAATAATATTAGGTATAAAAATCTGATATTGTAAAAATATCTAATTACAATTAAACTAATCAGCACCGACAAATAGAACTAAGTACTTTTATGATAAGTAGTTAAACAGTTTGTTTTTTTTTTCTTTCACTTTTATTAGAAAAATCAAAAGATGCCAAAAAGGTATTAGTAGACCTCATCTCTGTCCTCGGGCAAGATTGTGGTCAAGAGCAAACCCATCTTTAATAAAAAAAAAGGTAAATGTAATAGCAAAAATTAAAACCGTTACTTTAATAGTGGTTATAACAGGTTAGGCGGTCAGCGAAAATTTATATGAAGCGGCTGAGGCGGGGGGGGACGTCCCGGTTGCGCGCCATTCATATTTTTATCAAAAAGTTAATAGAAATGTTTAGTTTTTCAAAAAATTAAATCAGTCACGAAATCGAAAAGGTAAAATACCTTTGTGTTGGTGATTTTAAAACATTTTTTATTATAAAACACGGATGTTATCTGTATTCATATGAAATTTTAGAGGTAACTTCAGGATTTTTTTCTATCGAGCAAAATTTTTCCCATCGTGTTTTGGAAACAGTCCTCCCTTTAAACATACGTTCTACAATACATATCAGAAATTTCAGGGCGAAAACTCTTCAATTCTACAGCAGCTTATAGAAAACAGCCAATATTGCCGTTTTCACTTACTGAGAGCCCTTATGAAACTCAATAAAATGAAACTGAAAAGTAAGATTTCGATATCCGATTTCCTATTCAAGGCGCGGATCTCCAAAAACAAGTAGATAAATCTGAATTTCAGATACAGTAGTTGCCGAATGAGAAACTGATGTTGGCGGGGAACCGATTTGGGATAAGCAGCCTCGGATGGAGAATAATAGGCCGCCATTGGAAAACGCTTCGCATCCATTGAGCGGGGTATACGGGGAATTTCAATTTACCCCGATTTTGGGGTTGCGGATTGGGAGCAGAAGTTCACAACTACCCTAAAAACGTTTATATATGTTGGTATGTATATAATAAACTTATAATACAAGCACATGTAAAATTTTTGTATGCATGTATGCGTTTGATAAATGGATAGATTGTTTCACTATAAAATTTTATATTATATTAATTAATATTTTAAGTATCTACCTTTTTTGGTTTAAGTTAAAATGTCTCGTCCCTCCACCGAATTATGAAAACAAAAAATTGTACATTAAATATGTATGTAAATTATAGTAGTAATATCGAAATTACAGAAATACCGAAATTATAGAAATATATCGTTTCAAGTTTAAAAACTTATAAGCACTTAAACAAGTCATAGAGAAAATCCCTAGAAGAAGTTTAATATTAAACAATAGGAGTAGATTTTCTGAGAACGGCATTTTAACTCAATATAAAATAGTCTGTGCTTTTATAATATGGGCGGGCGGGCAGCCGACTGAAGTTCATATTTTGCCGGACTGAAAGTTTCGGCCTTACAACTACAAAAAAGCTTACATATCTCCATAATTGACTTGTCATTTAACAAGTTTTTTGTATTGTTGTTGTTTTACAAGCATTTTGTTTATTAAAATTTATTATAAAATTGGGATTTAAAAAAAAATATTTACAAATTAATTAAAAAAATAGAATAAAACTATAATTAAATATATTTACAAAAATGCCAATTTAAATAAATGTATACAAGTGAAATTTGTATTAAAAACTTAATTGCTTATTATTTATTTTTTTAATTGAGTTTCGGTTTCGTATATTATAACATAGGTATATAACTAATAATGACGTATTTATTCAAATTTTCTAATTTCTGTTAAACATTTTAATTTTATGAAGATAAAAGCAAAAGAACGGAATCTCGACCTTAAAAATATTGTCTATGATATGCGGTCGACCAAGTTTAAACCAAGTTAACCGTCCAACATTGATTATTCCTAATCCTACCACACGGAGCTTATGGTTTATGCATGAAGGTCTAAGGTCTATAACAATAACTTCCCAAGTATAGAGCTGAGAGTAGACCCCTTGTCTGAAACTAGGGCTGCCATCATCAGCAAAATTACGGACTCAAACTTCAAAAACCCCCCGATTTTTCCCCGGAATCCCTTGGAAAAAAATTCTTTAAAGAAATTACTCAAAAAAATCACAAAAAAAAAAAATGTTGCGCGACGGAATTAGATTTCCTTGAACATCAAAAATGTGAATTTTACTCCAGACACTTTTTAAAAACCCGCCCGGATGCTCCCCGGACGCCCTCCAAACTAGGACATATCCGAGGAAACCCGGACAGATGGCAGCCCTATCTGAAATCCGAGTTGCCGCTCGATTAGGTACCTATTACAACTTTAACTTAGGAAGTTAAGTACGTCTTGACCACGATTTAGAGGGAAGTCAGTAGTAAAATGAATATGAAATCATTTAAAATTGAGTGTACGAGCTAGACATTTTTAATCGTATATTTTCATCATATTTTTACGTATGACAACAACATTTTAACAACAACAATTTATTGGTAAAAAAGATAAATAGATAGACGTAGCGAAACTCACGCGACGTGGCCTGTGGTGTGGCCCTAGAATAGCACCAACCCATCTCTTCCCATGGGTGTCGTAAGAGGCGACTAAGGGATCTAAAACACCGGAGGATGGGCAGCAGCATCTTTCCGCGTACTATGACATCACACTGCGATCGCCAACCCGCCTGCCAAGCGTGGCGATTACGGCAAAACCCCCCTATGGTTGATACACCCACAACACGGCCCCTAGTCCCCGGCGGCCCCGCTATCCCGGACTCTGGTAGCGGTCACGGTAACGGCGGGGCAGGGGGTGCTAAGAATCCCCGGCAGATGCCAGGCTACCAACCCCGACGACCCTTGGCCCTGGCAACTTACAACACGTGCACACTGCGGACCGACGAGAAACTCGCTGAACTGGAGGAAGAATTGAGCAGGTTACGATGGGATATTGTAGGATTATGTGAAGTCCGAAGAGAGGGGAGGACACCATGATCCTCAAATCCGGAAACCTGCTCTATTTCCGGGAGGGCGACCAACTGTCCCAGGGTGGTGTCGGGTTTATCGTACACAGGTCCCTCGTCAACAACGTGGTCCAGTTCGAGAGTGTTTCGGCGAGGGTAGCGTACCTTGTACTCAGAATCACCAAACGGTATTCGTTGAAGGTAATACAAGTATACGCACCGCCCTCATATCGCTCCGACGACGAGGTAGAGACTATGTATGAGGATATTTCTAGAGCCATACATAGCTCCCAAGCCCACTATACCGTTGTGATGGGGGACTTTAACGCGAAACTGGGCAAACGAAGCGATGATGAGCTGAGAGTGGGGAATTTTGGATATGGAACGAGGAATGCACGTGGTCATCTGCTGGCCGGCTTTATGGAGAAGGAGGGCCTCTTTATGATGAACTCCTTCTTCAAAAAGCCAAAACAGCGAAAGTGGACATGGTTGCATCCTAATGGCGTTACAAAAAATGAGATTGACTTCATCTTGTCGACAAAGAGGCACATATTCAATGATGTCTCTGTGATCAATGCCGTTAAAACAGGAAGCGATCACCGATTGGTAAGAGGCACATTGAATCTTAGAATAAAACTCGAAAGGTGTCGACTGATGAAGTCTACGCTCCGACCAGCGCCTATCCAGCTCTAAAACCCCGTGAGCTTTCAGCTCGAGTTGCAGAATCGCTTCGAATGCCTGGGAGACTGCGAAAATCTGGACGATTATAATGACAGGTTTGTGCAAATTGTCCAAACAGCTGGGTCTAAGGCCTTCAAAACCCGCTGTTCAAAAGGAACCAAAAGATCTCGGACCTCACCAACAAACTCATGGAAGAAAGACGAAACTTGGTTCTGCAGTCCTCTGACGATGCTGCTCAGTATCGACGTCTAAACAGACAGATCTCCAAGTCCCTAACGCGCGATTTACGCCAATTCAATACTGACCGTATTGAAGAGGCGATTAAGCGAAATAAGGGCTCAAAAGTGTTTGCAAGGGATCTGTCTGTTGGTCAAAGCCAACTGACCAAGCTGAAGACTGAGGATGGCAGAATCATTTCGTCGAAGCCAGAGCTGTTGGAAGAGGTTGAGAAGTTCTACGGACAATTATACACCAGCGTACGCGCACCTGTCAGTAATCTGGCCAAAGATCCAAGAGCCAGATTGACCCGACACTACACCGAAGATATCCCGGACGTCAGCCTATACGAGATTAGAATGGCTCTCAAACAGTTAAAAAACAATAAGGCACCGGGTGATGATGGAATCACGGCTGAGCTTCTGAAAGCAGGTGGAACACCGGTATTAAAAGCTCTTCAGAAGCTATTCGATTCCGTCATACTCGAGGGACAAACGCCTACGGCATGGCACAGAAGTGTGGTGGTACTTTTCTTCAAAAAAGGCGACAAAACCTTATTGAAGAATTATAGGCCTATCTCACTTCTGAGCCATGTCTACAAACTGTTTTCGAGAGTCATTACGAATCGTCTCGCTCGCAGGTTCGACGACTTCCAGCCTCCCGAACAAGCCGATTTCCGAAAAGGCTTTAGTACCGTAGACCACTTACATACGCTGCGGCAGATTATACAGAAGACTGAGGAGTATAATCAGCCCTTATGCTTGGCGTTTGTGGACTACGAGAAAGCCTTCGATTCGATCGAGACCTGGGCTGTGCTACAGTCTCTCCAACGGTGCCAGATTGACTATCGGTATATCGAAGCGCTGAAGTGTTTGTACGAAAACGCCACCATGTCGGTCCGTCTCCAGGATCAAGGCTCGAAACCTATCCAGTTGAAGCGAGGGGTGAGACAGGGAGACGTTATATCTCCGAAACTGTTCACCGCCGCCCTGGAAGATGTCTTCAAGCTTCTGGACTGGAGCGGACTCGGTATCAATATCAACGGCGAGTACCTCACTCACCTTCGATTCGCTGACGATATCGTAGTCATGGCTGAGACCTTGGAAGACCTAGGCACAATGCTCGATGGCCTCTGTAGAGCCTCTCAACAAGTGGGTCTAAAAATGAACATGGATAAGACGAAAATCATGTCTAATATCCGTGTCGCACCCACTCCTCTAAAGGTTGGAGACTCTACACTCGAAGTTGTTGACAATTACGTATACCTGGGACAAACAGTTCAGTTAGGTAAGTCCAACTTCGAGAAAGAGGTCAACCGTCGAATCCAACTCGGCTGGGCAGCGTTCGGGAAGCTTCGCGATATCTTCTCGTCCAAAATACCGCAGTGTCTCAAGACTCAGGTCTTTGACCAGTGTGTGTTGCCAGTAATGACATACGGAACAGAGACGTGGTCGCTTACTATGGGCCTCATAAGAAGGCTCAAGGTCACCCAAAGGGCGATGGAGCGCGCTATGCTCGGAGTTTCCCTGCGTGATCGAATCAGAAATGAGGAGATCCGTAGGAGAACTAAAGTAACCGATATAGCCCGCAAAATCGCCAAACTTAAGTGGCAGTGGGCGGGGCACATAGCTCGCAGAACAGATAGCCGTTGGGGCAGAAAAGTTCTCGAGTGGCGACCACGAACCGGAAAACGTAGTGTTGGCAGGCCTCCCACTCGGTGGACCGACGACCTGGTGAAGGTCGCGGGTTGCGCATGGATGCGGGCAGCGCAGGACCGGTCGTTGTGGAAATCCTTGGGGAGGCCTTTGTCCAGCAGTGGACGTCTTTCGGCTGAGAGAGAGAGAGAGAGAGCGAAACTCAACAATATTATAATTATTAATAATTTATATATAATTTTATTTCTATAGAAATAAGTAGAACCTTTGTACTTAGTTTTCCTATGTTTTATGTTTCCTTTGTATGTATTTGTTGTGTACAAAAATTATTAAATAAATAATAAATTAAAATATTAAATATTACAAAAAAAGAATTTGACAAACGACCAGATAAACAAGTCGTCCAAAAAGAAATTTCTTAATGAAATGTTTCTAAGGAATAAAACTTCTATGGAAGTCATTACGTAAAGAGTAGGTACACTATGTGCTATTCCTGGCATTTTTCTACCCGTATACCAAATTTCATCGAAATCCGTCCAGTAGATTTTACGTGATCGAGTGACAAACATCCTCACAAACCTCACAAACACATTTCCAAATTTTCGCATATAGTAGGACTTATCCTACTATATGCGAAAATTTGGATGTAATTTCTATATTTTTGTAAATATAGCCAAATGGAATAAAGCATAACTGTATAGTGTGCCATAACACATTATCAGAGTATATCACCTCAACAATTTGATGTAGGTTCTCTCTAATAGTTGTTTCTGTAACTAACACGCCTGTAACTATGTGGAAGTCCGACACAGGGCCGGGCAAGACAAACAGTAGCTGGTTAGCAAATACGCTGAGAAGTTTAAATTGTTTGGAAAATTAAAGCGGCGCTATGTGATTTACTGACTTCACGCTAAATTTGGGGTTACCGTATGATATATTTAAAAGAGCGGCATGTGTGTATATGAACGTAAGCGATTTCGAAATAACTGAAAGCGTCAGAAAAGATGAATTGACTGCAATAAATAGGATAAAGAATGAGTTTCACCTTCGCAATAACCGGCTATGTTTATAACCAAAATTGCTATCTTTGTAACCAAAATTGCTATGAAATGTTCTATAAATTGCTATGTTGTCAAAATTGGTATGCCGTCTAAATTGCTATGTTTGTTACCAAAATTCCCAAAATTGTGCTCAAATCAGTGTAAAACATGCCTCGGTGTCATGTGATGATAGATCAAACTATATCCTTCTATTCAAAATATATCTTGATTCCCTGACAAATAGGCAACGATTATGGTCTTTAGGATTAGGAAACCTACCTCTTATCCAATGTAATTAATTATTTGTTTTGTCATAGCCAAGTCTTTAAATCAAAGAAAATCAAGTAACATCTTCCTTAATGTTATTTAGCATGAACTCTTTACTGCCAATAATATCGCGATAACGAACAAACAGCTTTATGTCCACGCCAGGCGTCTTGGCAAACCATATTATTTATTGTCAATAAAAGGATGCGCTCCAAATACTCTGACGATAAAACTTGCGATTCCCTATAAAGACTTTGTATGCACTTACATGACGTCAAGTTATAAATGGGCAAATATTGTGAGTTTTGTGTGTAGAGTTAAATATGTATGTTTTGTGTGTAGAGTTAAATAAGTCGACAACGAATCAGTGACCTTTTAGGGTCGCTGGTATCCATGGACTGCGGTGATTGCTTACCATTAGGTAACTCATTTGCCAACTATTATATACTAAAAAAATATATTGGCATGAAGTTATCCCGTTGTCCTATCAGTAGGACCACCGGTACCACATTATTTTACTTGCCGCGCCACGGGGCTTTGCTCCCGTGGGAAATTTGGGATAAAAAATACCCTATTGATCGTGACTATATTAAACGTGATATGTAAAATTTAAACTGCCTTTACATTTAAAGATTTCGATCGAAACATTTTCTGATTTTTTTGGAGAAAATAAATATTTTTTTATTTCGCTATTTGCTACAAAGCCTCAATCGACGCGTAAATTTTCCGTCGAACAATTTCAAAGTTACGCTGACTTTATTTTGAATGGGGTGGCGTAGCGAGTGCCTATCGCCGTGTGTAAGCTTTGTAAAGCTTCAGAAAGCCCCAGTACTTGAACAAGCGGCAACGTGAATAAAAGCAGAAAGCTGAATCGAAAGTTTATTGGAACACACGTCTGCTTGCGATCAGATATGGATCATTCATTGTCATCATTGACTAAAGTTTCTGTGGAGTTTGAGTTATTTATAGCTCTAAAGGTTTACAGAAATACATCCGCAACAAGCTTCGTCAAAAGAAAAAATTCTTACTATTTTATTAGACCCTGAGTCAAACCTGGCCCAAAGGCCCTATAATGGGGACCTTCTGGCCGCATTCCCACGCTGAACAGATAAGGAGAGCCTATGAGCCAGAAATGACACAGAGCGTCTATCATTGGATCGCTCGAAAATCCGACGGCCCAGCTCTTTTAAAAAGGTTTCTCAGATCCCCAAGCGCCGGTGGTCTCAAAAGCTATATTAAATATTTATGGCTTATAGTTAAGCAAGTCTATGAAAACGATTGAAAACTACCATACATAAGTCAGATTGGTATATATGCAAACTCACATGACACAAATAGGATTTGAACCCGGGTCCTTTCCGACCTCAGGAGCCTGTCATTACCACTCGACCATCACCGCTCCAACCTCAACTTGAGTTGATCAAACAATTTCAAGAAACACGTCACAAGCATTTATATTCTGCAGAGGCATAATGATATCATTAATTTTAATTACTTTTCGTTTCCAATTAATTGTACTGCTGACACTTATATTTAAAGTGATAGAATCAAAGCTGTTGAGGATTTGAGGAACTCATTATGGGAGGATAACGAGATTTAATAAGGTTGAAAAGATTACGTAAGCAGAACGAAATGTTAATGAGGCTGATTTTAAAGTTCAATTTTCCTGAAATTATTCGTTAATGTCTGTACAACATTAACTAAAAAGACATATGATATATTATCAGAAGGGAATTTTAGGATGAGAATTACCTGCACGCTGTTCCAAGTTTCATGTTAACTCGATTTTATCAAAGGCAGTTCAGTAGATTTTGAGTGAAGGAGCACACAATGAAAAACTCAAAGTAAACAAATTTAGATTTAAACAATATGACGTAAATAAAATGTATTGTACGGGAAATAAAATACAATTTTATAATATGAACATGATGACATTCATCTTTCTGAAGTCGGAGAGGAATATAAAAATGTTTCTCCCCGGCGGCGGGCGGGAAAAGAGGGGCCAGTGATTAAAGACTAACATTATTATCCAGGCATAAAGCCGGTCGTTTTTATTAATTGCCTGAATGGCTACAAGGTGAACAACTATGCTGTTAAACTAATAATTTATATCTTTAGTAGTTTTAACTTATAGTTTTAAAATTTGCAATTCAGGAGACAAAACATTACCTACCGTATGTATCGTTAATTTTTGTCTGATCTTAAATATACGTAACCGTAAAACAATATAGGTAGGTATCATATATTTTATGTTTATTTGTCATGTTCTAAGCCGTATCAAGATTAACAAAATCCTTGTTTGTCTTTAATACCTGCTTATGTTTTCATATAATTTCGAGCAATAACGCTTCAATTACCTGAATCCCACTGGAATCCTAATAAACAGTTCATTTTTAATGTCGATGAAGGCTTATTATTTTGACAATATTTTTAACATTGATTTTTAACGTTATTTATAATTTCTAAACAATTCTTGTATTTCGTGATACATCTTAGTACGAGTAAATTTTTCTTGATGTTATTTTACAGGAGTCAGATTTGTATGATTTGTATGTTGTCAGATGTGTGTAGATTGTTAGGCCAATACTAATAATCAATATCAATAAATTAGAGGCGCGAATAAAATATAAAATCAGCCGTATATAACATTACTAACATTATTAGTTATGAGTAAAACTCAGTTCCATTCGAATATTCTCATAATGGGATTATTGCTAAGGAACTATTTCTAGGATCTATATGAATTCGGATCTTGATATGAAGGGGTCTAATATTGTATCGCTTTTTGGTACGAAATAATTTTGGATTATCTGGACAGTTTCGGTTACACAGCACTATTCATAACCTAAAGCTTATATCCGATTCGATTCGGTTACATTTTGGGTGTAGATTTTTATTTCAGATAGTTTCTAGTTTCGTTTATAGACACCTATATTATCTAAAATTTAATGGTAATGCTGCGAAGCAAATAATTTACATGTAAATGTATTTAAGTAGCTTTAAATTATGAAGCTTTTATCATTATTAAAACTATATTTCATATTCACATTCCCCTCTGTCCTCTGTTAAACACAACTGTTGACTGTTTGCTAAAGTAATAAGAAATGCTCTAAGCTTAAGTCCACCTGTTGTATTCTTACTATTGTAGTCATACAAAATGTTTATATACTTTTAATCTCTCACACAAAATTTACAGCACATCATTCCACCCAATTTATTTGTAAATTCACTGCTATTGCCGTTGCATACCAAGAGGTCCGTCGTGCAGATGACTGTACAGGGGTAGAGTAAAAAGTCAAAACTACCATTTCAGTACTTTACATATCTACGTTTTAAAATTCCCATTAATTTTAAATTCGGGTCCCAGTTAGTAAATACCCTTCCAAGTTCTAAGCCATTCCTAGTATTTTTTAATACAAGATTGAAGAAGATGCAAAAAGATTATGCAAAGTAATTATAGAAAAGGAGCCTGACAAGCTCTAATGTTTGATTTCTAATTAAATAAAGTAAAAGTAGTGACGTTCCAAGTATTTTATTAAAATGGGTGCTAATTGAATAGCTGATATTTTTTGCTTTATTTCTGTTAGCTACAGATACGGTTTACCGCGTATCACGGATCAACCGCGGATCGTGGCGATGCATTAGCATGCAAGCCTAATTAGCCAGTAAAATGTTACGCGCTTTCAAATTTAGTTCAAATTCATGAATCGTCGACTCTGTAAATATGTTGCTCATTTATGCTTATTAGATACATTTATTAATACTTACGTGAATTGATAGTTATTGCAGATTTAAAATACAAACATGAATTTATTTTAAAAAGTCAAACCACGGGTTAATCAATAAGAATATGAAAAATAACCCAATTTTAAGTGTCTACTTAAGGAAACTATTCTCGAGAGAAGTAAGTAAGAAGCAGGGCATCGAATTAACATAATATAAAATCTGAATAGCATAAAAACCTTATTATCATAGTGAAGTGCTGGGGCGATTTAATCGTAAACTTTTGGATCAAATGGGATTAATGAATAAAAATGAATTTGCCCAACTTACCAAATAATATACTCCAAAGGGCATTACTACCACTGCCACTAACAAGTCAGCCACGGCTAGACTTACAATAAAATAATTCGTTGCCGTTTGTAAACTTCTCTCTTTAGCAACACTCATTATCACTAACACGTTACCAAATAACGTTAATAACGGGAACACTAGAAGCGATAGCGCCCAGAAGTTATAACTATGCACATCACTAACACATGTTCCATTTTCGAAACTACAATTTGAATATGTTCCATTGATCGACATGTCAAAACCGTACATTTCATTTATTGAGTCGTTAAGGTTGAGCACCATTCTTAGATTGAGTGACTCGGTTTCATTCACAGCCCTTTCGTGGATGAATGGTCGATTTAGGAAAGTGGCGTTAGGATCAGGAGGCCTTAGTTGGAAGGCGGTCACTTTAGTGATGTTCTCGCATTGGTCGCCACATATGGTGTTCGGGAGGAGGTCCATCCCAATTTTGCGTGTGTCGTCATGATCTATTTCCGCATTCATTATTCAAATTATTTGGCGTGTTTTTTTCACTAGGCATGGGATGCCTTTTTGTGACACAGCAGCGTGAGCTCGTGGTGTTTCGTTATATGATGCCATTTCTTCCCTTTCATTGTGATGGGCTGGTAACCTGAAACAAAATTGGTTTTTATTACAAAACTCTATTAATTCTGTATTATTTTACTTCTATTATTTTTATTAAAACTTATTTTATTGTTAACAACTGTTACCATTTTGCTTTTAAGGTTTGTTAGTGTTTGTTTTTGGTCAAACGAGTCGTCAGCAACTCAAACTATTGAGTTTATTGAAAAGCATTTAGAAATGCATAAGTAAATATATTCCATTTTGAAATAGGTACCTAGTTTAGAAGTAATATTGAGTATAGGGTACCTTTTATCCCGGGAAAAAGCAATGTTCCCGTGGGAAATCCACGCGGGCGAAGCCGCGGGCAAACGCTAGTACAATATAAATCGGAATTGAAGTGAGTGAACCAAAAGCTGAATAAAATACCAGATAAAATGTAATTATTGCTAAGTACTAATGTATTTAGCAATAATTACATTTTATCTGGTATTTTACTCAGCTTTTGGTTACGAACCTTTAGGCTACGAAGCTCCATCAATCTCATACACAATGTGTATCATTCATCAACGTACCAATTAATAGCTTTTATTTTTAGACAAATTTCATTAAAGGCACAAGATTTATTGAGCACTGAAATTAATTATTTCGAACATTAATCGATGCACGAAATGTTCAAACAGAAACCGCGACGATTCTCTCGTTTTTCCCGCGTTCTTTCCGCCTCGATCCGCTTCAAACCGGTTTACACTGATTCTTTTGATCGTCTAAAATCTGTAGGGTTTTAATAAACGGACTATTTCACGAAATGGATGACACTGAGCTCTCTTGTTAAATGATTCAATGGTTTTATTTGCAATACACAGCTAACATCAACAAACTCGTACAAAAGATAAATTATTCAACTCAACTGGTCTTATGTTATCAAATATAATAATAGATGTTTTGCAATAACTGGAATTGAATGGTATCAATATCAACAACGGGTACATTTGTTATCTGGGTGGTTAAAACTGCCACATTTTCAAAACATTTGAAAATGAACCTTATCCCACCACATCTGAAGCAGGTGGTGGTCTATGAGAAAATTACCATACATCTGACTCATGTATGGTAATTTTCTCATAGACCACCATTGGCCTACAAACTCATGCGATACAGGTAGGAGTTGAACCCGGGTCTTACCCGAACTCAGGCGGGTTTCATTACCACTTGGCCACCACCGCTTCAGGTTGCTAATTCATTGCCTATGATATCATTCCCTTGATTGACTTTTACAATCTGCGCGGGAAGAGAAGCAGCTGGCAGTCTGGCACATTCCAACATTTCATTTGTTTTAAATATTAAGTAACTACTGATACGGTTGAGCACAAATTACGTTTTATCACAAAAATAGATCATTCATCAATGATCATTAGAATTAATTAATCTGTTTAGATTATTAAAATAGGTACGAAACACAATCCCTAAAAAAAAATAGACAAAAATCTCGAAACCAGAATATAGCTCGAACATCAAAATAGTTCAGTAAGCTAAACTGGAGTTTAGCTGACTCCAATTTATAGGATCAGGAGACAAACGACTACCACTTCCCAGTTATTTCAAGAAGTTTGTAACACGTGGCATACATTTTACGATGCGAGCAGTAACTCTACGAGTACATATTAGTTCAGTAAGTAAAGTTAGAACAGGTATTAGCCACTTAATGAAACGACTTGGGAGATACCTTTTTATTTTTTATTTTATTTATTTTTTTATTTTGTTTATTTGGTACAACTATTATAATAATACATGTAAATAGAAACTTGTTAAACTTAAATTCTAATTGCACAGTCTATTACAGATAAACACAGCATGCATTATATCACTTAATCGAAGAGATTTTAAGTTAATTTTTTTACAAAAATAAAGTGTCCAAGGGTTATGATTAAAACAAATTTTTCATTTCTCATACTCGGAAAGAAGTGTATATTTGATCCAAGTATCGGGTTGAACATGCTTCTTCCCTCACACGGGAGAGAATGTTTCATACAAATTCATTTGTACCCTAGGGAGGGAATGGATTTTTAAAAATAGAAGATGATAAATTCAGAAAAAAAATCTATGAAATTATATTTTTTTCTATGTCCATTGGCTAAGTTCTAGGTTCTACACTGAAAAAATACAGAGTTTGAAAAAACTCTGAAGAACTTCGATGAAAAACATTTCTTTTTTTTTCTATGTCTTTGGATACTACATGTATTAGCCAATGGTACCATTGAAAAAAAATCATTCTTTATAAAAGAAAAAAATTGCTGTATTTAGACTTACCGCTGTATTTTCTTCGTTTTTATCCATATTTTTCTTAATTATGTAAATTAAAAATATTAGTATATTTATATATTTAATTATGATATTGTTAAAAAGAAGAAAATACATGGACATTGTGATTGTCTAATCAGCCATTGAGAATTTAAAAAAATCCTAGAACGTAGAAGCGGCAGCGATGGCTCGCTCCAGGCCGCCTAGTGATTCCATGTTCAAAATTTAAAAAAGACTAGGTACGGATATTTATTTCATAAGCTGTATCAGAATCCAAAATCTCGGTTTTATTGTCAATAGAGTATTTTATAGTGTTTTTTGTTTACTTTACTTATATTCGAATTGAAAAGTAGAGTGCTTACTACGGGTGAATGACATCAATTCATACTCGGATTATAGCTCGTATGATATAGATGTCATCCTACCCTAGTAAAGCAATCTACTATTTACCAAACAAAACAGAAGAAAAAAATACAAACAGAAGAAAACAATACAAACAGAAGAAAAAAAAATTAGGAGAAACATTTACGAATTTTATGAACGTGACGTGAATTTTGTTACTGTGCTTATTATAGAGGTTGCACAGATGTGGAATAGGCGAGTTGCGACCCATCTTTGTTCTACGCCAAGGAAAACAAAAAAGCGTTTTTATTTTTTTCCGACTTAACTTTTTTCTCCAATGTAGATCAATGTTACTTAGTAACATTTAATTAAATATATTAAGAAACCCAATCAAGTATATTTTAATTGGCTGTCGTTGATTTTGGATTTAAAAAGTTAGTAACACATTTAAAAGTACGTAATTGAAAATAAGTAAATATATTTTTTTTTTTTATGGAAATTTATGTTTGAATTAAATTAACCATTGAAAATGATATATGAGTCCGAAGCTCTATAAGGGATGTATAGTTTCATTCGTACCTATATGCTACAAACTCTAATATAGCTAGACAATCAGATTCATTGAAAATACAAATAAAATTAATTAAATAAAGGCGCCGACAGATAATGAACAAACGCAGTCCTAATTTACGACTCCCAGCAATCCCAACAGTGCCAACCCTTTAAATTTAAAATAAAAACAAAACACCTAAATTGATACTGTCCGGTCCGAGAGACCGGGGTAAAAATTAAACACGCAATTTGTTATTCAAAGCTGAATTTCAGACGTTGGCAACCTCAGACAAACCACCGCGGGGCTTATTAAGAATTTCCATTCTGTCTTGGTAAACGGTGCGATTCACTTAGTGGCTCACGCAAGACGCCTTAATTAGTTTATTTTTCTGTTTACAAACAATTTACAAAGAAGCTTTGTTGTGTCAAATAATTTGCTGACGGGTAAAAAGCTTAATTTTACGTGGTCGCCAGAAATAATCGTGATCTTTATGCGTTCTTATTTTTATGTAAATTATACTATTTTAATACGATTTTTGTGTCTACTAATTATCTAATTTTAAAAATTGAGTGTACGTATAATTATTTCTCAATCACAAATCTCCTTTTAATTGTTTGAAATCCTTCGTATGCAAGCTGACTCGCACTTAGCCGGTTTTAATAAATTCATGCGAGTTTATTAGGCTTCGTACCAGTGAATGCCATAGCCGATATCGAATGAACAAATAAAGCGTTGCACGGTTTGATTAACATTTCGTATCGCTGTGCATCTGACAGTTATTTTAATACTGCAAATGTTTGTCGTAAAATATGTTTATTTGCTGCATTTTTTTTTAGTAACAAAATAATTATTTTCCAACAGTTCACACATAATTTGGGGTTGGTATTGAAGTAAAATATTATATGCAATGGAATGATAAAATAATCAGATTATCTGTAAGCTGATAATGGAGCCATAATACCCATTTGTATAAATATTTAAAATAAATAAAATAATATTAAAATATTTATTAAATATCAGACTAATATTCCATATTGGTAGGTGCAGTACATTTATATAATTTTATTTCTTCGACACGCGATTAAAACTTTTGATACATATTTACATCATACTCATAGTATTTATTTTTTAACAAGTTAAAGGGGGCTTTGCTCGCTTGGTAAATCACAAATTATTCCACAACGCGCCTGCGTCGACAGCTATATGATAAAAGTATATATGCATACCGTGACGGTGGCTGGCGGTGTTTGACGGCTTATAGTTCAGACGGACGAGGGGTATTGTCGATGACACAGTTCCTCTCGTCTGTCTGAATCTAGGACCCTTATATATAACTAGCTTTCGCCCGCGGCTTCGCCCGCGTGAGTTTCCCACGGGAACAGTGCTTTTTCCCGGGATGAAAGGTACCCTATGTCATTTTCCGCACTTCCAGCTTTGTGTATGCGAAATTTCAGGAAGATTGGTTACGTAAATAAAGCGCGAAGAGGTAACAAACAAACCAACAAACAAATGTGCAAACAAACCCTCTTTAAAAGGCAAAATTGGTTGGATAAGATTTAATTACTTCTTATCTACTATTACTATCTTCGTTTGCCACTGCAGAACACAGTGTCAAGTCCAGCAGTGGTATACCAAGCATATCCAAAAAAACTGGATGTCACAACATATAAATAAATACAAGGGATGTTATTGAAGCTCAATGAGCTTAATTGAATGTTTATAACGGAACAGATGCCTAAATTGGTGCAAACAGACGTAACTAAGTGGAATTGTCTCCAGTAAAGCATTGTTGCATTTGTGGGTCAGTGAGAGATGTAAACATCGCATAGGGATGTAAACGAATTGCCAGATAATATGATATTATACTTCGTATGTTTCATTCTTCGATATAATTTTAAACACAGGTAGTACTCTTATTGTGTAGGACGATCACACTTTTCATAGGATGTAGGGGGTAGTTAGAAAACAAACGACCCATCATCCGATATAACCCAGACTGTTAGTCATCAACGCTCATTCTTTTATTGTGTGCGGGACGATACGCACGTCGTTATATTTCCTATGGAATTCGTATACGATTGATTTTTTTGATAATCATTTTTTTAGTTTATTTAAACATAAGTATTAAACATAAGTATTTTTAAATCAAATTTAGTGATAGTGAAATACGCGAAGCTGTTTTAACGAAGCTATCACGGCGATGCTGTTTCTGCGATGCCGTTCCTGCGATGCTGTTCCTGCGATGCAGTTCATGCGATGCTGTTCCTGAGATGATGCTACTGTTGACACATCGTAAGCTATCCTGGGGGATATCACGAAGGCATAGCAAATGAGCTAGCCCGGAGGGTATCACGAAGGAAAATAACACGATGCATAAAAACTGCAGCCTCAAAGCTATCCTGGGGGATATCACGAAGGCAAAGCAAATGCGCTAGCCTTGAGGGTATCACGAAGGAAAATAGCATGATGCATAAAATTTGTAGCCTGGAAGCTATCCTGGGGGATATCACGAAGGCATAGCAAATGCGCTGGCCCGGAGGGTATCACGAAGGAAAATAGCATAGGCGTCAAAATAAGCCGGGAGGTTAACTGCGGGTTAACACGAAGGTCAAAATCAAAACGGTTCGTATTGTTACGACTATTACGACTTTTGAACATCATGTCACTAGCATGGAAGTACAAGTCACAGGATATGCAGTAAGTAAATCTTGGCCTAAATGGAGTGTCATGGGAGTGTCGTGCCATGGGCGGAGCAGCCGGGGATCTACTAATATTCCCTTATCGGATAGCAGATCTGTGCAAATTTGTGTCACAATTTACGAACCGTTCGTTCCTTGCATTTGAAGAATGCGGGCAAATTACCCACAATGGGACTAATATTTAATGCATCTATTCTATCAATAATCCGTTTTTCTTGGAAATTAGTACATAACAAACCGTATTTTGCGGCTTAAGTTTTTAAAAACGAAAACTAAATCCTGTATGCAAGACTACATTCTTCTTCTTCTCCCTTACTTCTCCTACTCATGTAACGGGTAATGGCTCGTTTATGTGGGGTCGCCACATTATGGTAAATGGATACAATATTATTTTTGCGCTCCCTCGAGATACTCGGAGGAGAAGTGGGGGGTGCATGTTGTGAAGATCACTGAAGATGGTGTCGGTCGCCGGTTCCAGTAAGGTCTCTCCAGCCCATATGGGGTTATCTATGTCCTTTTGGATATAAAGCAAATACATTGCATAATTAGCTAATAAGTACATTATGCTTATATAGCAAATACAAAGTATTACAGTTGGTAACTGTAATCCAATGTAAAATACGAAAGAGAATTACTCACTATTTTTCAAAATATGTTATTATCTCTTTTCATCGATATAATGATAATCGATTACCTCCAAATACAATATTTCGTTTTCTAAATAGAAGAAAATAAATGTATGTTTCGAAAATTAAATAGAACTTACCAAATGAGTTAAGTTATTATCACTTACTTCAGATATGCCAACTAAGTTTACTTGCCGGCCCATTTCCACTGACGCAGTTTTTCTAATTCAATGCAAGAAGTGAAGCGGAGAGGAGTTTAGCGGTGCATAATTTAACCAATCACAACGTATACCTATCAGGATCGGTTGCCTGACTGCTTGGCGGAACCGAATATGATGAGACAAATGTTTTTATACAAAACATCCAAGGTTAAGTCTAAGTGATATTTAGTAAATTGACTTGTTTTACTCACAAAGGTCAGCAAACTGTTATTTTGAAGACAGTTGCAATCCTCCAAATGTTAGATTCAACTGCAGCTTGAAGTAATGTATAGCATTTATTCTGAAATAACGTACCTATAAGTACACGTTATTATTTGAAGATCTTGCTCCTGATTTATTTATTTTTTACTGTTTTATTCTTCTTTTGGCGTGTCTATGCCGGTTTATTATATGTATTGATTAAACAATTGGATTGGATTGAAAATTGCAAACAATTGGGTCTGCACTATACCTTCCTATTATTATTTAAAAATAACTCGATTAATTAAAACATAAAAATCCAGCACCTTATATTTCGCTTAAATTTATATTATTTAGTCACGCATCTTTGCAGACACTGCGATATTGGGATGATAAACCTGCAGTATCTAATGGATTATAGACAATTTCACATGTCTATTTTAAGCCTGTCGAAGTAATGCTTTAACGTCAGCTGTTCAAATCAAAAAATGTTTTGCTCGCGATTCTGTGAATTGGGTAATATGTATAATTATATACACCTTGTTAGGTAAACACTATATACTTACCTAGGTTTAATCAATTAAAATATATAGTTATTAACTGTAATGAAAACAAAGAAAAGCAATGAATCTCATTGAATGAAATGGCAAGAGAAGACTAGTTGATTTATTTTTATATAAAAAATAATAATAATAATGCTTCCTTCGTTTGGCTACACAGCCCGCTTTAGTTGCTTATTATATACTCTATTTATAGAAGAAAACGTAAAACTACATAAAAATAATAAAAAAATATGGTAATTCTTTTGGGTTTCACCATAACCAACATTAGTGATTGATGCATTTACATCACATACCGCAAATTTATAAACTGATGGAATCTGTTTAATTCACTTTTGTTTTGCCAAATAAGACGCCTCTTGAATCTTACTAAATTCTCCTTGTGATAAAACTAAAAATGTTAAACTTTGCATAACCTTCTCGTAGAGATCGATAACTTAAGCAAGTTGTTTTAAGAACGATGATTCTTATAGGAGAAAAATCATAAAGTAAAGTGGCTTTGTGTCTTTTACATTATTAATTTATTAATAAATTTATTTTAGCAGATATACGCAGGACTGTGCTTGTGCTTTAAATATCTTATAATTAAAACTTTTAGTTTTCTTGAGCACTCATGGCTGTGGAAACTGAAAGATATTTTACAATATCAGTTACGTTGTTTAAGATAAATTACAAAAATGGATATTATAAACCCAAGTTTTCGTTCAATTCATTCATATTTTATTTACTCGAGTAAATGTATAAAACGAAATAAGTCGATTCTTAAATTCAAAATCCGATCAAATATATATCTTATATTATTCATACACATCATCACGCCTGTACCTATAGATAGGGTCAGGCAGAGAAACTTTCGTATAGAAACCGATCTACGAATCCACGTTGTAGCTATATCTAATTAAAACCCGCTAGCTCTGGGTTCATGATGTACTTGTGATGTACGTGTATTTTTTTTGTTCATACTGTTGATATAAGTATATCATTAAAATGATGATAATCAGCTATATTAAAGAACATTTGTATAATATTAATCGCAAAAATGTTTTGAATTGACTTGAATACATTCAAATGACAAAACCAAAAAATTAGAAATGAACCTACCGCTTGATTAATTAGGTAATTCCATGACTAAGGTCTTTGGAAGGTATCCTTAAAGTATTTCCTTTGTTTACATGTACCTACGTGTAAACATGACAACCTTAGTGTTATTTTTGTGGTCCTACTAAAAAAAAAAATTCTTGGTTCCAAAAATGTTTACTCCAACATAGCGGTAGTCACTATGTTTTCTAAGAACTACTTATTTCATATATGAAATTCATATTATCTCATATCAATATCGTAATAAATAAAATATACTTTTACTTAAATGTAACGCTATGATCTGCTGCATAACTCAACAGCCGATTGTTGAAAAAATTTAATTCGTTCTTGTCTCACCTTTGTAAGGAAATTAATTTAAAGACATCGTTTATTGACATTCATTAGACATTCATTCACTATCTAGGCAACTAGAATTTTTTGATAACCATTTCAAGTTACCATGTTTTAATCGTACGGCTGTTGTTGTTAGGTATATACTATTGACGCCTGTTCTCACAGGTGGTATTTTTCTAATAAAGAAATTAAAAAGGTAATACATTTTATCGTCAGTTTAAGTTAAAAGTCTGGTGTAACGTAGAGATTTACTAGCAAGTAATTTTATCAATCGATGAACGAATTGATAAAATTTAGGTAAATCAGCAGCAAATTATTGCAATCGTCATCTCATTGTTCACGCACGACAAGATTTTAAAACCTACAGGCTCGCGTCAATGTATTTTTACTTTGCTACCAGTATTTAATATACTAGCTCAATAACTACGTTAATGACATAAGATATGTTTTGCTATTTATATAATAGTTCTCAAAAAATATACTCAAATATAATTCAGTTAAATACCTACGTATTTTATTAACAGAGGACTTTTGTTATATTGAATTAAAATTCAAGGAAAAATTCTGAAAAAATCTTTGCTATAAAATCTTTTATTTTATGACATAAATTAATCATTTATTTAACTTGGGTACAAAATTTTCATCTCTAAACATCTACCTGTGTTTAAAATTATATCGAAGAATGAAACATACGAAGTATAATTGATGATTAAACGAACTTACCTGAAGTGAAGTTCTATCACAATTATACGAGTACGTTTCATTCGAAGATATAATAAATTCCCTCCCTTCCCGGATCCCTTTGGAAAATTTTGTAGCTAGGTGCCCTAGGTATCTCTAAAGAATGAGCGTTGATGACTAACAGTCTGGGTTATATCGGATGATGGGTCGTTTGTTTTCTAACTACCCCCTACATCCTATGAAAAGTGTGATCGTCCTACACAATAAGAGTACTACCTGTGTTTAAAATTATATCTTCGAATGAAACGTACTCGTATAATTGTGATAGAACTTCACTTCAGGTAAGTTCGTTTAATCATCAATTATTCGCGTTTAATTTTATCGTGTTGCACTTTATCGCACCACCTTGCTACTCTCTGTTTGGTCTAATGGTTGACTGGTAGAGAATGCCATATGGCATTAAGTCCACTAATTGTACAATTTTGTGCAATAAAGTTTTAAATAAATAAAAATAATACTTTGGAACCATTTGTAATTCATGAACTGTTCTAAAACTTATCCGACATATCCAGTGCTCCTAAAACTACACGCCGCATGAAAGTCCTTGCTATCGTCACATAGTTCTCGCAATATAGTTCTCAGTTTACAGTAACATAGTTATTCTCAACACCATTAGGGCTCCAGCCCCCCCCATTAGCGGTCCAGCAGTACTTTAGCGACGACCGCACTCCTCGGCTTTGATTTATTCATTCGATTCAATTGTAGAGTTATGTCCTATATTTAGCTACGAGCATAAATGCTCATGGCTAGTAAGGAAAGAATTGATATCACTTTATAACACTGCTTGAATCACAGACTTATATTAACTAAATAAATAGAATTCACGGCGCGCTAGTAAAAAAAAGACTTGGCCATCTTATATCTTAACAAAACAATCATTAGACAGGTGAGTGGCATAATCCACGAAGGTTTCAACCTATCGCGTAGTGAAATATCAGTGACAACTTGTATAATAAATTATCATTTTTATTTTGTGAATAGATTAAATTACATTACATTTTTATTGAATCATTAAGATTTCGATTAGTACGATTATTAATGTCATTAATCTCTCTCTCTCTCTCTCAGCCTAAAGACGTCCACTGCTGGACAAAGGCCTCCCCCAAGGATTTTATCCATGGGTGGTTTTGCCGTAATCGCCACGCTTGGCAGGCGGGTTGGCGATCGCAGTGTGATGGCATAGTACGCGGAAAGATGCTGCTGCCCATCCTCCGGTGTTTTAAATCCCTTAGTCGCCTCTTACGACACCCACGGGAAGAGATGGGTTGGTGCTATTCTAGGGCCACACCACAGGCCAGTCAATGTCATTAATAAATAAATCGAATAATAGTGATGTAGAAAATTAAAAGTTATCAGCAAGTTTGCAATGACCAAACGTTTAAAGTCCCTTTACTTCAGAAGTACCATTGATCAGTATCCAGAGAATGATTTGCTGTGAGGAAGACGTCACAAAAACTACGAACGAAAACCATACTAAATTAAGAAGTCGTGGTGCAAAATTCAAAACTGCAATAAAAGGTCATAGTTAGGCCCCAGTACATTGTGGTTAGCAAGCAGGTGCCGGCAAGGACAGTTTCATATAATCCGTGGGACCGGCTAGTTTTGGGTCCAGACATGTAAACCTCAGACCCTCGGTAATGATAACGACAGGGTTGTCACCAGTCTGAATTTATGCGACAAAATAAACAGGCTTTATGTAAATTTACACAACTTCTGAGTTAACTTTGCGCAGTCCTTCATTTTGCAACCATATGTCCGTAGAGTTAGTCCTCAATTGTAGTCAGTATCTGAAATATTTTTGTTTTCATTAGTTATTTGCTCGTGAAGAATATTTATCTCAAGTCATGCATCTCTAAACCCATTAGCATGAGCCCATTAGCATTGATCCCATAGACGTGTGTTGTCAAAAATTTTACTGACTGCTTGGCTCGTAAAACAAACGCATTCTGCGAAAAAACATTACAAAATTTTCATATACTTTCTCCGGAAAAAATTAATTAATTTTCGGCTTTTTGCATATCAAAAATCACCCTTTTTTCCAAATTTTTGTATCGACACCAGTCCATATTAGTACGAATAACGGTGCGGGCACTCGGTCTGCACCCCCGTTGTGAATTTCGGGCAAATCCGGCGCAGGACCGCTGAAATTTTGGCAATTTTCACTAAAATTCCCACTTTTTCCAAAAAATTCCCGAAATTCCCAGGCATATAGCATCGGCTGCTGTATATCTGCACTGCCCCAGACGAGCCGCGTCTTTTGACACCACTCCCGTCCAAATCCGGGACAAAAATTTTGAAAAAATCGAAGGGTTCTTTTATGGGTATGGAATACATTCTCCGCCTCCATAGCGGGTTTTAATATAGATTAACGCCATCTAGGGCCAACATTAGATAAATTGTAGTCATATATACTTTATACTAAAATTTTTATTAACCCAAATTTAGTTTTCGGGGAAATTGTTGCCTAACGGGGAACGCTCCAAAAAATTTTTTGGACGACTTAAATCTGTAAAATAATTTCGAGTTAGCCTTTTTATATAATTTCTTCACAGACGACGTTCTGGAAATTAATATTTATTTTTAAAACTTTGGGACAATTAGGAATAAGTTAGATATAAGGACCGTGTCAGCACCTTTACATGCTGACACAATATTAGGATAAAGTGACGAGACTTCCGCTCCTATAGCATACACAGGTGGTAGAGTATAGGAAACGGAAGCCGCTACAAAATTGACAAATAATATATATATTTTAAAATAAACAACAGATAACTTCAAAACCTTGCATTAAAGAAAATTGACTCAATTTAAACATAGATTAAGACACAATTACAATTTACAAAAATTTTACAAATACCTTATATTACTATTTACAACTTATACAAACTTACACATTAATAACTCCACAAAAATGATGGTTACAAGGTCCCCTTGCACTAAACCCAAAGATAAGACGGAAGATGTTCCAACAACCACCACGAACGTAAGACGCAGCGTAGGAGAATGGCCCCCCGCTGAGAGCCCAGGGATGTTGACAGTGGCAAAACCAGATCTGGTGACTAAGCGGGCTGGAACTGTCAAACTAACCTACAAACCTGGGCAAACTCAATCAAAACCCAGTGGTACCAGTGGTACTGGTACCGCTACTACAAAACCAAGATCCAGCCCTCGACCAAAAACAAAAAGGATGAGGAATTCTCACCACCCACGCCACCTCCGCATAAGAACAAATTAGAGGTGGCCTTGTTCTGGAAAAATTACGCCATCGCGTGTTTAGAAGAATCCCGTAATTTAAAGGGCACTTTGAAGGCGGGGCTGGATTGGTCGGTCAAGCGGCTCTACGAAGTGGTAGAGTCGCAGTTGAAGATTGAGGGGAAAGAAAAGGCAGAACAGCGGCAAGAAGAGGGAATGGCTGACCGTACCTTCTCCATCAGCCCGGCTCATGAGGGAGATACTCTTGCTGTGCGCCTGGAGGAGCAAACCAAGCTGCTCCAGGAGCACAGCATGAAAATGAAGGAGCTCCATCAAATGATGGAGGAGCAGAAGGTGCTGATGGAGAAGGCTACGGCCACAGCCTCGCACGTCGAGCGAACCAAGGTGCTGACCGAAGAGCTCAGGGAGATGCTGCATGAACAGAAGGAGACGATGGCTAGGGCCTCCTATGCCAGCGTCACGTCCGGGCAGCATCTCCCACGCCCCCCGATGAGGCAAGAGACTCTGCACTCGGTCATAGTTACACACAAGGATGGCACGGACACGGGCGAGGAAATCCTAAATCGAGTCACAGAGATAGCGGGTGAGGGCGACGATTGGATTAAGGTAGAGAAGGTGCGGAAGGCGAAGAATGGTAAAGTAATAATTGGCTGCAGAACGGAAGAAGAAAGGAAGAAATTAAAAGGAAGAATTGATAAGACTAAGGAATTGCAAGCAGAAGAAATAGCAAACAAAAACCCCCTTTTGGTATTTAAAAACATATTAAAAAAGCATACAAATGAAGATATAGTAAACAAAATTAAAACACAAAACAAAAAACTTTTTAGGGAATTAGAGGGAAAAGATATAAACATAGAAATAAAATATAGGAAGAAGGCAAGAAACCAACTACAGCAACACGTGGTAGCTAGCGTGCCACCAAAACTGTGGAAGGCCGTTGTGGAGGCCGGCTCAGTGCGCATGGACATGCAGCAGATTCCTGCAGAGGACCAGTCGCCGCTGGTCCAATGTTCTATGTGCCTGGGCTACGGCCATGGAAGGAGGTTCTGCAGCCAAAAAGTGGAGAGGTGCAGCCACTGTGGAGGGGAGCACCTCAGGACAGCATGCCCGGACTGGCAGGCAGGACTACCCCGTCATGCCTGAACTGCCGCGCGGAGAAGAAGGAAGTGAGCAGTCACAATGCATTCAGCTCCGTGTGCCAGGTCAGGCAGACATGGGAGGCCCTAGCCAGATCTAGAGTCTCATACTGCTGAAACAACAGTTACGGCTGGGAATGCCACAGCAGTAATATTGTAGTAAGTAATGATTTGCAACCATTGATTACGCAATAATAAAAAGCTAGCTGTGGCATAGCCAGAACAAACCCAAACCGAAAGTACGAAAATGTGTCGGCGGATAGTCATATCCAAAGACACACAATTTTAAGTACACAAACGGGCCGAAAGAGGCAGAGAAATGCATGAGACACATAGACGCCAGAAACTTGGGTTAAACAAATTGATAACAAGCGTACGGAAATAAAGATATAATAAATTAGTAAAAACAGACGAGGTAAAATAACTGATAGGATATATAAAGTTGAATACAAAATAAAAGTTGATGACGGAAATGATAGACACAAACATTTTACATACAACAGTTACGTAAAAATTGACGAAGCAAACCGTATTCACAGTTTCAACAAAGAAAATAATGTAATTAAAAGACACGATTTAAAAGACATGATATTTTTAAAGTTAAAAAGTTGACGAAAGAAGACAAACATAAAAGTAAAAAAAAAAAAGACGAATTATAAAATTTATAGATTAGGAATAAAACAAAAGAAGATAAACAAGTAATAAGAAAGACACGAATACAAAATATACATAAATATGAACAAATTAGTAAAAAACAAAACTGTGATAACAAAGGCCTTCGTCACCATGCGAGGGGATGCAGACACAGGTTTACCGCAAAGGGACCTAAATAGAAAAAAAAAAAAAAAAAAAAAAAAAAAACCCATTAGCATTATCTTCAGGTAAGTAAGTACCATTTAGATAAATAACAAGAAAATATTTATTTGTTGTTATTTCATTATTTGGGTTTTTGTTATTTGCCAAAATGAACGAATCTCTGAAACTACTAATTTAACTAAGATTTGAAACATATTTTGGAATATGATAGTCATGTTTATTATTAAACAAATTATAGACGCTGGGCCTATTAAACTTGAAGAAAATTAGACGATTATAGACAAGGCGGATCCAATGAGATGAGAGACAGAAAATCAATATTAATTTAAGGGACACCTACAAAAATCGGGTTTAACATTATAGTGATGGAAGCTAAAAATCTGGCAATCCCAACGCTAAATAATCGCTACGTTCTTTATCGCCTTTTTATACAGAATGAAGTCGTAATATTTAGTGTCAGTTAAATTTTATACTATGAATTAAACTCTTCTGATTTTAGCATTAGAAGTAGACTAGATACCTACCTATTAAAATGTTGCGTTACGTTTATAATTACGTAAGGTACCTTAAAGATGCAAAGCAAATGTAATAAATATTCGAAATCATAAAATAGAGTGACTCTTCATAACGTAGATGTTACAATATGCAATCTGGACTAACAAAAGCGCCATTGAGACCATTTGGAGCATCAATCAAATAATTGATAAGTCAACAAAATGGCGTTCTGCTGACTTTTATTTACGTTATTTCGCCAGCCGGTCCGGACAATAATCAATTTTATTTCAGTGACCTTTTCAAATGGACTTTATTGGATTGGAATGATGGGAATTATATGGACTTTGAGTGAGCTGAGAGAAGGACACTTTACGATGAGCGGATCCATAAAATAAGCAGAGTCAAAATTAATAGATCGTTTTGGCGTTTTCTCGTTTTGGACACCCAGCTTCTCTTTGAGGTCACTTACCTAGAGAATTAGCAGTGGTCAAATTTTACTTAACGTATTAAGTAAATTATGCTCACTGGAATCATGATTCATGGTCAATTAACAGTGATGGGCGACGAACAAATACCTTTTCTATTGTGTAGGCATTTATATGTATCAACATGAATGATGAAGAGATTTCTCTCTATATCTGTGGGCTTAGAAAATAATAATCTTTAATAGACATAATAGCTCAAACAGCTTTAGAAAGTAAATTTGATTTCTAATAGCGACTAACAAAAAAAAAAAGAGAATTTTCAAATATTTTTTGGTCGATAACCTCAAAAAATATGTGTTAATACGAGTTTCAAGGATCGTGTTAACTAAACCCTTTAGGTATTTACCGCGCATGGAACGTGATACTTCTGAGAAACATCGCATGCAAGGTGCAATCTCTATCGAAACGTTACGGTGAAGCGACGTGTCTACAGGTCCGTAAGTGATCTAAAATAAACCTTTCATCCAGGTCATTGAACTTGTTGTGTACTGGGGTCGTCGGTCTTATGCTTGGTGAAACAATCTGGGTATTAACTGTTCAGATTGAGAGTAGAAAATGGTAGAAGTTCGATAGACTAGTCGTGCGTGTACGATTGTAGGGCCCTGGACGTGACATGGGTTTAGATAGGGCAGTATTAGCATCATTTTTAGCTTGATATTATTTTAAAAGCATATTAAAGGAAAAGGAAAATTATTTCAATGAGATGCTATCGTTAAAATTGACAAAAATGGCATTTTTCATAAATCTTTGTCTCCACACCTCCCTAATTATCTGATGTCGGTTTTTCCAGCTATCGACTTCATTAAGCTATTTTTGGTTACTATGGTTAGGTGAAGGTTAGAACATACATGGGCCAGTCAGGGTTATTCAGCCAAATAATAATATGACTTGGGCAAATGAATATAATATACATTTCATGTTTCAAGGATATGAATTTAAAACTAACTTACGCATGTATAACAAATATATCAGTGCCAACCTCATTACAAGCTCGTACTATCAAAACGATTAGATATGTCACAGGAAAATAATTCACACATTTGCCCCATCACTATTTTAATATCCTGTATTCACCATTGCTAGCACTATGACGCAGTCGCGTTAGAAATGTTCTTCTACGACTTTAGGACTGCACAAACAAGTATTATCTTTTCACAACACGAGAGTAAACATCCAAACATCCATTATTCAGAGTTCACACTGCACTCGAGACGGGGTGGGATTAATGAAATAAACAAGACTAGACGACCGGCCGTCTTCAATGCAATTGAATTAACATGCTCGGACTGGACTCTAATAGACGTAGTGCTGATTCGATACTGGGTGGGTAAATGGACTGATTTCAAAGAGTATTTCTACAATATTATCACATGTAAGTAGGTATATTATATTTTTAAGTAAAAACTCTATAACACACGCTTTTATAGTAGATATTTGGCCGATACGAACGAACTAAAACGGATATTCCATATGAACTCTACAATACGAGAATTACGTGCCCGATCTTACAAGTAAAAATACTTGACTATAAAAAATTCACAAATTTCGTGCCTCATACGTAATTCGAGCATATTGATTGAAATCTTTGATTGGAAATGAATCAACGGAATTCGAAAAATATTATCTTTTTGACTTATTTCAAAAAGGTTAGGCTACAGGGCAAACCCTCAACCCGATCGTTTATGTTTTTAGCTCAAATTGAAGCTAAATTGTCCAGAGGAGTTTTTTAAAATTTTTGATATCATTCTTCGTTTCCAAAATATCAAGCGCCAAATTAAAAAAAAACGGGAAAAATTGTTTTTTTTTTTCACTATTTTGGCCATAACTTTTTCGTTTTTGACTTTTTCCACGGAAATATAAATAAGAGTGGAAGTGTTACTTGATAAAATTAGTAAGGGAACCGTGGTCGCCAAACTCACACATTTAAGTTATAAATCATACACTACACTACAGATGAACAATGAGCTTTATTGGTCATTTTTATTTTATCAAAGTGTATTAAGTCAATGCGACTATATCGGATAAACAAGTACCTTAAGTCTTCGACATATGGCTTAATTTGTACTGTACAAGAACGTACATAAGACGTTTTAAAGTCCAACGTCGACTGAAGAAAAAATTCCGCCACTCGACAATAGATGGCGTTTTAAAACTTTTGAGCAACTATGACCCATAAATCAAGAGAATAGTGTTTAAATTAGCGTCTAATGAGAGTATTCCTAGTGCTACTCGATTAGTGCAGTAGCGGATTGATTATTGCAACACAATATCGACATCGATAGATCAAATTTTCATACAAACTCAGAATAATAAAACAGATTTTCTTTCTTCTATATTGTTTCGCGGATTTATAGTGTTATTATTTTAATCAAAAATTAACGTAATATTTTGTTATAAAAAAAAGTGTGTCGAAATCAAGAAATTATTTTCCTCGAAATGCTCAGAACATATAGTACTAAATTAGTTGGCATCCAAGCAACTCTGCCAGTTGTCTCTATCCATTTTTCTTTAAAATCAGGATCTTTGGGAAACCTTAAAATTAATATTTTATACAATGTAAACAAAATATATCGATAAAATCCAAAACATTACCTTACTAGGTACATCACTAATTGAGTAGCATAGAAGTTTCGGGAAGAACAGAGGAGCACGCGTTAATGACAAAATCGACCTTATATAAATGACATTAAGGTAACTTTTAACAAATAATATTTTAAAGTTTTTATTATCATTATTGAACTTTTATTTTAAAGAAAACAAACGAAATATTACTCACCTGTGGTACGAAACACCTCCATTTTTAAGACTGATTTTGCTACTGTTATTTTTGCACTCTAAAATAGAACAAAATGGCATTTTGACGAGGGAATTTCGAAGAGAATTCAATGTCACGAACAAACTACTCAGCGCGAAGTCAGAACAAAACTAGAATGACGAGCCGTGTTTGTTAGCAATGCATTGCTTACTTGTGGCGACCGCGCCACGCCTACTTAACACTTCCACTCTTATTTATATTTCCGTGACTTTTTCGAATAATTCTTTTGCATCTTACAGCTCTCGTCAATACGCATCTTTCGAGACCTTGTTAAATATCATATCGTCACAACTTTGTGACAACGGGAACGCACTTTTTCGTGAAATCGGAGCCTACACTGGAGCGAATGAAAAGACATTTCCCATGTCAAAATTGAAGTTAATATTACAGTACAAACGACTACAACAGCTTTATTATATATGTACATCACCTCTGGTTTAATAATATGCTCATGAAAATCGTATCAGGCGGGATTTTACACTCCGCCAGTCCGCAACAATCGCAGCAGATAGCGCCTGCATAATAGAGGACGTTTAGGCGCATAATGTTAAAAGCGCAAAATGATAACCGGTCGACAAAAAGAAAATGTTAAAGGAGCTTTTGCTCCTATAACATTTTGTTAATAACTTGCGTTTTTATTACTTACTAGTTGTTGCCCGCGGCTTCGCCCGCGTGAATTACGTTTAGATGAAAAATCTTTTTTTGTGATCCAAACTGTAGTAACCTAAACTCCAGTACTCAAAATTTCAGCCATTTGGTTAGGTATTCCGTGTCCCGCGGGAATATATTAGGTACTCGTAGTACAGTCGCGGTGTTAAATTAAATCAAAAGTTATATTTCATTCAGCAAACGATCTTCGTCTGCTCTTTGTCCCATCCCGTGTCCTGTCTATTTATACGTCAGTAGAAAATGCTCATCAGGTTGAACGACTTTTGCTAAGGCCCCGTTTCCATTTATTTTATAGAGTAGCTGGTCTCTTGGTGTTCTTCATCAGATGTTCCATAATCTTCAATTTATATACGTCAGCAGAAAATGCTCATCAGGTTGAACGACTTTTGCTAAGGCGCCATTTCCATATATGTAACTAGCTTTTGCCCGCGGCTTCGCCCGCGTGAATTTCCCACGGGAACAGTGCTTTTTCCCGGGATAAAAAAGTAGCCTATGTGCTATTCCAGGTCATTATCTATCTCTGTACCAAATTTCATCGAAATCCGTCCAGTAGATTTTGCGTGATTGAGTAACAAACATCCTCACAAACTCACAAACTCACAAATTCACAAACTCACAAACTCACAAACTCACATCCAAACTTTCGCATTTATAATATTAGTATGGATAGTGTAGCTGGTCCCTTGAATTCTTCATGTTGATCCTGATCTTCGATTTTTATACGTCAACAGAAAATGCTCATCAGATTGATAAACTTTTACAAAGGTACCATTTCCTTATTTCTTATAGTTTAGCTGTTCTCTTAAGGTTCTTCATCAGGTGATCCAGATTTTAAGATCAATTATAGCCTATATGTTGCCCAGGCTTAATAGCTATACAACAAAAAAAAATTCAAATCAGTCCAGTAGTTTTTGCGTGAAACGCGTACATACATTCAGACAGACAGACAGATAGACAGACAGACAGACAGACAGACAGACAGACAAGAAATTCCAGAAAATGATTTTTGCTTTCTATTATTCTTTTTAAGTGTCCCTCTATCCATTTCAGTCAAAAATACAAAATGTACAGAAAAAATATTTTTACTGTTTTATTATATGTATAGATATTTTATTGTTAGGGTGACACAATTTACCAATATGACGTTAATTTCCAAAGACAGGCATTGTTTGCCTAAAAGGAGATTTCAAACTCTATTTATTGTAATGAAGACTCTTTTTGATGAAATAACCACGACTATCGATAACCAATATGGTTCTAGATGTGAAAACTTTTAAGTGGCTTACCGTTGCTAATATTGTTGTTACACTGTTGTTGAAGTCCTAGTTCTCCAAATATGAAATAAATAAATTAAGGACATTAAAAAAATATAGTCCTGGGTCTTGGCAGCTCACTACACTATAGCACTGAAATCTTTACCATTCTGCGCTTTTAACATTATGCGCCTAAACGAATAGAGGACGCGACTCGCATCAAATATTACACGCTTCATCACGCAGGAGTCGCTGCAGCTTAGTTTGCTAGATTTTACTAACGATTAGATTATCTAGACTTGAGTGTATTTTAGTATAAAACTACCTTATATTTCAGGTTTCAGATGTCTTTCAACTCTTTAAAATACATTTTGTTAATTATCTGACATATGGCCAGTTCAAACATGTGGAAAAAGAAAAATATCTACATAACAATTAATATACATATAATAAAACAGTAAAAATGTTTTGTCTGTACATTTAGCATTTTCGATTGAAATGGATAGAGGGACACTTAAAAAGAATAATAGAAAGCAAAAAATTTATGCCGCGGGCAACAGCTAGTACATGTATATACCTATACGCTAGAAAAAAATATATTGAAATAAACGAAACTTTTGATACAGAAAGCTTCTTTAAGGGCAGAAAGTTGAGAAGATTACTTACTTCCTGTCCATCAGATAGATAAATTATTTTTTTTAAGAATCTTTAATCAAATTTTCAAATTCACTTTCAATGATTAATATGGCGGAAATGAGCTTCAGGAAGGATCCCATTAAAACGTTAGATTAATATTCGTCAGAATGGTAATTAAATTGGCAATGAAACTGCTGGACTGCATTTTATTGAAAATATGGTAAACGATATCGGGATTTTTGACAAATACATTATTTCTCAAGAATCCCGAAAAGACGAAATAAATATAAAACAAAAACCACAATCTTTATGACAAAGTTACAAACACCTTTAGTACTTAAATAAAAAATAAGCTGAAGTTATGTGTAACAAAGCAAAAATGCCAAAAGTAGCATATTTTTAACAAAGGGTCATAAAAATATGAGAAAAAAATGTTATGCTGTACACATGTGAGCAGAAACAACGGGTAGAATATGCTAAATAGTTAGCACCTGGCGCTCATTCCACTAAAATCCCCTAGCTCAGTCCCCCAGGGGGCTGTACAGCACTTTCTATTCCTCTTCTAACCCCGGGGGGTTTCAGAAAACTCATTACCTTGATATAATAAAGTAGAAAGCGCTCACCGCGCAGTCTTCTTATTTTATTTTCTTTCATCTTCGTGACGTCAGCACAGCGTGTAAAATATGTAAAACATGATAGTTAAGGATTTAGCAACATTTTTTGGCAATATATCTAAAATTAAAAAAAAAATTGTCAATGTAAAATTTTACCTGTGTCAGGAAGGACCGATCTTTAGTACCTAGTAAAATAAAGAGGTTTTTGTACATTCGTCATTGCTTAGGGATAAAAAGCTTTATAAAGAAATTAAGCTAATTTGCAAGTAAATATATAATACACAAATTTAATAAGTAAGGTGGTTAGATCTATGATGTAGGTAATTTAACTTAACTTCATTTTAGAATACTAATGTATCATATATAAATCTTAAGTTTTACTGATATTTTTATGTTAGTTATCTTATAGCGCAGTAAATAGACGAGAATCAAATTACAAACGGTCCAGTAATTGTGAATTTTTTGAAATGTTGTGTAGGATTATTGTGAGAATTCAAAATAAAAAGGGCACAATTGCCAAGTTTCCGCGCCCGCAGTAATCTTAAAAAAACTAAAAAAAAAAAACTTTCTTCAGATTTAGGCTCATATTTTCGTTTAGATGCATTTTTGCTAGGAAAGTGTTCTACAAAATCTTGTAGATAATTAAATTTCCTATTGTTTACATTTTACATGTTGTATCTAGGACTTATAGGTACCGAGATGTGTGCTCATAAAAAAAATTAAAAATATCTTCTTTTTCGGAAATTTGTCAAACTTTTCACTTCAGAACGCTGTAATCTAGTTATGGCATATTTTAGGAGATTAAGTATTTGAACAAAATTTGTAGGGAATTTAATTACCTACAAAACGCAATTGCATTTTTCTTAACCAACCCTGCAGAATGGGGAGTAAAACTCAATATCAAAACTACGGAATATTGCTTTTTTTGTTATAATATTTTATTTTCTGCTAACTGCGCCTTGGGTCTTCGCTCCCATGGGAATTTCAGGATATAAAGTAACCTATGTACTATGTTTGGATGTGATATTTGTTGCTTAATCACACAAAATCTACTAGACGGATTTTGATTAAATTTGGTATACTAGTAGAAAAATATCAGGACTAGCACATAAGGTACTTTATATCCCGAAATTTCCATGGGATCGAGGCTCAGTTAGTAAAAAGTAAAATATTATAGCAAAAAACAATTTCCGTTGTTTTATCATTTAGTACTCTCCACCTTGCAGGGTTGGTTAAGAAATATGCAATTGCGTTTTGCAGGTAATTAAATTCCCTACGATGTTTGTTCTGCTACTTTTTCTCCTAGAATAGGTCATGACTGGATTACATCATTCTAAATTAAAAAAGATTGAGTGACTTCCAACGGCCCCGGCGGGCTGCCCCGGTGACGGGGCCGTTAGAAAAAAATTTCCAACGGCCCGGCGGGCCCGGATTTTGCGTTGACGGGCCCGTTGATACCTAGTGGATATTTATTTTTTATCAACAATAAAAACTGATTGTTACATACAAACTCTTTTTTAAATTTCATTTCATATTTAAGGTCTACAAAATTATACACAATTTCCCCCCCTTTAAACTCTACCGGAGCGTATGCTTTAAATTTTTTATGCTATCCGTCCCATTTAAAAAACACGCCGGGGCCGTTGGTATTTTTTTTTTCCAACGGCCCCGTTAATGCTAAATCCGGCCCGCCGGGCCCGTTGGAAATTTTTTTTCCAACGGCCCCGTCACCGGGGCAGGCCCGCCGGGGCCGTTGGAAGTCACTCAAAAGATTGACGAATGTTTGAAAAATGAGATTTTTTTAAAGGCAAAGGATTTTTTTTTCTCGGAAACTGTCAGTCATAGAAACAAAATGTAAAATGTAAATAATGGCAAATTTAATTTTCTACAACATTGTGTAGAACACTTTTCTAGCGAAAATGCACTTAAAAGAAAATATAAGCGAAAAACCGAACAAAGTGGTGATTTTTTTTTAATTTTTCCAATTTGGCGGCGAGTATTAAAGCTATTCAATTGTGCCATATTTATTTTAAATACTTACAACCATCCTAAACAATAATATAAAAAAATTTGAGTAACTGGACCGCACGCAATTAACCCCTAGGGAAGGTTCGCTCTATTTACTGCGCTATTAGTGACCAATTGTAAACAATAAAGTTAAATCAATAATGACGTATATCAGGGCGATTTGATAAGTTTGTCTCCTAAATGTGAACATGGCAACACTTGTCAATAAAAGCAGAGATGGTTGCGGGTCTATTGACATGTAGTCACCATTTCAGCCTATACAGACGCTCGGTTGATTGACAATCATTTGAATGGGTCCATGTATGTCCAAACAATCACCACCTCTTTTCAGCTGCAGAATGACATTTTGCTTTTGTGAATACATTTCCCTATTCGCAATGTAGTCAAGCCATTTAGCCTCGGCTTTACGTACTTTTTTATACGAAAACACGACATGATGCACAACTAATATTTATATTTGAAAGTCTATAAAATCATGTCTATTCTGGGTGGGAATTGCCATGTTTGTCTGTATTTTTATTATGTTATGATTGCGGTGAAACAAGCATTTTACAAACAACATGTTTAGGTACTTGTTTTCATTCAATACAATTTCATTATAACCTACTTAAAATTGTTATAAACAAAATTTAACTTGCGGAAGACTTGTGTGTGAAATTGCTTCATCGCGACAGCCATGAATAATGAATAATTGAAGAATACGAGAACGCGTGTGATTACCTTTGAATATATGAATAGTTGAATACAATACCTACCATTTATGTCTGTATTAAGGAGCTTAATAGCTATACAACAAAAAAAAAATTCAAATCAGTCCAGTAGTTTTTGCGTGAAACGCGTACATACATTCAGACAGACAGACAGATAGACAGACAGACAGACAGACAGACAGACAGACAAGAAATTCCAGAAAATGATTTTTGCTTTCTATTATTCTTTTTAAGTGTCCCTCTATCCATTTCAGTCAAAAATACAAAATGTACAGAAAAAATATTTTTACTGTTTTATTATATGTATAGATATTTTATTGTTAGGGTGACACAATTTAGCAATATGACGTAAATTTCCAAAGACAGGCATTGTTTGCCTAAAAGGAGATTTCAAACTCTATTAATTGTAATGAAATCTTTTTGATGAAATAACTACGACTATCGATAACCAATATGGTTCTAGATGTGAAAACCTTTAAGTGGCTTACTGTTGCTAATATTATTGTTACACTGTTTTTGATTGTAAAGTCCTAGTTCTCCAAATATGAAATAAATAAATTAAGGACATTAAAAAAATATAGTCCTGGGTCTTGGCAGCTCACTACACTATAGCACTGAAATCTTTACCATTCTGCGCTTTTAACATTATGCGCCTAAACGAATAGAGGACGCGACTCGCATCAAATATTACACGCTTCATCACGCAGGAGTCGCTGCAGCTTAGTTTGCTAGATTTTACTAACGATTAGATTATCTAGACTTGAGTGTATTTTAGTATAAAACTACCTTATATTTCAGGTTTCAGATGTCTTTCAACTCTTTAAAATACATTTTGTTAATTATCTGACATATGGCCAGTTCAAACATGTGGAAAAAGAAAAATATCTACATAACAATTAATATACATATAATAAAACAGTAAAAATGTTTTGTCTGTACATTTAGCATTTTCGATTGAAATGGATAGAGGGACACTTAAAAAGAATAATAGAAAGCAAAAAATTTATGCCGCGGGCAACAGCTAGTACATGTATATACCTATACGCTAGAAAAAAATATATTGAAATAAACGAAACTTTTGATACAGAAAGCTTTTTAAGGGCAGAAAGTTGAGAAGATTACTTACTTCCTGTCCATCAGATAGATAAATTATTTTTTTTAAGAAACTTTAATCAAATTTTCAAATTCACTTTCAATGATTAATATGGCGGAAATGAGCTTCAGGAAGGATCCCATTAAAACGTTAGATTGAAATTCGTCAGAATGGTAATTAAATTGGCAATGAAACTGCTGGACTGCATTTTATTGAAAATATGGTAAACGATATCGGGATTTTTGACAAATACATTATTTCTCAAGAATCCCGAAAAGACGAAATAAATATAAAACAAAAACCACAATCTTTATGACAAAGTTACAAACACCTTTAGTACTTAAATAAAAAATAAGCTGAAGTTATGTGTAACAAAGCAAAAATGCCAAAAGTAGCATATTTTTAACAAAGGGTCATAAAAATATGAGAAAAAATGTTATGCTGTACACATGTGAGCAGAAACAACGGGTAGAATATGCTAAATAGTTAGCACCTGGCGCTCATTCCACTAGAATCCCCTAGCTCAGTCCCCCAGGGGGCTGTACAGCACTTTCTATTCCTCTTCTAACCCCGGGGGGTTTCAGAAAACTCATTACCTTGATATAATAAAGTAGAAAGCGCTCACCGCGCAGTCTTCTTATTTTATTTTCTTTCATCTTCGTGACGTCAGCACAGCGTGTAAAATATGTAAAACATGATAGTTAAGGATTTAGCAACATTTTTTGGCAATATATCTAAAATTAAAAAAAAATTGTGAATGTAAAATTTTACCTGTGTCAGGAAGGACCGATCTTTAGTACCTAGTAAAATAAAGAGGTTTTTGTACATTCGTCATTGCTTAGGGATAAAAAGCTTTATAAAGAAATTAAGCTAATTTGCAAGTAAATATATAATACACAAATTTAATAAGTAAGGTGGTTAGATCTATGATGTAGGTAATTTAACTTAACTTCATTTTAGAATACTAATGTATCATATATAAATCTTAAGTTTTACTGATATTTTTATGTTAGTTATCTTATAGCGCAGTAAATAGACGAGAATCAAATTACAAACGGTCCAGTAATTGTGAATGTTTTGAAATGTTGTGTAGGATTATTGTGAGAATTCAAAATAAAAAGGGCACAATTGCCAAGTTTCCGCGCCAGCAGTAATCTTAAAAAAACTAAAAAAAAAAAAAAACTTTCTTCAGATTTAGGCTCATATTTTCGTTTAGATGCATTTTTGCTAGGAAAGTGTTCTACAAAATCTTGTAGATAATTAAATTTCCTATTGTTTACATTTTACATGTTGTATCTAGGACTTATAGGTACCGAGATGTGTGCTCATAAAAAAAATTAAAAATATCTTCTTTTTCGGAAATTTGTCAAACTTTTCACTTCAGAACGCTGTAATCTAGTTATGGCATATTTTAGGAGATTAAGTATTTGAACAAAATTTGTAGGGAATTTAATTACCTACAAAACGCAATTGCATTTTTCTTAACCAACCCTGCAGAATGGGGAGTAAAACTCAATATCAAAACTACGGAATATTGCTTTTTTTGTTATATTATTTTATTTTCTGCTAACTGCGCCTCGGGTCTTCGCTCCCATGGGAATTTCAGGATATAAAGTAACCTATGTACTATGTTTGGATGTGATATTTGTTGCTTAATCACACAAAATCTACTAGACGGATTTTGATTAAATTTGGTATACTAGTAGAAAAATATCAGGACTAGCACATAAGGTACTTTATATCCCGAAATTTCCATGGGATCGAGGCTCAGTTAGTAAAAAGTAAAATATTATAGCAAAAAACAATTTCCGTTGTTTTATCATTTAGTTTTACTCTCCACTTTGCAGGGTTGGTTAAGAAATATGCAATTGCGTTTTGCAGGTAATTAAATTCCCTACGATGTTTGTTCTGCTACTTTTTCTCCTAGAATAGGTCATGACTGGATTACATCATTCTAAATTAAAAAAGATTGAGTGACTTCCAACGGCCCCGGCGGGCTGCCCCGGTGACGGGGCCGTTAGAAAAAATTTCCAACGGGCCCGGCGGGCCCGGATTTTGCGTTGACGGGCCCGTTGATACCTAGTGGATATTTATTTTTTATCAACAATAAAAACTGATTGTTACATACAAACTCTTTTTTAAATTTCATTTCATATTTAAGGTCTACAAAATTATACACAATTTCCCCCCCATTAAACTCTACCGGAGCGTATGCTTAAATTTTTTATGCTATCCGTCCCATTAAAAAAACACGCCGGGGCCGTTGGTATTTTTTTCCAACGGCCCCGTTAATGCAAAATCCGGGCCCGCCGGGCCCGTTGGAAATTTTTCCAACGGCCCCGTCACCGGGGCAGGCCCGCCGGGGCCGTTGGAAGTCACTCAAAAGATTGACGAATGTTTGAAAAATGAGATTTTTTTAAAGGCAAAGGATTTTTTTTTCTCGGAAACTGTCAGTCATAGAAACAAAATGTAAAATGTAAATAATGGCAAATTTAATTTTCTACAACATTGTGTAGAACACTTTTCTAGCGAAAATGCACTTAAAAGAAAATATAAGCGAAAAACCGAACAAAGTGGTGATTTTTTTTTAATTTTTCCAATTTGGCGGCGAGTATTAAAGCTATTCAATTGTGCCATATTTATTTTAAATACTTACAACCATCCTAAACAATAATATAAAAAAATTTGAGTAACTGGACCGCACGTAATTAACCCCTAGGGAAGGTTCGCTCTATTTACTGCGCTATTAGTGACCAATTGTAAACAATAAAGTTAAATCAATAATGACGTATATCAGGGCGATTTGATAAGTTTGTCTCCTAAATGTGAACATGGCAACACTTGTCAATAAAAGCAGAGATGGTTGCGGGTCTATTGACATGTAGTCACCATTTCAGCCTATACAGACGCTCGGTTGATTGACAATCATTTGAATGGGTCCATGTATGTCCAAACAATCACCACCTCTTTTCAGCTGCAGAATGACATTTTGCTTTTGTGAATACATTTCCCTATTCGCAATGTAGTCAAGCCATTTAGCCTCGGCTTTACGTACTTTTTTATACGAAAACACGACATGATGCACAACTAATATTTATATTTGAAAGTCTATAAAATCATGTCTATTCTGGGTGGGAATTGCCATGTTTGTCTGTATTTTTATTATGTTATGATTGCGGTGAAACAAGCATTTTACAAACAACATGTTTAGGTACTTGTTTTCATTCAATACAATTTCATTATAACCTACTTAAAATTGTTATAAACAAAATTTAACTTGCGGAAGACTTGTGTGTGAAATTGCTTCATCGCGACAGCCATGAATAATGAATAATTGAAGAATACGAGAACGCGTGTGATTACCTTTGAATATATGAATAGTTGAATACAATACCTACCATTTATGTCTGTATTAAGGAGTGTGTTATTTATTATATTTCCTAGGCAATACTTTGACTTTAAAATGGGTTTTGAGTGATTATATAAAAGGGTTCCGTTTACTAAAACTGCTTTGTTATTTGCCTGTCTGTCAAGACCTTTTTTCAGGAATGTGTAAAAGTAACATCTTGTAACTTATTTCAGGCACTTGGGTCTAGCTGGTCAGACAAACGGACAGACATACAGATGGACAACAACATGATCCTATAGTTTCAGAACTCTAAAAACAATGTTTCCAACTGATAGTTGGTCATTACCATTCAGCCGTTGCTGATATTTACAAATCAAATATTTACGATCAAATGAAACAAACTAAAAGTCGGGAAAAACAGAAAATATGAATACAAAGGGATGAATTCCAATGAAGTTTTGACAGATAAGCTTTTAAATAAAATATTGCAATTATCTTAAACGAGTCAGACACTTGACTTTTTTCTAATAGCATAATATTTCGAATCCATTAAATTTGCAATTCTAATTTTAAGAGCCTTTTATCTAATTCAATTTCAGTTTTAATCAAAACTTCAAAATAAGTTTTCAATGATAAAATTGGCCGAAATGAGTTTCAAAGGGGCCATTGAATCTCATTAAGTAGCAGATTAAAATACCGTTGAAATAATAACCTGATAATTGAATAGTTAATGAGTAATATCGTTGCGTTATGCGACTATTATCTAATAGAGTTCGAATAATTTAGTAGTCTATGTTTTTATTTAAAATGGTAATTTATTTATTTATTATTTATTTTATTAAACATAAAATGAAGCATGGTGATTCGTATGACTCAAATGAAGATTTGGTAGACTTTGCCCAAGTTAAATGATGAGTTACTATTGAACTGTTGTCCGTAAATGTGCCAAGAAACAAGAATCCAATCTTAAGTTAATCTGTCCAATAGTGTCTCATTATTTGTTAACTAGACTGGAAAGATTAGGTATTTCTGTGTACATATATTTTATAAAGCATTGAGAGTTTTCCTAAACGTTAAACCTACAATTTTTCTAATTGACTTGACTTGAAATAGTAACTTTTCTTTAGTGAGAGAAATCGTGTTTCACATTATCTTAATTAAAATTGATTTCTCATTGAGTCCTGCACTGTGAAGACTCGCTTACTAATCGTCTGATTATTCTCAAGGACAACGAGGAGTGGCCAGCATTTGGGAATTTTCTTTTTTTGTAGGTTTAATGGAATAATTTCTATTATTGGTAGGTAGATCGTCCAAAAGCTTAATTGAATATTTTTTTACTACGAGTACATATATTCGATAACTTTAATTTCATATAGCAGGCGCGTTGAGTGATCAGTTACTCAACAGGACTTAAAAAAATATCTTATATTATAGACACTCTATTGCAGCTATGTTGTTTTAGGATAACAACTTTTTGTTCTTAAAATAGATTACAATTTTCTAGTCTCATTTTGTGTCTATGATTATAAGAGCCGAAACGTTTTCTTCTGTTTTGAAGTTGATTGACATATTTTATTAAAATATATCAAGAGAAATGGAAAAAGAATGAAAATAAATTGTAAATTTCAAGATAATTTGCTATTTATTCATTAACTTAATAAGACAATACAACCACTTCAGACTGTGGTAGAACAGGTAACACAGGCGCTTGTACGACAAAGGGCGCTCCCACCAAAGCGGGGACAGCGTCGACCACCGGGGGGGAAGGCTCGACTATCTTTACAGCTTCCACCTTCGGCACCTCGGGGACATCTGGCACTGCGGGTACCTCCGGCACTGCAGGGGCAACAGGCAAATGGTCTCCTTCAACCTTCACGCCTTCAACGCCGGCCTTCCATTTCGTCACGTAGCTCTTGCCGTCAGGCCCCAAGTAAGTCACCTCTCCATCAGTCTCGAGTACTTTATCTTTTCCATCAGCGGTCGGCACCAAGCGACCGTTTTCAGATACAATTGTGCCCTCAGCTGTGACGTAGCGGATCTTGTAGCCGGAATCGTCACGCTCGTCTTTTTGTTCAACGGCTGGTAAAGACCGCTTGGATTCTTCAGGAGTAGGCGCGCCCAGGGTAAGGGCCACCAAGGCGAATACGATAACAAACTGAAATGCAAATTAAGATGTTTAGTTTACACTGTGGTACGTAGTAGATACTTATATTAATTCTGTGACTGTGGTTTACACGATACGGCCAGTATCTCAGCAGTTTGAAAAAAAGCAAAGTTAATTCTGGTGTGCTTTTGTGTTAAAGGCCAAGACTCATTTTAATAATAATAAAAAATAACTCCTTTAAATATCTAAAAAAATCATTATGATTGATATTTATTTTTAATATTCTAATGGAAAGAAAAAAAAGTTATGATTAGGCGAAATTATTACCTGTTTCATTTTGATTATTGTTGTCAAGTGATGTTCTCAGACGATCGAAAGCAACTTATTTTGCTGTTCAATTTCCTTCGCTTAAATACTAAAATAGATAATGAACACCATTATCTAGAACCAGCTTTATTAATGGTAATACAGGAACCGTTCATTATAATTTAATTAATAACTTGCCACAATTAGTGTTTGCGCCTGCTTACTAAATGATATTAGTAATAAAATAGTTGAAATAGCAAAAATGGTTTGTGAAATTGTGTAAGTGATATTTTTTTTTATAACTAAATTGTTCCACTAAAAACATTTAAGACAAGTAAGTTACACACAGCACAGCCTATACAGATTCAGGAGATCAATTTTATGTTACTTTTTCTTGTTAAGTCGAAATATTGTCACTATATTCAAATTTTATCTTATGTAGAGTTGTGGTTGTGGCAAAACCAAGTTGTTTATAATGCTTACTTGAAATCATAATTTGACCTCATTTTTAATCATTAATTTTCATTTTTATGTAGGTATGCTCTTGTCAAAGTTATTACGTTGAATGTATCACACGAGAACTTTTTAATTTCTTTTCCTTCATACTATTCCTAAAATTATAAAAAAATACTCATTACTAAACAGGAGAATCAATGTGTATGTACTTTCAGGTATGTTTCTACAAATAAAGTCCCTGAATTGCGAAAAGATTCATTCGCAAAATTCCTAGAGGAGCGGACCCCGAACACAGCTAGTCTCACATATGTATAATTTCCAACACTACATTCGAAAATATTTGAATACCCAAGGCATCAACTGATAGGAAATATTCTTCGGCGAAAACCGTGAAGCTTGACTTTTATTTTCTTATGCACTTTCTCACCTATCTAAGTTCGCCAATAAATCAGGCTCACGAAGTCTCGAAGCTCGTGTGGCCAAGCGTGAGCTGGATCTAGATCAAAGGCTTCATCTTATGGATGAGCTTAGAACTTTGCATGAAGTTTTTACCAATATCGGTCTATTCGAGTGAGATATCTATAAAAACTTGTTAAATAAGGTATTGAAGGTAACTGACCCTATCAGAACTTTTAGATAAAAAAAATACTTTTTTAGTACATTACGAAACAAGTGTGCAAAGTTGGTCATTACGCACATGACGCGATGGATGGCGAGGAAGCTGAGTGTACGTAATGACCAAATGCACACGTGTTTCGTACGACGTTTTTCAACACACTTGTGAGTAAAAAAAAATAATGTGGTCCTAACATCTAATTATCGGAAAACGATTGCGCCCTTTTGTCATTACGTTTAATTTTGGAGGCAATAAAATATTACTTGCATTACGCGCCTCGTTAATGATTTCAGGTGGAGTTAAATTTACATATTCTTCCATACTAGTCGACATTTTATTAAATTAATATGCTAACACGGCGAAAATCAGAAAATGTAACTAACGCACACAACATAATAAATATAATCTTTTTTTTTATTCGCGTGCCGCCGCCCGCCGCCCCACGCCGTGCGCAGGGAGCGCGCGGTGCACGCTGCGGATGGTATATCGCCATACAGCCAGTGCTTGGCTGTATAAACATCATTATCTTTGCTTATTTAAAAACTGTTGTTATTTTCCCTATTTGATCTTATATGTATTATGCGGCTAAATTAAAAATGCTTTGTGGAATTCATAACACGCATTAGTTTTCTATCTTTTGTATAGCACAGTATGGTAAATTTTATTTCCAAACACCTCCGTAATATATTCGTAATACCTTCGTAATATATGGCATTATGGGCCTAAATTCGATGTAATAAGACCCACTTTACGAGCAAGTGTGTTGAAAAAAATATTACTTAACTTTTTAATTTAAATTATAAAGAGGAAGTGTATGTAAGTTTTTGAGTTTATTTGTAGGGGGTAATCTCCGGAACTACTGAACCGATTTCAAAAATTCTTTCACCAATAGGAAGCTACATTATGCCTGAGTGATATAGGCTACAATTTATGTATGTACCACCCGAGCGAAGCCGAGGCGGGGTTTATTATATATATATATCAATTAATATGATTGTCAGTCATGTATGTGTTATCAAAACGAAAGAAAATTAATGAATACTTATTTGCGAGAATAGCATATCTAAAGCTTTCTTGAGGTTTTCTTCAGTTGATCTCTAATTAATCAATATCAATTAATCCCAATACATAAATTGCTCTTGTCAATTAATCACTGACTTTCTACAATCGTGTTGTGAGCGATCTTTCTCTGTAAGTAGTACCGCTCCGAATGGTACCTGGTTCAAAGGTATTCAGAGAGGAAACGTGGCAAGCGTTATTACCTTTGAGCCCGTACGTACACTCGTACAGTACGGGTGGCGTTTTTGACTGATTTCATTTTGTTTTTGAATTTTTTTTTTGTATACAGAATCACATCTTTAAACCTTACGGGGTAGACCTTAGACTAGACTTAGGGCCACGCTTAGCTGAATAGTGGACTTATTGGTAGTAAAGAGATTCAGATACGAGTATACTGGCAAGTTGCTATGGAATTTATCAAGAATTCTCAGTTTAAACCTACTTACACTATACTTTTTATTCGCTCCCAGACCAGCATGGAAGCTTTATAAGTGGCGCTTGATTTAATGGTAAATTTACCATTAAATTAGTGTTTCTTGGCACATTATTCACACCAGTGCTTGCAAGTTTTACAGCGCAAAAAAATACTATATTGGTCGGAGACGAGGCGGTAACAAACTCGTACAAAATTTTCGTCTCCTTCAATATCAGAGCTCTGCGGAACTTTTATCTTCTTATGCATTTTCTCACCTCGCCAAGTCTGCAAATATATCTAGAACGTGACTATAAATCTAGATATTTAATTTATTTTTACACGACTGACCAAAAAAGGAGTGTTATGTTTACATGGTTTATGTATGTATATGTATGTAAGTTTCTTTATTCCATCATAAGTCCTGAACGGCTTAACAGATTTTGATGTTAGATGTATTTTTAGATTCCTTGCATTCCTTCGAGTGACATAGGCTATGTAAGTTGTAAGATAATCAAGAGAATTTCGAAAAGTCCAGTCTAGAACAATAAATTCGATGATTCGTAAGCTGTGTTGTAAGATGTGTTCAAAATAATAAATGGTATAATATAATACTTAACGTAAATACCAACAGAATTAAAACCTGTACTAGAAAGGCCTTTGTTTGTGTTTGACCGCACAGAGGCCGACCGTGTCGCCCGGTTCATGTTACAAAAATGCGGCTTATATTCGTAAAATAAAACATTTAAATTTTGAAAGTCACCGTACGTTTTAAAAGACACTTCTTGCCACGTACGACCAATATGTTAAGGAAACTTCCTGCGGCGATGTTTCCGAACCGATACGACATTGGAACCTTCAAACAACGAGTCTACGTCTTCTTGATAGGCCGGCAACACTCTTGTGTAACACTCTGGTGTTGCAGTTGTCCATGGGCAGCGGTGGTCGTTTACCATCAGGTGACCCGCTAGCTCGTTTGCCGCCCTATGTTATAAAAAAAGTTAACTTAAGTTTAGGGTACATTGTACTGTACATTGTTTGATGTTCTTACTTCTTCATGCAGGCAGAGGCAACATGACAACCATACAAAATAAATGCTCGGGATGCCAACAACAAATCCCTAACAAAGAGTCTCCTTGCCCAGATAAAATAACGAATTTTACTCAAAACTCGACCGGTGTGAAGTTGCTCATTATCCCTTCCGCCGCTAACTTCGTTCTCATTCGACAGCCGTGGGCATTGTCGGTGAGCCCCACTAATTCCTCACATTAGCCGGATTGATGGACCTAGCCGTGTTGTTGCCCAAAAAGAAACAGCTGTATCCTAACCGATGCTTAACGGAAATATGAGTATCTATTTAGTTGATGAAGAGATGCTATATAATAATTCTCGTTAGATTTTTTTTTTTGGTATATTTGACCATACTTTCATGATTATTACAAGTAAGTAATACGTTAGTAAAACATTAGATAAACCGAACAAATCACGCCGATTGAATTAGCACCAAACTCGAGATAAGCATGTGTGCAACTGTGCATGTGTTATAGGGTACCGTATTAACTCAATGATATATTTTTTATAACAAATTCATATGCTTAGATATAGGTAATGATTCTAGACCCAGCTCTTCTCAAAAAGATAATTTTCTATCTGACCTGATTGGGAATCGAACCTGGGATCTTCTGTCTGGCATGGTGAGCCACAGAGGTCATCAAAATTATGTTTAGAAAATTAAATATTAAACATTTGAATCGTTTACAACATTTAGAACAGAAACATGTTAAGTATTCCGAACTCAAAGGCTACTAGGGAGTCGTAAGCCTCATATGTCAGCCCGTCCGTCTGTCTGTCAGTCAGTGGGCTCTATCCTAAGTCTGTATCTCATGAACCGTAATAGGTAGACAGTTGTAATGCTCGTTCGTGAATTCTAATTTTTTTTTTCAGGTTACAGAATTTATGAAAATAATGCGCATAAACGTGACTGTGTTGAAGATAACACTGGTGTCAGATTATTTTAAGTCACATAGAGACATCTGACATGACTTTATAACTACCGCCATCTAACCGTATAGACACTAGTTGCCTAAACAGTCTACCAAAAATTACCGGATTTCTCACATGTTTTTTTTACAGCAATCAGATAGTCGTTGATGAAAAGACCGTACATAAATCAGATTGAAAGTGGCATTTGAGATTAGAACCTGCATCTTTTGGACGTGAATCGAGTGCCTACCCGACTGAACTGGCGTCCTATGTGAGCTTCAAATGGGACGATGCGTCGCGATGTGATGCCGGACTATAATGCCATGCGACAACGCCGCCAATAGGTGTAGGACATAAATCCATACTAATATTATAAATGCGAAAGTTTGGATGTGAGTTTGTGAGTTTGTGAATTTGTGAGTTTGTGAGTTTGTGAGGATGTTTGTTACTCAATCACGCAAAATCTACTGGACGGATTTCGATGAAATTTGGTACAAAGGTAGATAATGACCTGGAATAGCACATAGGCTACTTTTTATCCCGGGAAAAAGCACTGTTCCCGTGGGAAATTCACGCGGGCGAAGCCGCGGGCAAAAGCTAGTATTATATAATGTATGGTCGTATGTCCATACGTTTGATATTTACGCATAGTGCGACGCTGCCGCGCTGGGTTGTCGTATTTGAAGCTCACGTAGGATGCCAATATTAAATACACTTTGAAATATATTAGCATCATCAAATAGAGATCCATTTTTTTTCCCTCATTAGGGAAACATCCCTTGTAAAAAACTAAGAAGGGAATTTAAAATATCTTTTCTCACCGGCTCTGAAAGATAACCGGAGATTACAAAAATGAGGAAAACAGACGCCTAAGCTTTCCATCAGAGTTAAGATTACTATAAAATTTTATTACGTATAAGCTTATTAAGTAGAAAAAGTTGAAAATTTTGCTTCACAGTGAGCCCGCCGCGCGCAGATAAGATTGGACATTTTCGTAAAACAGAACTTATTTAGGAAGTTTAGTAAAATAAAATAAAAAACAGATAGTCTTATCTTAAACTTATAATAGGTAGGTATATTTGTGTCAGTATATTATAAATCTATGGTTTTATGGCCCCTGAGCAAAGAAAAAATATTCTACCTGAGTCCGTCTTTATATACGTACTATGACATGCCGATCAAATGCATGGCACACGGTCAGAAAAGTTATGCTGACCGAGAATCAGGAGAAAATCGCACAGAAAATAGGCCGAAAGTTTGAGCAAATCCTTCACTGCCCCCTCAGATTTTAATTGTTTTATAATCATTCTTTTTTTTACATAAAAGATGGGTTTGCTCTTGACCACAATCTTGTCCGAGGACAGAGATGAGGTCTAATGTAGCGAGCTTACCCAGAAGCAGAGACCAGACGAGCTTACCCAGAGTCAGGTTGTATGTGCTCGGGAACACAGACGCAGGCAGCGAGTTGCACTGCTTCGTTGTGCGCATTAGGAATGATGACGAAAAGCGCTTGGTACGTGCGGGGAATGTTAACCAAGAACGGATGATAGCCTACAGTGCGTCTGGTTGTCCGATTGAAGAAAGGGGCAGGTGGTATGAGCTCATGCAGCTCGTGAGCACACTCACCGAAGTACAATCGGTAGAAAACCGACAAGCAGGCAACTTTTCGACGGTGAGCTAGGTTGTGGAGCTTAGATTTCGTTAATTTTTCATCGCCGATTAAAGGTAATATCAAAAGTTAAAATTACCAGACAAATCAAGAAAGTGACATTTCCGTCAATATAAATTATAATAAACCTAAATTGTTTTGTACGTAAATTCCAAGTTAATGTGTCCGTATGATTGTACGCGCATCACGCAAAAACTACTGAGTTAAATTTAATGTGGTTTTCACTATTGTATTAAAGAAGGTCTAATTTAAAATCTAGCATAGGTTTCATCTTGATACGCCACCTGAGATATTAATAAAAGCTTACGCGTGGACGAAGTCGCGGGCACAGGCTAGTGTAAAATAAAATAATTTTCAAAACATTCTACGGTATGATTCCTTTTGTAAAGTAATAAAGATCTTATTTTGTTGCCTGTTTACTTAGATAAAAAGGCTGGAAGCTTTCTCTAAAAGTTAAATGAGTTTTTCTGGGTTTATTATCTGTTTGTTTAGACTTAAACTAATCCTAGCTAAGCCTCGGGGTCCTTGTCACTGAATTATTTGCAACTTCCAAATTTTTAAATACTGTTTATTTTAGGGAAAAGTTTATCCATTTCTTTAATAATACTTATTTGTCTCGCATGGTTAAATTTACATTCTGTTTATTGTAGAAAAAATAAACGTCATTATCAAAAAAAAACATTGTTAAATTATATAGTCAAAATAAATCTAAATGGGAAAATAGCAAAGGGTAGAATATTTTAATATATAGTACTTACACCATTATTTTACAGTAGTATACATGAATTGGAATTTATAATGGGCAAAATTGCATATGAATTTAGTAAAATTTATATCAAAGTTGGTGGATAAGAAGATAAAAATACAACACCTAAAGATATCATAAATATCTCCAGGTAATCGGGAATATGAACCATTATTTAATTGACTCACATCACAATCAATAGTGAGACATAGTCATTATTCAAATATTTGAATAATGACTATGTCGACATTTACAAATGACGTTATAACTACTGGTTACGTCATAAAGAGAATAGGTATACTTAAATATAATAATATCATACAATTATGAAAAAAATTCAGCCATTCTTTCTCGAAAAAATAGTAGTCGTAAATGTACAAGCCTCATTAGCATACAGAGATTCAGGGTTGTAACCACGACTTTACAGCTTGTTTACTGTTTTACATTTATTTATTTGGTAAATAGCTCATTTATATACAGCCAAGAAACATAAAGTGCTGTCATACCTCGAAGACCTCTAGTCTAGCCTAGCCTTGCCTTTAAGATCATATTGCCCTGTAGATTCTGCATGGAAGTAATAAGTGTACAAAGTACTTATTACTTCCATGAGATTCTGACTGAACTTATGACTCTTGGTTGTACGTACATTTTATTTTCACTAAATTGAATGCCAAAACGTAAGTACAAGCAAAAAAGTTTCTGTTTTTTACAACTTTTTTAGGAAGTAAAATTAAACCAACTTGTGTAAATATTCAAATCGTATGGCTTCATATCGTATGGATTTAAAACTTTTGCAAATTGAATAAAAGCAAATGAATAAATTGAAAGTTTTAAAACTCGTGTACCAAAATTCGAATCACGTAGGAAGCAAACAGATGGCTTGGCTGCCAGTACGATTCGTGCTACCTCCCTCCGAAATTTGCGATTGTTTACGATTATTCGCGTCCCCTTTTAAATATTCACACCGATTTAGAAGTTCCAAATTCGAACTCATCCACATTATACGGCTGTAAAAAGTAAATTACGAATAAAACCGGTGTTCCCCGAACCTATCTTGTATTCTATAAACGTAAAGGTAGATACATTTTCAGATGTTTTGCATACGAGAAAATGTGTTTCCATTTTCCAATAACTACTTTACTAGATAGGTACAGAAACACGGACTTTTGGGTTCCATTTTTTTTCTATTTAACAAGAGTGTGCTTAAATGGGAGATATTAGGAGCACCCATAACCAGAGAGCATGTATGAAGAGAGTCATGAGTGTAAAGGAAGCAAGAGAGATCTGTAAGGATCGTAGCAAGTGGAAATCGCTAGTCTCTGCCTATTATCACAATTATCACGCCTTTTTCCCGTGGTCCACGGGAAAAAGGCGTGATAATATGTATGTATGTATATTATTGTATATCGATGGCTTAGAGTGAAAACCTCGGATGTGATTTTTTTGGCAATTTTACTTTATTACAGTTTTGAAAAGAAACATCCGAGGTTTTCACTCTAAGCCATCGATATGCTTTGTTAGTTTAAAACAAATACAAAGGCTTTGTTTATTTATGCGTTTCCATTTATAATTTCATGGACAGTTATTTGTGTTTATGTCCGCAAAGTACTGCAGTGAAATTTCATTTCTATAAAACAACATGATAGCAAACAACTCAACAACAACAATTTTATTTGACTTCTGACAATTTTGTTACGTGATTATACTGAAACGATTTTGCCAAAACTTTGGGATCAGCTTAACTCTATCCAACAAAGATATCTTCTCCTAACTGGTTGACATGATGCCAAATTGTTAAAGACAAGTACCTAGTAACAAATTTACCTATCTAATTTTAAATTTATTTCTGTTGAAAAGTTTTTAGCCTTAAAAAAACTAAAATATTGTATGGAAAAGTTATGAAAAACATAATTATAGAAAAAAAAGGAAAATCCTAACTTATTGACCGAGCGAGCGAAGCGAGCGAGGGCTATAATTCAAGTTGGAGCGAAAAACACATTGTTTGTATGTATGTATGTATGTATGTTTGTTCCGCGATAACTCTCGAACCGTTGTTCCGATTTTGATGAAAGTTGGAATATATGTAGGGATGGTTAATAGAATTTTCAAGTTCGTTGGGCATCAAAATCGGTCCAGCCGTTTTTGAGATATTTAATTTTTTGTGAAAATAAATATTGTATTTTAATAGTCGCGAGGTCTACGTTCGCAGCGAACGACTAGTATTATAAATGCGAAAGTGAGTTTGTTTGTTTGTTACCTCTTCACGCTTTATCTACTGAACCAATCTTTCTGAAATTTTGCATACACATAGTCAGAATTACGGAGGAGGACATAGGGTACCTTTCATCCCGGGAAAAAGCACTTTTCCCGTGGGCGAAGCCGCGGGCAAAAGCTAGTAGAAAACAAAATCATGTCTCACTTTAAAAAATAAATAAACATGGTAAAACGTAATAAAAGTCTTGCCAAACGGTTTTTTTTCTTCACGACGTAATTGGGAAACCCCAGGGTATCTAATTGAAGGCACGCATCCTCAATTCTGGTAAAACTACCTTGTTCAGGTAAACTCGTAACTTGAACTTATTATTACGGTCTGGCTGATTGCAGGGAGGGCGTCATATAGTGAAGTAAAAATAAAACTTATAAAAAGCTAAACGTCTTCTAATGATTAGCCTATATCTTGTGGCGTAGGTCTTTCTTCCAATGAATACGAATAAAAAAATATAAGTACATACTAAATGTACGAGCATTCTTAATTGATCAAACTTTTTTATAACAATAAGTAATAAATAACAATTTTGTGTAAATTAGAAGATAAATTTTACTAAATTAATGATCTCTCTCTTTAGTCGTATATCCTCATGACTGAGGGTCGTGGTGGTATTTGGAATGAAACACCCAACGACTCTCTTGGCAATTTTAATGGAGTGGTTTGCCATTGCCTTCTCCATTTCACACTGGTGTGTGAAATGCTGATAATCATCACCCAGAGTGCAGGTTTCCTCACGATGTTTTCCTTCACCGGAAGCAAGTGGTGATCGATGAAAACTAACATGAGTAAGATTGGTATACAAACTCACGTAGCCCGGGCAGGATTCGAACCTGGGATTTTGCATTCACAGGCGGGTGCTACCACTCGGCCACCACCGCTTCATTCATTCGCTTAATGAAAAAATGAATAATGATGATATGATTTATATGATCTATAAATTTTGAGGTTACTTTCAACGATGCATCGTTTAATGTCAAAGTCGGTAAATGACAAAGTCGGAAAATTTCAAGGTCGGAAAATGTCAAGGTCTATAAGGTCTATGGTCAATATCATTGACATTTTACGACTTTGACATTAAACGATATATCGACTTTCCGATACATCAACACAGCCATTTTTTCCAGTTTCCACAAATTCTATTGATGGTCATCTGAATACGCAAAAGCTGAAAAGTATGTCTTCCCTCGTAAATATTAGGATCTACATTTGTATTTTCATATTGTAGGTTTTATTAAATACATTCCCGAAGAAAATATAAATCACAGCAACAATGGAAGCGTATGTAGCTTGTCGGAAACGAATGGGATAAATTCCTTATAAAATGGAATCAGATAACTTGTCACAAGTTGTAAAATATTGTATACTGACTTTTGCACGTCATTTTGTTCGATTTAATATCTACCGTGAAAAGACAAAACCAATGATATATTATAATACAGATATGTTACGTTCATAATAATTTGCGTTTTAGGTCTGTTCCGAGCAATCCAAAACTACACACATCGACAAGTTTTACTGATAAGTTAGACAAAAGATACAAAAGAGCATGCGAATGAAAGAGATAGCAATAGTTTTCAATGATTCCTCGTCAAATGTTTCTTATGCATAGAGTAACATTTTTTGTTGTAGAGAGGACACTTATTTGAAAAGAAAGTACATGGGTAAGAAATAAAACATCTTATAAAAGTAAATCATATATATTGAAATATTTAACAATTCAGTGTCGGAAAAAACTCGGAAACCTAATTGATAAAGAAAAACAATAGTAATCCTCAATTATCAGTTTAATCCATACTAATATTATAAATGCGAAAGTTTGGATGTGAGTTTGTGAGTTTGTGAATTTGTGAGTTTGTGAGTTTGTGAGTTTGTGAGTTTGTGAGGATGTTTGTTACTCAATCACGCAAAATCTACTGGACGGATTTCGATGAAATTTGGTACAGAGGTAGATAATGACCTGGAATAGCACATAGGCTACTTTTTATCCCGGGAAAAAGCACTGTTCCCGTGGGAAATTCACGCGGGCGAAGCCGCGGGCAAAAGCTAGTGTATTATAATAGTAGAAAATCGAATTCAGTGAAACTATTTTAATGTTTATTAAATTAGTCCATTACACACATTAGATAGCTATTATAATAACGAACAATAATAAAAAACAACTGAACATTAATTTTAGGCATTGAAGTCACCATCAGTATTCGATTCTGCACTAACTAATCTATGTCCGCAGCGCACGCATCCTTGTCTCTCTCACGTCAAAACTAGAATCTCTCTTTCTTTGTCTGAACAGTGATTAGTCAGTGATTAGATTATTTGGAAAAATAATTGAACTATACTAAACAATCAAATTATTTTTGCATACACACATGTGATAAGAGATCCCTTGTACTTTGTTTACTTTAGAATCATAATTGGTACACTTTCGAAACACACACGATGGAATTTTTATATATTTTGGTAAGGACACAGGAACTTACGACGCGGTACGCTCGACGAGGCGCTGGGCGCAGACTGATTACAAGACGTTCCAATTGGGTCGTATTCGAGTCTTCACAGCGCGCGCGCCTATAACATATCTGCCTCTTGTTTATAGTATATCATTGGACAAAACATTTAAGCTCATAAAGAGATCTTACGAAAAATAACAAAGGTAAACAATCTTATTACTTCTTATTATAATAATAAGGACAAAATTTGAACTATGATTTTTGGTTTCGGAAGAAAAGATTTAACTTTTAAATAAGACTCTCTCGTCTTTTATGAAAACTTCGTAAGTGACGTATTTTTTGTTACAAGACATATCTTCTTGTTTTTCTTTTAGATATAAAAACTAGATAGGCTATCACTTGGTGACTACAGCACTTTCTCGTCTAAAATATCGGCAAAAATATATATTGTCCAACATTATTGGCGTCCATTTTCCGGTATATGGCCAATATTTCACCGGATAAACTTCGGTACATCTGCTCTAGATCCGGGATATAACAAAATGATGGTTCATCGTAGGATACTCCAGGGCAAACTAGAACTAAAGACAAAGACGAGGGAAGGATGTCGAACAATTGACCTGAAAGGAATAATGGCGTATTATTTATTATTGGATTGTATTATGCTCTGACATGAACAGATCGGAAATTAGCCTGGTTTGGGAATTGGATCCAACAGTTGGCATGTCTATCTTTCATTTACTTAGATATGTATTCATATTTTTACCGTCTCTATTTACAGTATAACAAAAACGAAATAGAAATATGAACGGCCGAAATTGTAGGTAATTATTTATAAAAAGTATAGTATTATGAATGATTGAAGAGAGAACAGGGACACCACCGTTTCGATTTAAACCACCGTTTGGATTTAAAGTTATTTTTTAACTTATTTATTTAATCGTATGGCGTTTACCACATTCACTCACTATAATGTAACAATCAAAAAATAAAAAAGTATTATAGATCCACATTCAGGGTCCCGAGCCACGAGATTATGTCGGGTGTTAGCTTATACAGATCTTCTGGGGGGCCTGGGTACGAATGCCGGGGGCATCGCTGTATGATGTGCTCCATGGTCTGAGCCTCCTCGCCGCAGTCGCAGAGAGCGGAGTCGCGCCAGCCCCACTTGTGCCGGAAATAAATAATAATAATTTTTTAACTAGAAGCCTTTTATAATACCCTAATTTATTTAAGCAATTTGACTCTATTTTTATTTTTGTATATAATTTATTTTTTATTAATTCTGTTTATTTTTGATTTTAAGAACCATAAAATACAGACATTTTAGAATTTCTTTAATATTTATTAAGTAAGTAGATGTCGAAGGGATAGATATGGCATTACAATGTTCTAAAAATTACTTATATAACATGAAAAGAAACTCTTTAATTGTCAGGAAAGTGTGAAAGTTTTATTATATCTCAGTGAGCAAAGATTTGAGATGTATATTTTTGCTTCGGCAATGTTGAAAGTTTTAGCTGAAACTACCTACTTTAACTTCGCAGACTCTTGTCGGTGCCGTCTCAGTTCGCGTTGGCGGACCGAACCACCGAAAATTCGACGAAATCGTCGGGTTATATTGACGATAGCAATTTTTTATTGCTTAAGTTTATATACATGTTCGTGAGGAATAAATATCGGGCAACCCCAAGGAGTTAGCAGCACAGCTTCTAACGACCGACGCGACGGTTGCCCAGACTGCGCGTCTGTCAAATATGACACTGTTTGTTATCTCAGCTGATGACACGCATGTAATTTAATCTTTTGTTGCATTTATTATATTTTTCTTACATTTTTAACATATCGTTTATTGAAGAATGTTGCTTTTTATTTTCAGAACGAGACGTGCTGAACAAGCCACCTTATAAGCATAGCTGATTTTTCGAATAATCCACCTATTCATGTATAAAGTAATTCATTTACCATGCACCTATTTCTTGTAATTCAAATCATCACCGACATCGGATTCGACTTCGGAGTAAGGGCTCTGTTCAGTCGATAGCCGCGACTGTAATATTGTTCCTTTATGACAACTTCTCTCATAGTTTTGGCAACCACGCTCGATGGCTCCGCGATTATTCCAGCTTTTGTTTAGCGATCTTTTGTTTCTCATGCGTTATTCACACGCGGCTTGTGTGTTTTTCCTTGTTTTTCCACAATATAATAACGTATATAATCGTGAGGGTGCCCTTTGTTTCGCTTAAAATTTTTGTCTCTAATTTCACTTCGCCGAACCTTATTGGCCTAAACATGTTATGCACAATTATTGTCTCGCCTAATTGATGTTTTGCACAATAATAATTTAGCCTAATAATTATTAGATGCAATTTTTGAGTCTCTATTATTAGATGTTCTAAAATCGTTTGGCTTTTAATTTTTTACACGTAACGATATCCTCGTATAAATTTGTTTGAGACAATTATTACTTACTGTAATAATCACTTCTTATAATTATAACTAATTGAATATTAGTAAATTTAATTATTACTAAGTATTAGCTATTTCTCACCGGCATGGGTACTGTGACATGTCTATCACAACAGTGCCGGAGATAAGAACAGTCCAGTCTGTCGTCAATCATTTTCAGAATGATGTTAGTAATGCACTACTAATAATAATTCCTAAAAATCTTGATAAGTCACAGATCCGACTTAGAGCACCCCGACTCCACGTGGCTCAAGTTTGCCCTATACTAGAGTGTTATTCCTTCGCGCGGAACCAGAAGCTCGCGAAGGAGGTCCTGAGAAAATGAGGGCACGAGGCCGAACCGCATCGAGGGGGGGAGGTGGCGAGCGAAGCGAGCCGGCGGCGACCTCTCGAGCGTAGCGAGGTCGAGTGCACGAATGAATCGAAGGGCCGACGGAGCGAGTCTTCTGGTGGAGCCACCCAGAAATACTTGCATGCTGCATGCTTGCTTGCTTGCTGCATGCCTGCTTGCATGCTGCATGCTTGCTTGCATGCGGCATACTTGCTTGCATGCTGCAGGCTTTCTTGCATGCTGTATGCTTGCTTGCATGCTGCACGCTTTAGTTCACATGCCTAATGTAACTTTCTTTTACTTCTCGACATTTATCAAACACAAATCCATCAATGTTTAATTTTAGTCCCCCCCCTATTAGATTTAAATACTTTGTAATAATTATCAGAAATTATTATAACAGAAATAATTAGGTGTTACAATTTTGTGCTTAATTGCTTTGTACGAAATATTAATTAGTATTTGTGAATATTAGAAATAATCAATTATTAGGCCTAATGACTTATTTGAAAAGTAAATATACGGCGATAAAAACTTAGGCGAATCAAAAATAGGCTAAACTAAATTAGAATTCATAATAATGTACGAAACAATGTTGTACTAAAAGTTTGTGCACCAAACTACATTAGGAGTACAAAAAATTAGGGGAAACAATAGAGACCCTTTTCACTCAAACAAAGATAAAAATTAGTATTTAGTGACAATTAGATTTTTACCCTATTTTCTGTTAGTTACTAGTTTCTACCCCACTTTGCTTTTTAATTAACAAGCGTCTTGAAAGATCATTCAAAAGTGCACAACCTTTTACATTGAAACTCTATCTAAGATCAGATTTTTTGATTAATTGAACAGTCGCGATGGCATGCAGAAACCGTGTCAGCGTTTCAAATTCTTGAAATATCCAAGCTCGTGAGATATTGGCAAAAAATAAACAGTTTGCTATATATGAAGTTAGTTTAATATTATACATTTAGATACAATATTTCTTTTGAAAGTTTCACCGCCATTCGATTTCCCTTCGGCGATGTTGTAGCCTTTCATTGACGTGAATGCATGTTGTGTTGGTTCTCGCACCTCGCTCAGGTCAGACTGAATAGTGCATTCAGGTTACTTTGCAAGTGGAGCAGTTTAAGATATTTCTTTTGTTTATGATTTGCTTTTTTTTATAAAGCAATATATCTTTTCCAGCATCTTGAAATGGAAAAGAAAAAACTTATTTTTGGGAAATTCCTACAATTTAATTTGGTTTCATTTTTTATTGATTCACTCATACAACGGCGACTACTATTTCAATTTATTCAAGAAGTTTGTTCATTAAAACGCAAGGTTGTGGATCTTTTAAAATTAAATAAGTACCTAGTACTAGGACATAATTATCCAACTGCCTATATTTCAAAAAAGAAAACGATATTATTGTCAGCCAATCGTTATGAGCCAAATCGTTATTTCTCACACGCGGCATATCACGCCTTATATAAACTCGAAACTCGTTTTTCCCTTTATTACAAGTACGTCGTGGCTTTTCAATGTTCACGAATGCATGCGCCTTGGTTCAGCATATTTCCCCCAGGAGTCCACTGACTGAGAACCTGACTTTTGTACAGGTAACACCACATCAACCTTTCCAAATTAATTGCAAATACGCCCTTATAGCCACGGCATAGGAGTCATAAAACTTGATCCGCATCTAACTGTACTTCACATCTCACCTTGCACGTGAAACGACTATTTTTCTTCATTTCCTTTGCCATTTTTTGTATGAAAATATCTCTCTCATGTCAAGGTTTATTGAGTATTCTGAGGTCATATTATAACTCGCTAGAGTTTATATAGTACTAGCTTTCGCCCGCGGCTTCGCTCGCGTGAATTTCCCACGGGAGCCGTGCCTTTTCCCGGGATGAAAGGTACCCTATGTCCTTCTCCGTACTTTTAACTATGTGTATGCGAAATTTCAGGTAGGTTGGTTCAGTAGATAAAGCGTGAAGAGGTAACAAACCAACAAACAAACTCACTTTTACTTTTATAATATTAGTTAGGATAGGATTTGATATTATGAACAAACCAAGTATGTATATAATGTATGGTTATAGAGAGATTTTACTACTTAGGTCTAGAGGTGTTCCAAACTGCTATATTTTTTGTAACAGTTATACTTATGTTAACTGCTGTTGCTATAACTGCTGTAAATGCTGTAACGCCTAGTCGCCTACCTCGTGTGTGTCTCTGTTCCATTAAATAAGGCGACGTGCTTGCGCTCTTGTTTCTTGTTTTGAAAATTGGGATTCATGTACAATGAAACGCAAAATTTACAAAAATAAATTTATATAAAAAATATATAAAATTTAAGTCTTTAAACGAATTTAAAAATCAATTTTTGTTTGTTTCCATTTAGAAACATTATTTTTTTTACTTTTGAAGAAGTCAATCTTGTTCTTCGGTCGGATATAATATAACCCGCTTTTGAAAATGCGCGTTCACATGTTGCGACGCTAGTAGTAAATCGCGGTCGAGATTCCGCGATCGCGGCTGTCGTGATTTCGCGATCGCAGCTCGTGCGATGAATATAGCAGTTAGCAGAATATAGCAATAGCAGACTACAGTGTTATTTGAATAGCAGTGCTATTCGTTATATTTTTATAACGAGTTATATTAAATGATGTCTGCTATAACGAACACCCCTACTTAGGTCTATATACTTTTTTATTGAATTTGCGCGATATACATATCGCACTAAAAAGAGATCAAAATAATATATTCCGTGTCAACAATAACATTGGTGGGTGAGTCATGTTTACAAAGCTACAGGTAATTACTAGATAATTGTTCTATTTTGGTGTTAAATAACATTAAAACTAAGTTCTCTCCAGATGAGAGACGTAAGCAATGTCAGGATTCTTCGCCTGTCTAATTAGTGGACTCGATCTCGACGTCTGATTGAAAGGTCGTGACTGAGGAGTGGGACGAGACGCTAGCAACACGCCAAAACTAACGATATTACAGATATTAAATTTTTGATCGTAAGTTATTTCACAACACCCTAGCAACATGCTAAAAACTCACGATATTACAGATATTTAATTTTTGATCGTAAGTTTATATTTTATCAAAGAATAACAGACTATTTCGCTAGTAAACTTGACTTGTCACCAGGTGGAGGAGATCAGTCGTGGAGAGATTTTAAATGTTTTTTTTTTTAATAATCCTATTAGGTATTTCTTTAAAGTTGTTTACTTGAGTTATTATTACATAAAACAGATTAACTTAAAGTAGGTACCTTTAAGTTAATCTGTATATAGTTTGGCCGGTATATGTATAAATATAAAAGTATATGTTTATTAATTTTACGAATTTATCAAACACGAGTCTACATCTTCTTGAAAGGCCGGCAACACTCTTGTAATACCCCTGGTGTTGCAGTAGTCCATTGGCAGCGGTGATCGCTTACCGTGACCCGCTTGCTCGTTTGCCCTATGTTATAAAAAAAAAAATCACTATTATACTATCGTTTCGAAAAAATAGTAAAAGTAAAATTGCGCATCGTCAATGCTATTTGTTTTATACCAAAAGGCGAATTACTTACTACATTCTGAAATATGGCCAAATCTAAGGTACCATTCTTTTTCAAGATATTTACGAAAAACGACAAAACTTATATACATATTTTAGTTCTAAACTTGCCATGATAAAATAGATTTGTGTACGTTGCAGATCGCTGAAGTGTTGCAGCTCGAGAGCATTGGAAGGAGTAAGAGGATTACCGAAAGCGGCGGAGATTGAAAGTAAAAGACACCGAATTTGATAGCGATTATACTATCTTTTATGAAATTATTTGGAAAGGTGTAGATTTTCTTTCGAGTTAAAATTAACGCAAAATAATGAGATTTTCTGACAGCTAAATTAAGAAAAAAAAAATCTGTATTAAAAAGTCTCAACAGATAGCGTTTTATGAAAGCCGAGTCGTAATAATAGCTGAACCTTTATGGTGCGCTTTTTCTTGTCAACCAAAGGCAGAAAAAAAATCACCTAACAGTTTGACAGTTGCGCAAATCACAATATTGATACTTTTTAGATGTATTTTTTACTAAGTTTGAATGAATCCGTGAATTTTTCCTTTTTGTATGGAACTTTTTCTCTCGCCTTTGCTTAAGCGCCATCTATGAAGTCATCTGGAACTATTTTTTTTTTTTTTAATTTGGATCTCGAAAAATCCCTCATTGACCGAGCGAGCGAAGCGAACGAGGAGGGCTATAATTCAAGTTGGGGCGAAAATTGTTTGTATGTATGTTTGTTCCGCGATAACTCTCGAACCGGTAAATTAATTTCGATGATAATAAGAATACGTGTAGCAACTATCCATAGAGTTTTTAAGTTCGTTGCGCAACAAAATCTGTTCAGCCGTTTTTGAGATATACGCATTTTTATGAAAATAAATTTCTCATATTTTTAAAATGATAATCGCGAGGTCTAAGTTCGCGGCGAAACACTAGTTATTTAATAATTCCATTCTTACGGCTTCATCTTGACCAACTTGTCATCTTCATTGCATGTAATACAACATGGACACAACAAATTGTGTTGATATGTGTTGGGTCATGAATTCATGATACAAATTGAAAATATCAAAGTCAATTTTTTTTATTGAATCTTGGCCTTTTCATGTCGAAAACTAATTATTTGTCATAATATATTATGTCTCAAAGCTACAAACTACTAACATTTCGGAACGACCACTACTGAGAAGAAATGCCGAAAGAAACTCATGAAACAGTCTTGGTCGCCTAACATGCCAGAGGGGCTAGTTATTAACTTTATACATACACTAGATTGTGTACAGTCAAAATAAAATAAAATATAGAAACAAATATAAATATAATCAAACGTGTTGTGTTTGTGATCGAGTAACCACAATTAAATAGTTAAGAACAAAAAATAAAAGTCGAATCAGAATCGAGCAGACCAGTTCCCCCTGGCAACACCCGTTCTCGAGTTGACGGGAGGGTCAGCCATCGCAAAGCTCAACCATAATATAGGTAAAGGGAACCTCACGACCCGGCCCACGACGCCGCGCCCCGTCACCAGTTTGAACATTTTAGTGAGCATGACTTACTCGATCCCCAAGACCATATAAGAAAATAAATACTTCCAGTCACTTGATCAATATATGTATGTATATAAAATATATTGAATAAAAACAAAGGGCGACTCATCTCCTTTTCATTGGCCATCAAGCTAAAATAACAAGGATTTGAGAGGAACGGTGGTCAGGGAGAATCCATTGGGAGCCTCGTAAAACCCATGATTGATGGGTATTGTATGGGATACGTTGACACGATTTTGTGTCCCATTTGCAGTATGCCACATATTGACATTTCCTTGTTCATCGGAATCTTGGGACTGAATAAATACGACATAGCTTGATAAATGAAACTGAAGGAATTTTCTCGTTATAATAAGTACCTAAATTAACAATTGTTTTTTTCTGACTATGCCGCATAGGCCTAACTTTTTTTATATAATAGACTGATTGAAAAAAAAATTGTTCTGACTAAATGCACTGCAAAGATGGCAGATACATAGATATTTAATATATACTAGTATTATTGTTATCTGAAACATAATATTATTCTGTAAATATATTTAACGGAGGCTGTTTATTATTTATTACGTACATTTTACAGTAAAACTCACATTAAAAACTAAAACCTGAGACTACCATTTTGCACGTAACTTACAAAAGAAATTAATTAAAGTATACTCGTGTCGATTTGGTCTGAAAATATTTAATTTAGGCGAACAATCGCGAACGCTTACATTAGGTTCGCGCCTCGGATATCACGAAGATTTCATTCCTCGGGAAACAGGAGGAAATGTGGAAACCTACAAACCGTCGGCACAGAGCTACACTTTAGATAAAGAGTATAATGAGGGGCACAAATGGAATATTTTTATCGTAACAACGTACAGTCATGAGCATTAATATGTGAACACTTCGGTCCTTAAGACAATGTTACTTATGAGGTCTAAAATTGGGTACAATCAATGCTCGTGACTGTACGTTCAAGCGCATGAAAAGTAGATAAGTTGTAATGTAACTATGTTACGTCAGGACGTGAAAGTTGGTAATTGCCTTTTAATTTGTCACTTTTTAAATTAATTTTAAACCCCTGAAGCAAACAAGAGGTTTTAAAATCTGCTGTCATGTCTATGTATCTGTTTGTCTGTCTGTATCATCGTAGCTTCCAAACGGATGAACTGTTTGATTTTATGAAGGACTTAAATTAATTCATATTTCTTATTAGGTAATTTATAACTCAGATGAAAAGTATTTTTTGCAATCATTTTTTGTTAGGTATTTTATAGCGTTGGAAATTAGGAAAAAGAAAATATTCTCTCATTTGAAGAGTTCATGAATTCTTCATTACTTTGAAATATTAGAAATCTTCAAATGAAAGCTCTTTAGTGAAACTGTTCCGGCACTACACTATACAAGAACAGAAAAACATGCATTTATTCAACGTACACATTTCTTTTCTCCGCCGTTTTATTATATCTAAGTAAAGAGGTGTCCTTTTAGATTTTTCCCCGAGATGTATAATTTACGGGGACCGCATACCACCCATTTATTTGGCTCAACGGAACCCCGAAGGGTACGTTACGCCAGAAATAGGTCAGGGGTCATGCCGGCCACCTTGCATTAACATCCAAATATCTTGAATGGTCCACCAGTGATAGGTTAATATTTAAGTCGAAATGAGGACCTCGGCAATATGCGCTTGTTATATGGGACATTTAGGGAGGATTCTGTATGTAACATCAAATTCTATTATTATTTAAAAAACCTCTCGGAACAATTTACGTGTGGACTATTCTTAATTTAAGTAGTTTTATTTAGTACATGATATTATACCGTTGCACTTTATCGTACCACCTTACTACTTTCTGTTTGAAAGTCATTACTTTCAAACAGAAAGTAGTAAGGTGGTACGTCGTACGTACGGTGGTGGCATTCTACCAGTCAACCATTGTTGACTGGTAGAGAATGCCACATTTGTACATAAACTGGGCAATACAGTTTTAAATAAAATTAATAAAAAAATTGGTACTGTACGAACTTAATAGAAAGAAAGAAAGAAAAATTCTTTATTCGACAAATTTTGCACTAAATTAACATATTCACTAAATAAACACTAAATTTAACTAAATTCGTCGAAATGGCGACCAGCTCAGCATGGTGCCAAGGCAAAAGCTAAAGCGCTGATTTTCAGCTGGTACCAAAAGAGGAGGCAAGTTTGCTAAAATATAAAACAAATTGTACCTTGTTACCTACCAAAAACAAAACAAAAAAAAAAACTTTACAAACTCTCACTCACTCTATTCTAAATACTCTAAAAACTTAGCTGTAGATTGATTTCGATCAAAAACATACTCTGCAAAGCAAAGAACTATTATCAAGTCAAGCAGATATATTTAATAGCCATCTCTGTTCCAGTACTGGAAAAAGTCCTCTCTCTCCTTTCAACTCTCGATCAAGAGATATCGCTCTACCCTATGTCAAATTTTTTTAATTCATCGCATCAGGCAGGCAGATATACCATCCCTTAATTCAGGATTATCTATATGTAGGTATATTCCACCACTATGTTGTTTTTGTTAAATAAACATATAATTTATTGATCAACATATATTTACATAACTCACGGGTCTTTGGCTGTGTGATTTGAGTCTCATTTACATAATCCTTTGTACCCTTGTGGTTGCTTGCCACTACACTCCATGTTCTGACGCAGGATGTCGTCTTATAAATTAGATTTTGATATAGATACTCCTAGGCACGTATGTATGTACAGTCGAACCTGACTCCTCTATTTGCCCCCGACTGTACATATAATATTTTCAATTAATTCAATTGCAGACTTTTAATTCATCAAATACATACCTATGGCATCTAGAAGTTACTAATAATTTCTGTTTAGTTCGTAACGTGGCAGCGCGTTGATCCTCTTTGGATCTATTTTGCGTGCGGCACATTCATATTTATCTTCTTCTCTCAGCCGAAAGACGTCCACTGCTGGACTTAGGCCTCCCCCAATGGGGGGTTTTGCCGTAATCGCCACGCTTGGCAGGCGGGTTGGCGATCGCAGTGTGATGGCATAGTACGCGGAAAGATGCTGCTGCCCATCCTCCGGTGTTTTAAATCCCTTAGTCGCCTCTTACGACACCCACGGGAAGAGATGGGTTGGTGCTATTCTAGGGCCACACCACAGGCCGACATATTTATCTTACCTGTCATAAATTTAAACTGCATTCATTCATATTCGATTCTGCATTTATGGTTGTCATTCTTGACCCAGTTTATATAATTCACTTATCCTCTAATCATTGTAAAGATAAATATAAAGCTGTTTTAAAATATATCTAATAACAGTAAGACCCTTGGAATAAGGGTAAGTTTTGTTTAGGAAGTGGTTTTAAATTTTTAGTGTTTGTTATCTTTTCTAATCATATTTATATTTTGTTTTAGGTCTAATTCTTTATAAATAAATACTATTACCCTAAGGTTTATACAATTTTTTTTTACCTATATTGTCCCACTGCTGGGCAAAGGTCTCCCCCACTTGCTTCCACCTATCCCTGTCCATAGCGACATTTGACTAACGCGGCTGGAAAGCGTTAAGGTCGTCGCGCCATCTTTTCCTTGGCCTTCCTCTCCGACTATTATTTAAGAATCTCAAATGTGATAAGTTCAGTAATTGCGCCCTTAGTGCTTCTAGCTTATTGTCTACCCGCGTACCATCCGTGTATAATTTTGCATGATTGAGTAATAAAAATCCACACGTCCAAACTTCTACATTTAGGGATTAGTCGAATGTGTAATACCTACAAGCTAGCTGGGGTTATAAATCATTACAATTCAATGTTTCGGAAAGTTTGTGAGGCGTATTTAAAAAATGTTTGGTTATTAAAGGGTAAATAAAGTTAGCAGACGGGTAACGTTTCAATCCACGCATATTGTTTATATTTACAGTACTTATATCTCGTTTGTCATCGTATATTTTGGCAAACCAAGTAACACAGCCTTTGGGAATACATCCCGTTCACGGTTACCATAAATGGAGACATGTAAGTAAATAAATTAGATGTAATTTAGAGGACAATTAAAGCGAAAATGCGCTCTGGGTGTCGTTTTAGCTTCCACTGAAGTTGAGTATGTTCTAAATAGTTAACGACTTTAGTATAGTTACAGAGTTACAATTAAGTATGTAACCAAGATATTAATAAAATTCACTATTGGTATAAAAACTAGAGAAAAAGAATATTTCAAATCATGGGTTCGATCCCCGGTCGGGTCAAGATGGAAAATGATCTTTTTCAGATTGACCCGGGTCTTGGATGTTTATCTATATATGTATTTGTTATAAAATATAATATCGTTGAGTTAGTATCCCATAACACAAGTCTCGAACTTACTTTGGGGCTAACTCAATCTGTGTGATTTGTCCGTATATATTTATTTATTTATTTATTTATCTTTTTTTTATTACTTTAACTTTACAATCAACATTCTCAAGCTTTTACCCTCGGCTTTGCCCGCGTGAATTTAGTTTTTCACCTATTTCACCCTGGTGAAATTTCCAACATATAAGTGCAATATGAATACGATTTATGTTCCGAAACTGGCGCGATTTTGACGAGTCGAGAGTAATGCACTTCAGAGCTTGGCGCTCGTTGTGCAATACCTTTCTTAGTGCTCACTTATGCCGTATAAAAAAACCTCCCTGCAAAATTTCAAGTTTTTGTGTAATACTGATACAGATTTTGGGATTTGATACCTAAAGCTCATTAAGTCGAAGGTCAGTTAATACGTTAACTAAACGTGTCGTCTTAACTCTCCAGACCTAATCCGACATAGTCAGTCTGGGTGACAATCTTATCCGATGACCGTGACCTGTTAACTTAAGCGTGGATTAAAGACAAGCGAGAAGTCTGGTGTAAACTGGAGGACTAATCAAATAGTTATCTCAATACTAGATGGCTACACCTATAATAAAACATTTATGTACTGACTAGCTGCGACGGTACTTCGTTTCCGTGGGAATTTGGGAGTAAAAAGTACCCTATGTGTGTATGTGTGGTTTTACTTTACCCATATAAAAATTCAATGAATATTGTATTTTAAAACTTTTGAAATGACTGGTTGAAGGAAAATGAAGCTAAAAGAAGGAAAAGAAAGCCAAGAAGGAAATTATAGGAGAAGTAAAAGAAAAGACAGAGGTCGTGTCGTATGAGAAGGTAAAATTAATGGCAGAATTGATGATGATGTTTCATGATTTACAAACATTCATACTTTTGCATTAAAGTCTCATTAGTATTAGTTTTCTACCCTGCAAAATCATTAATTTGCTATTCCTATTTCCTATGTGAAAACCTACAATACTTAAGGCTGTCGATTTAAAAAACCTCACGTAGGATTGGACACGTAACCGTAGACACTTTACCCCAAATCCCCAGACGTATAAAAATCGCCGTTATCCGTCCCTCATATTTAAAACTAGTTGTGCCCCGAGGTCCTGTCTGTAAACGTGGGCAAATCTTGCTTACGCGAAAATATTTGAAAGGAGAATCCTTATCTAAGATAAAAGTATCAAAATGACGAGTACTTAACGAGAGTCTCATAACGAATGATTTCTGTAAGGGATAAATTATACAAAATTAAAAAAGAAACAATTTGGGTCCGATCTACCGTAAAGGGAGGAAAGGGATCAAACCGTAATGGTAAAGTTGACACAGTTAATCAAACTGGAAATAAAAAATAATAATTGGCCGTATGGCCGTAGATCAGTTTGGGGTAGATATCAGATGGGAATAACTCGTTATAACCACCTTAATGCATGCTTCAGCATTAGTACTAACGAGCGTTGCAATTTTAATCCTAAAAGCGAATACACCACCAGTGATGTTAGTGGATGCGTTTTAATCCCAAATCCGAGTGCAACAACAGTGTTACTAAATGAAGTTTCATAAATATTACAGTAGGCTCTGGATGACCACAAATCAGTGATTATACGCGCTTGTGTGCTGATTAACATTCTGTTTGAGCTTTGGGATTGTGCTTCCTTTTGGATATTAAAAATTACCGTATTTGGAAGTATGGGGCAATTTTATTAAACAAGTATCTTCAAAAATATTAGGCCCGTCATGTCATACATACATAGTCATAAAATCACGCCCTTTTTCCGCAGAGGTAAACAGAGACTAGCGATTTCCACTTGCTACGATCCGTACAGATCTCTATTGCTTCCTCTACACACATCACACTCATCATTTTATACATGCTCGCCGGTTATGAGTGCTCCCAGAGGTGCTTCTAATATCGCTCGTCATACGTTTTTTCAAAAATATCTCTTATTTACCACACATACCAGTTACAGTTATATCATATGTAGATTATGGTTTCTGTATTATAGCTATAAGATTGCCTATAAATATTTACATTCTTATTTATATTCGTATAATTTAGTACCTCTACGTGCAAAATTTTAACTTATTTGGGAACCAGAATTTGGTTAAATTAAAGTTGCTTTGATTATAGACAGAGAAACGAAATAAAAGCTTCTTATGTAATAAATAAGTATTAAATATACCCCAAACCCTAATTTACGGAAGTAATCGTTATCTATTTACTGTTGATAAGATAGTAAATCTGGAGCAATGATAAATGAGTCCTTTTCTGAAGATGTATGTGCTTGGTTTGGGAAGAATCGATTTAGGACAATCGACGAGGTAGGTACTGTAAATGGATGATCATAATGAGACTGTTTGTTTAATTAATTACACTATATTTGATTGTCTATTTTGTGGATGGTTTACGTTTACTGTATTATTTAATATTAAAAAAGTGTATTAAACGCTCTTTACTTCGTACTAAATAGTGCTCTAAAATCATAGAGCGGTCAGCGTGGCCAAATACTGGTCAAATTTAATAGCCTAGCCATTCCGAGTTGACAAGAAGAAGAAGATTGAATTTGTCGCCTAGTTAAAAGTTTTCATATTAATTTTGTTTTAAATATAATAAAAACTATCTATATTCAACAGTCTACATTCATGTAGCTCCTACTAGGCCGTGCCATATACTTCATGCGTTTCAGTTGATATATAAAATGACAAATTTTAATAATGCTAAGTCAGATAGGAAATTTTGGCCACTATCGCACACACACATCACAAAAAAAAACCTTTTTGATTTTATGAACTGGGTCATAATGCTCTTAAATATTTTAGTAGATGAGTAGGATTAAAAAACTATGCGAAACCAGTTGAGCTTGTTATAAATAAATATTAGCAGATAAACTCCCCAGCTAACTTACCAACAAAAGTATTGTATTATTAACAGGGTTAAAGTTAATCTTGAGGTCAGCCCTAGCTAGGGTTACCATACCTCTTTGTTGACAAAATCCAGGACAACCAAAAACAAAGATAACGAAACTTGCGTAAGCGAATCAAAGTAACTGCGCGCATGAATGAAGGCTTTTGCTAAAAACTAATTGGTATATGTAGGCCGCTTTAACTTTGCCGAGTTAAAATACAGGTATCCGGAAATTCGGAGAGAGGTAGACACCCCAGTCCAAGCCCCTAGGATCATCGCAATGAATCTGTCCCTCGGCCCATTAGACCAAAGGAAACGTAAATTATTTTCCGAAAGTCCATATCTTTCGACATTGTAACAAATTAATCTACATTTTCCCTTTGTCCGCTGGTTTATGCTTCCTGTCTCGTTCTTGGCAGTTATCATAAAATGCTAAGATGGGATAAGTATAATTTTTTACACGACTGACCAAAAAAGGAGTGTTATGTTTTCAGGGTTCATGTATGTAGGTATGTATGTATGTAAGTTTCTTTATTTCACCATAAGTCCTGAACGGCTTAACAGATTTTGATATGAGAGGTATTGTTAGATTCCTTGCATTCCTCCGAGTGACATAGGCTATGTAAGTTGTCAGTCCTGTTTTTTATTTTAAAATAATTAGCTTGTTCTTTTCCTCTCCTCGCTTCAATCTTTCCTTCAATCAGGTATTTCATAAAGTTGTTGTGTTATACAGGGTGTTTTTTAAATCATTGGCATCCTTTCTACTGGTGAAAGTACTTATGAACATGAGCAACTTTTTGTATGGGACCGACTCAATCCGATGGAAAAAAAAAATCTGCTGTTCCATACTATTTTCCAATACCTACTCACCCGAAATGTATGGAACAGCTGATTTTTTTTTCCATCGGATTGAGTCGGTCCCATACAAAAAGTTGCTCATGTTCATGAGTACTTTCACCAGTAGAAAGGATGCCAATGATTTAAAAAACATCCTGTATAAGGTGGCCAAACATCTTTCCTCTCCTTGTCTCTATTGTTGCTGCTATAATTCTTACTATATTTACCTTTCAGACTTTCTCAGAATAAAACCTTGTCAAAAAATAGACTTCATGATTTATCCTAATATTATTTATAGCTAATCATTGTAGTGATAACTACAGAATTATTTTGAACTCCTAACTGGTCAACTTTGCATGTCACATTTTAGGTGAAATAATTGATATATTGGGATATTATTCCTGTGGCGTATTACCTGCATGATAGGCTCTCGACGCACCACAATAGCAGGCATTCAAATCCATTAGTTTCCAGACAAATTGAATTGGAAAGTGACACACCGGTACACAAATCTCATATGTTGTTTTTACAATACTTATTAAGAAGCCAGGGAGACCCGCACTGTGGCTAAATTGATTCGATAAGTAGAAATTAGAGTACACTATCAATCACCACATTGGATCGAATACTTATTGAAAGCATTCGCCGTTAATAAGCGTTGCTACAGACGATTTAGACAATAGGAACAATGCACAAACCACTTACCATGTAGGCAGGCTTCGAGCACGATTCCTCACGAATAGTTCTTCCTTTAGACACCTAGCCGGCCAGCCACACACGATTATAAAGTTCCAAAAACACTGTTGAGCACTTGAAGTTTTATTAAGAATAATTGAGTAAAATGTAATGTTTGATGCGCGCGCGCCTTCGCTTTCACGTACAGACACGGAGAGGTTTTTACTGGTTCTGCCACCAGCCTTCTGCTACCAGCCTATGGCGTTGATCTCTCAGACACCGGTAGGATCTGCGCATGCGCCAGCGGAAGTCCGGGCGCCCCATTGGCTAAATAGAACTGCAGCACAGCGAATTGTGATGATTGATAAGTGCATCGGTAAGGCGCGCGAAATTCAAATTGAAAGGTAAACAAGATTTGCGTTGAAAACGGAACATTCCGCCCACCAAAATACCAATAGGATTTTCCCAGAGTAAGAATAAGAAACGGTAATTAACGATAAATATGTTTAAGTTATTATTCTAAACTTAAAAGCTAACAAATGATAAGTTGAAACGATTATACGGAGGGTAGAGGACATAGCTTGACCAAAGGTCTCTTAAGCGAGTGATCCCTGGCTGTTCTAACGGTTGCGACTCGAACTACCCCATCAGGGCCAGGATGCAAGGAAACAACTCGTCCTAATGCCCATTGAAGAGGAGGCCGATTGTCCTCTTTTATAAGTACGATTGAGTTTACAATTAACGGTGTTGAGTCCGTGGTCCATTTTGCTCGCTGAGTTAACCCATGTAAATATTCATTTTTCCAGCGTTTCCAAAATTGTTGTTGAAAAGATTGGATAAGTTGCCATCGAGTTAGTCGATTGATTTTTACGTCCTTGTAGTCGGAGTCAGGAACTGCTGTAAGAGGTTCCAGCGTTAAAAAATGACCGGGCGTAAGAACGTTCAAATCGTTGGGATCCGAGCTCAATGGACACAAAGGCCGCGAATTTAAAATTGATTCGATCTGAGCGAAGAGTGTGGTAAGCTCTTCAAACGTTAAGACCTGATCGCCAACAATACGGTACAAATGACTCTTTGCGGCTTTGATTTGGATTTCCCACACCCCTCCAAAGTGGGGAGCAGAAGGTACGTTACGTTTAAAATCTATTTTTTCCGCATGAGAGGCTTGTTCGATACATGACGCTAGTTGTGAACTTGCACCAACGAAATTCGTACCGCAGTCAGAGTGAATAACATTGCAGCGGCCGCGACGAGAAACGAAGCGACGCAATGCCGCGATGAAGCCGTCAGTCGATAAAGTAGAAACCACCTCAAGGTGCACTGCTTTTGTGCTCAAGCATACGAATAAACACAAGTACGCTTTATCGATTTTAGCACCACGATGAAGCCCGAGCTTAATTCGAAAAGGCCCTCCTAGATCGACACCTACGACAGCGAAGGGTTTTGCCTGATTGACACGAAAGGCCGGAAGGTCGCTCATAAAGGGTTGCAAAGGTTTCGGTTTAAGACGGTAGCATCTTATGCATCTTGAAAGATGATGACGTACAGCATGCTTTGCCGCAAGTATCCAAAACTGTTGTAAAATCAGATAGTTGGTTGTGTTCAGACCGGGATGAAAATTGTTTCGATGAATAGATTCGATTACAGCTGATGTAAGAACACTCTTTTTGGGCAATAATGCGGGATACTTATGTTCGAAGTCAAGATCGGAGCGCGATAGGCGCCCGCCTACTCTGAGTATACCCTGCTCGTCCAAAAACGGGTTTAGTTTACGAAAACTGCGAGGTAACTGTATCTTTGATTGTAATTTGGATATGACATCCAAAAAACAACGATGTTGGAAATGTTTGACGATAATTAGTAACGCACGATGACGCTCAGCGTCCGTTACGAAAAGATTATCTGATCGCGGAACAGTGTTACGCATGTTATTACAAAACCTGCGAACGTAAGCGATAATGCGACAGATTTTATCTAAAGAAGAATATTTTTCGAATAGCCGATCAATTATAGACGTGTGATTAACGCTTTCGATTTGATCCGAAACGAGAACCGTGGTGCGACGCTGCTCAGAGAGCACCGCATTGTCATCGTTTGAACGATTTTTCGATGTATCGATTGGCCACTCAGACTGTGGTTGAGACAACCATTCTGGGCCCGCCCACCATAGGGCATTGTTTAGCAAATCGTGAGGCAATTGCCCACGCGAACAAACATCTGCAGGATTTGTGACAGATGGTACGTGCCTCCAGCACTCGGTCGGTACGATATCTTGAATGTGACTTACGCGGTTTGCAACGAATGTCACCCAGCGAGAAGAAGGAGCTCGCAACCAGGATAAGGTAACGGTGGAATCACACCACAGATAAGTGTCATGGACAGGAATCCGCAGCGTGTCCTTGACAAATTTGATAAGGTCTGTAAGCAAAACTGCACCACACAGCTCTAAGCGAGGTAACGATTGACGTTTTAAAGGAGCTACACGAGCCTTTGCACATACGAGAAAGACGCGAACGGAGCCGTCAGACTCGATAACACGCAGGTATATAACGGCGCCATATGCTGCTTCGGAGCTGTCACAAAATCCATGCAGTTGATATGATTGAGCGCTATCGGTAGCGTATTTACGTGGAATTTTAAGATTCCTAACTTGAGGAAGCTGTTCAGAGAACTTTTCCCATTGAGAGATAATTTCCGGTGGGGGCTTATCATCCCATGAAAGACCTAGAATCCAAAGCTTTTGAATAAGACATTTGGCATGAATTGTCAAAGGAGATAGAAAACCCAGAGGATCGAAAATTCTGGCAACCTCACTCAAAATCGTTCGCTTGGTGCACGGTTGATTAGATGGATTAACGGTAAAGACGAACGAATCCGAAGCAGGCTCCCACTTAAGGCCCAGAACCTTGATAGTTGTGTCTTCAGTTTCGGTAAAAGTGATTGCTTCTGAAAGACACGCCTCCGCGGGAAGATCGCTAAGTAGCTCGGGTCGGTTACTCACCCATTTTCGGAGCTCAAACGAGCCAAGACCGAAAAGAGCGATGAGTTGAGTTTTGATTTCTCTGGCGTCCTTCAGCGATGAGCTTCCGGATATGACGTCATCAACGTATATGTCGGAAGTTAAAACGGTTTTGGCCTTTGGGTACTTGTGACCCTCATCGTTGGCCAGTTGCTGAATAGAGCGGCACGCCAGGAATGGAGCGGAAGACACTCCGTACGTTACGGTATTTAATACGTACTCTTGAAGAGGCTCATCTGGGTGAGCTCGCCAGAGAATACGTTGATAATCACGATGTTGAGGAGCTAGGTTGATTTGACGGTACATTTGGCGCACGTCTGCCATGAAGACAATTGCGTGCTCACGGAAATGAAGAAGGATCTCTACGATATTTGATTGTAGCTTCGGTCCCGTCAGCAGCGAGTCGTTTAGCGATTTGGAAGTTGCATCTTTAGCCGAGGCGTCGAATACAACGCGAAGCTTCGTTGTAGCGCTGTCGGGACGTAGCACACAATGGTGCGGTATATAATACTTGCCTTGACCCATTTGCTTGGCAGGTACCAGAGTCATGTGACCACTGTCGATATAGTCAGTCATGAACTCCACGTATTGTTGGTTTAAATTGTGATCGCGATACAGACGCCTTTCAATGGCATGAAAGCGTCGTAAGGCTATCTCTCGAGAACCTTCAAAGACTGGCTCCTCGTCGTCCTTGAAGGGGAGACAAACTACATATCTACCTGTCTCGTCACGGTAGTGATTACTGAGAAAACTATTTTCACAGCGTTGCTCTTCTGGGGTCAATCGGGAAGATTGTGGAACGTTATCGATTTCCCAGAAACGTTGAACAATTTTGTTTAAACTATCGTCTACGGTAGAAGGGGCTACTCCTAGTAGACTGGACGATGCGAGTCTGGACTTCCCAAGAAGAAGCCAGCCGAAGACTGAGTTGAAAGCTCGCGGTTGAGAGGCGTTACCCTTCAGACGTTGTTCGAGAAGTGACTCAGCAAAGACGTCGGCACCTAACAAGACGTCGATTGGACCAGGGATGTCAAAACCAGGATCAGCTAGCGGTAGTGTTTTGACCTCCTCCCATCCTTTCGTATTTAGCCTTGCTATCGGTTGATCTCCGCAAATGCTCGGTATGACGAGCATTCCCAGACGAAACTTTACGTTACAGTTGGTGCCAATGTCGCATGTAACAAAGCCACTGACTGAGGCAGGGCTGCCCCCTAACCCATAAACGTTGATATTACCAGTTATAGGTTTTAGATTTAATCGTTGAGCGGCGTGAGCCGTGAGAAAATTGTTTTGACTGCCGGTGTCAAATAACGCGCGAAATGTATGAAATTCACCAGAAGCATCACGAATCTGGACTAGAGCTGTTGCCAGTAACACGGTTGTGGTTACGGTTGGATCAGACTGAGTCAACGAATCCTTAGCCACTAAGGTCGCCGAGCTTGCCGCCGACTCCTTATGTAGCAAAGTGTGGTGTTTACGTCTACATTGTCGACATGAAAACATTGATGTGCACTCTCGCACTGAATGGGATGCGTTAAGACAATTGTAGCACCATTTCTTTTCAGTGGCCACAGCCATGCGCTCATCTATTGATTTTGCCAAAAAATCATTACAGGCCGAGATGTGATGTTCATTGCGACAGTAGGCACATTTACGAATCGGAGTGCTCGAATTGTGAGCAGGTTTCGCTTGTTGTTTATCACCAACATTTTTATGAGTAGTGACGGTGGGAGCGACAAGCGAATGCGTGACGTTATGTCGCTTGAACTTCTGTGAAGTTCCCGGTGTGTCCTTTGAAACGTTAGCGGTTTTATTGGTAACATTCGAAAAGTGCGTGTCGCGAATTAATGCTTCACCTTTAGAGTGTAAGAATGCCCTTAAATGGTTATACTGTGGAAGCTCAATATCGGTATGTTTTTCCTCAAACTCGCGTCTTAATTTGGTATCGAGTTTGGCCAGAACATTATAACAAAGAACAAAATCCCATTTATCGGTAGGTAATTTTAAAGTTTTTAAAATTGTTAAGTTCTCATCGATCGTGTCTAAGGCGCGTCGAAAATCTTGAGCGTTCGAAGTCTTTAAACTAACGTCCAAGATATCACGCCAGCACGTAAACGCTAATTCGCGTTTATCTTCATAACGGGACTTGAGAGCCTCGTACGCACTTAAATAATGTTCACTTGCAACAGGAAAAGTTCTAATGAACGATAAAGCATCACCACTTAAAACTGACACGAGATAGTGAAATTTCTCAATATTACATAAGGAGGTAGAATCATGTATCAACGCGTTATAAGTTGCAATGAACTCAGGCCATTCCTTGATAGCACCGGAAAAAGTTGGCAACGAAATTTTTGGTAACCGCATATTTCCACTGTGCGAACCGGTCAATGAATTATGTTTCGAAGTGTCAGCTTGTTGAGATGAACGTTGTTCAAATTTTCGTTGAATTGCCAACACTTGAAAATACAATTCGTCAAATCGATCCTGAAGTTCATCGTCCTCCTCATCGGCATCATCCTTAAGAAGGTCCAAAATAATAAAATGGGAGTCATGAAAACTATCAGCAATCGTTTTTATTTCATGACAATATGAAAGAAATAACCCTACTTGTGATTCATCGGTATTGGCTAAGGTACCTACTTCCAAAGCCTTCGTTAAGCGATTATATGCTATAGTTCGTTTACGTCGCAAACTGGGCAAATTATTAATAGTGTACGTATTTTCGATACCCTTTTTAATAGTAGGTTTAGATTTACGCCTTGATAGTAAAGACATAATTAATATCAAAACAATAAAACCTGATAGCAACAAATATTCGGATTCGATAAAAAGTTTAGTTGCGAACGTCTTCAGCGAGACCGCGTTCACAAGAATCGACGAGAATCACTGGGGCGGTATTACACGACAACAGGTAATATTGTCACCTCGGTCACCTGAGTTTTAAATTGAAATAAATTAAATTGATAAGGATGAATTAAATGAGCGTTAGGAACACTAAAAACGGTTTGCGATATTCGTTAATGTACGGTAAATAAAAAAAAATAAAAATCAGTTTTTTTGTAAAAACAAAAAACTATGATTTTTAACCTAAAACGGTAATAATGAAAATGTGAACGCACCAAAATTCGTTGAAAATATGATACGATAAACGATACAACGTCACGATAAAAAATATTTCGTAATTTGAAACGAAATAAATTTTCGATAAATAAATATCAAGAGGAAACGTTGAACGGTTGGAAAAAAGTAGTCGAGTTATAACGAACTATCAACATAAAATTATGAGAAGGTGGATTTGCAATATTGTATTATTGCGAACGGTAAAACGGTAGATAATTTTATGCTAATAAGTATAAAACGACAAAAGAATTTATTTTCAACAAATATTCTAGAAACTGATGGAAGCCATCTTAAATCGATAAACGGTAGGTAAGGTACTCAACAAAACAAAATGGAACAAAGACTTGTTTTCCGATTAGTAATTGAAACAAAATGTTATGTTTATTCGTTTTAGCTGTACTAGTAAGTATAATAAGCGTGGAATACGGTAAATGAAGTAGCAATTACTAAATCGAATTGGTATTTGGCGGCAGACTGAAGGTAGGTATCCAAAGTTCCCGGGTTTCGGCACCAAAAAATGTGGCTAAATTGATTCGATAAGTAGAAATTAGAGTACACTATCAATCACCACATTGGATCGAATACTTATTGAAAGCATTCGCCGTTAATAAGCGTTGCTACAGACGATTTAGACAATAGGAACAATGCACAAACCACTTACCATGTAGGCAGGCTTCGAGCACGATTCCTCACGAATAGTTCTTCCTTTAGACACCTAGCCGGCCAGCCACACACGATTATAAAGTTCCAAAAACACTGTTGAGCACTTGAAGTTTTATTAAGAATAATTGAGTAAAATGTAATGTTTGATGCGCGCGCGCCTTCGCTTTCACGTACAGACACGGAGAGGTTTTTACTGGTTCTGCCACCAGCCTTCTGCTACCAGCCTATGGCGTTGATCTCTCAGACACCGGTAGGATCTGCGCATGCGCCAGCGGAAGTCCGGGCGCCCCATTGGCTAAATAGAACTGCAGCACAGCGAATTGTGATGATTGATAAGTGCATCGGTAAGGCGCGCGAAATTCAAATTGAAAGGTAAACAAGATTTGCGTTGAAAACGGAACACGCACATTAAAACGTTCTTTGAGTCACGCCGAAACCATTGGTAGCAATAACTCGACGCGATTTTGTGTACTTACGGAATTATATCGAAAATTAAACATTCATAACAAAACATTCTATGATTAAATTAGACTGTCAACAAAATCTGCAGAGTTGGACGTCTGACATTGACAGCTGGTGACACACGTTCCGTCCTGCGTCCTAACAAACCTTTCTTATCATAAAAAAATAAGAAACCATGGTAGGATTGTTGTAGAATTTTAATTATTCTCCTTTAATATCGTCGACTTAGATTATTATAATATTTAACGAATAAATACCTTATTTAAACATTAGTTCTTTTAAAGAATATTTAAAAGTTGGTTTGATGTGCGTTCGAATTAAGCGAAACGGAGCGCGACAAAACGGGATGTCAAATCGAGTCGAGAGGATTCTTTCTCTTCCTGGACAGGCGCCACGACTAACATGGCTTAAGCAAAATTATTAAATTTTTGGGGTTTTTTCACTTTCGCCGCCCTCGGCTTCCCATCATGGGACTATAGTTTAACCTTTAGCTTTAAAATCCGCGATACGCGCAAGGACACAGGGGATATTCGCCGCCACGAAGCCGTCGGGAACATGAGCTGTTGAAACCCACGTGCCCGCCATATGAATTGGCGCTTCCTGGAGTGTCCTCCCACCACCAGAGGGTGCGGTTCTCCCGGACCGTGGACCGCCTGCCACGGCGCAGGCCCCGTCGTCGGCTCAGCGCAAACATCGGAAGGTCCAGCCAGCGTCTACTATCTCGCATACAACGGAGCGTGCAGGTGCGCCGCGTCGCTTTGAGGACGCGACCAGCACCAGTGCTCGAACCCAATGGATCACAAAACGGTGAACGGGACAACGTTCTAAGTGCGCACAGACGTTTGTGTACGGACCTGGCCAGGTACCTTATATTTGGTTTATGTTAATTTTAACTTTTAATTGCGGCAAAGACTTATCAGATTTTGGTATTAGTATAACATGTGCCCGCCCTCAGCGGCTAGTGTGTTTATGGAATAAAATGCTATATTCTATCCCAACCATATCGTATTAATGATATCACCCTGCCCATGACTCCCAGGACCTAAGGCTTAATAGACAAGAGGTCCTTGTACTTCAAAAGTACGAGGCTCTATCCTGAGCATTACATCCGGCTCTCTCTAAAGTAATTGTTCGTGTATAACCGCACTGCGCAGGGATATTGCCCGTCTTCGCTTCAAATAGTTGGGGACCCCTGCGCACACCGCCCAACATACACTTTTCTTTTTATTTTTTTTTATTTTTTATACACGACATCATATTAGTAACGCAACGGAGTGAAGTGATTATTATGTACCTATGTAGGTTATTTATTTTATTTTTTATAAGACAACTATATCCAAGAAACGAAGACACTTTTTGCGTTTTGCGTCACCGCGGGCAGCAGATTGGTTTGGCCACGAGGAATCGCAATTCCTCGTAGCCAAACTAGTTAAATCAGTTGCCACAAGGAAAAGGCGGTTTTTAATAAATTTAAATACTTACTCACAAAAATGTTAAAAAATCTGAATTGGTTAAAACTTATAAACCTGATGAGTAAAATACTTATTAAAAAAAATTGAATCTTTATTGAGTTCACAAGAAGATAGTTACTTGCTACTAAAAAAATATTCTCAAAGAATCTATAGCGCTTCTAGAAATGGTTTTCTATTACCAAAGTTGTGTGACGTAAAATGTCCGTGGGGAATATTGCGCATTCCGTTTTCGACCAAATTTATATTTCAAGCAAACATGTACGAGAAAAGCAACCGAAACTATTCGACTGTAAGTGAGAGTGTGATATTTGTTTTGCCCCGATTACAAAACACATTTGACTTATTTATTATTTCCCACGGGAACAGTGCTTATTTCCCGGGATAAAAGGTACCCTCTGTCCTTCTCAGTACTTCGAACTATGTGTATGTGATTTTCCAGGAAGATTGGTTCAGTAGATAAAGCGCGAAGAGTTAAAAAACAAATAAACAAACTCACTTTTGCATTTATAATATTAGTTACGATTAGGCTTAGGATGTTGTTGGAACAAATAAATAAATATATACGGACAAGTCACACAAATCGAACTAGCCTAAAACAAATACAAAGGCATGTATAAATGGGCTTTAAAAGTGTACATAAAATGTATACAATTCATAATACTATTAGAAATTCATGTGTCAACAAGTCAAAAATGTCTTGTTTTTAGGTATTTTAATTAAAATAATATTATTATCTGAGATTCTGAGAAATTATACATTTAATTCATATTTTTTATAACGAAAAACAATCATTTAATCAGTTTTGGAAGCCAAAATTCGGCCGATCTACAAAGACAAATTTATTTATCATCAGCCATTTTTTTTTCTCTCTGTACATAATTTTATTATAATGGCTTTATCAATGCAGCTGAAAGTTTCCAAAAAAGATCCACCCTGGTACTACCTCTGAGAGAAGCATAGATATAGGATCAAAGAAAAGATGAAAGTCATCAGTATTATTCATGAAAAAAATAAGATTATTGTATATACCATCATCGAGATATTATGTACTTATACCATGGAAACAATAAGAACTAATGGAGGATTTTACCAAAAATAAATTCAAAGATTTGTCTTTGAACTGCCTGTCGTTCGAAGTGTCTCAAAGAAAAAGATTTGACTGTGCAGTTTTGTGTTGTGGTTTTTATTATTATTTTATTTTGTAACCTATTATTTCGTGATTATGTATCTTAAAACAAATTCTAACCAGGCCACTGTAAGCCAGTCCAATGCATCCACGTCATTGGATCTGGTGCAGTGCAGTGAATGCTCCCAGCCACGTTTTTTCAGGGGGCAAAGAGGTTTGAAGATTCACCAAGGTAAGTGCCACAAAGCTACCAATGCATCATCCGCCACATCAACCTCTATAATAGCCATTAATCCTACCCAACACAATACAGATGCTAATAACCATATTCCCCTGTGGCAAAAACTTCATAAATTTAAAAAAACAATTCCATTATTAAAACGAATACCCCGTGGGGCCAGGCGCTGTGTTGCAGCCTCTTTGTCCTCCTGCATTAAAGACCTGATCGCCAAAAACGATTTCATTGTTTGGGAAAGTTTTCTGTGCTTCACCTACAGGACTTTGAACGTAAGTTCCAATAGAGACGGCAGCTCTCTTACACAAAAAATCAAAAATAACTGTTCGGCTAATCTCATTAGACCAATACCTGAAAATTCAAAAAAATATCCAGCTTTTAAAATTTCCAAAAAAATTGAGTCAAAATTAAATGAAGGTGACATAAAGGGAGCTGCCGAACTCCTTTTTTCTAATGATGTGGTTGCACCCAACACTCCAGAGACCTACGCATCTCTATTATCGAAACATCCCCAACCTTCAGCAACATACCATTTACCGGATGCCCCTGACCCTGTGCAGGATACACCGGTGGTGACTCCCAACGATGTGCGCGCTGCGATAATGTCCTTCAAGAGGGGTTCAGCAGGTGGTCTTGATGGTTTGACGCCACAACATCTTAAAGACCTGATAACTGGTGTTACCGGTGATGTTGGGAATACCCTTTTGGAGGACCTTACGCGGCTCATAAACTTAATGCTAAGTGGCAAAGTATGCGAGTCGGTACTGGATGTCCTGTATGGGGCGAACCTTTGCGCTCTCCGAAAAAAGGACGGGGGAATTCGTCCCATCGCCGTCGGTAATACCATTCGCCGCATTGCTTCCAAAATTTGCTGTAGATTTATTTTACCAGATCTGGAACAGGTCTTCCAGCCTACACAGCTAGGTTTTGGAAGCAGAGGGGGGTGCGAAGCTGCTGTACACGCGGCGCGCACCTTCCTCAAACACGGCGAGGGCGAGGTGTTGCTGAAGGTGGATGTAAAGAATGCGTTCAACTCTGTCGACAGGGGCGCACTGCTGTCACAAGCAAAGACCTTTGTACCTGCCACATATGCGTATTTGTGGCAGTGTTATAGTAAGCCAACTAGCTTAATATTCGAGAATCAAAGAATTGATTTCGCAGTTGGCTGTCAGCAGGGTGACCCTCTCGGCCCGGCTATATTCAGTTTGGCTATTCATCCTTATATCAAAGATTTGGCTTCAAAATTTAATTTATGGTATTTGGACGACGGAACTCTAGGAGGTGATGCGGAATGTGTGTTGTCTGATCTAGAAAAAATCAAAAACTCCTTTGGTAATATTGGTTTAGAACTAAATTTTTCAAAATGTGAGCTTTATTTCCAAAGAGATTTACCCTCACAATCCAGGGACGAAATTTTACAAAAATTTAATGTTTTGGCGCCAAACATAAAAATTATAGACGATACATCACTTCACCTCTTGGGGGCACCATTGTTGGAAGATGCTTTCCCTCTTTTCGTAAATAATCAGATATCTGTTTTCGAATCATCTTCCAACCGTCTTCGTGATATAAACCCACATTTCGCGTACACAATTATTAAATTTTGTCTGTTTGTTCCCAAGACCACTTATGTTTTACGGTGTACTCCGCTTTGGGCCCACAACGATCTATTAATTCGTTTAGATGATTGTGTGAAGGAGGCTCTTTCGAATATCTTAAATTGCCCCCTCAATAACAGATGTTGGACCCAAGCAACTTTACCTATACGACACGGTGGTCTTGGGATAAGAAAAATTCCTAGTGTAGCACTGCCAGCCTTCCTTTCCTCAGTTTATAGTACGCAATACCTCATTGGAAAAATTCTTGGCCCGTCATTTTGTGACGTAGAGGTTGCGTGCTTGGCTGAGGCGAGAAACGCATGGTCCAGTGCAGTCGGTCCCGATGTTGTATTACCCCTGAATCTGGCCTCGCAGCGGCAATGGGACGAGCCGCTTTGCAAGCATGTCAGAAGTTTTCTCCTGGAAACTGCTAATTGCACAGCGGAGCGTTCTCGTCTTTTGGCTAGCTGTGAGCCAGAGTCAGGTTATTGGTTGAATGCTATTCCTTCGACTAGCGTAGGTACACTACTGGATAGGACTGGCTTTAGTTTGGCAGTGAGCCTACGTTTGGGGGCCCGAACAAACGAGCCTCATCGCTGCCGTTGCGGTGAAGATGTCGACTCCCTTGGTCATCACGGCCTGGCCTGTCGTCGCAGTGCAGGTCGTATTTCTCGCCATGCTGCACTGAATGACGTCATCCGTCGTGCCCTTACTAGTGTCGGTGTGCCAGCAATGCTAGAGCCAGCTGGCATTTCAAGAGACGATGGTAAGAGGCCCGACGGCATGACGCTCATTCCGTGGAAAAACGGGCGGTCGCTCGTGTGGGATGCCACCTGCGTGGATACGGTAGCACCATCCCATTTACAAGCAACCGCCGGTAGAGCTGGTGCGGCTGCAATGACGGCGGAGGCTAATAAGAGGCGTAAATATGCGGCTCTGGGAGAGCCGTATAGAGAGACCTTGGGGTGCGGATGCTAAAAATCTGTATAAAGAAATATCCGCACGTCTTGTCGATGTCTCTGGGGACACTAGAGCTGGCGAATACTTTGGCCAACGATTAAGTTTGGCCATTCAAAAAGGTAATGTCGCCAGCCTCCTAGGTACCCTACCCCATGACGGCAACGATTTAGGCTCAATTTTTTATTTAATATAAATATTAGTTATTATTTTTATTTTTTAGTAGGTACATAGTTTTAATTTTAGATTTTAGTTTTCTTATTTAATTTAATGTTTAAATGTATATATTATATGATATGTAAAAAAAAAAAAAATACTAAGTACTATTACTAGTCATTCATGTTAGAAAGCAAACATAAAAATATTGTATACCAAGCCTGAAGGTTTTTAAAACCACATTACAAAACGTCTTATTGGAAAAATGTTACTACAGTGTGGACAAATTTTTAGACATTATTAATTATGCAATTTAATTTAAATATTCAATTTCTTTTATTATTATTATTTTTATATTTTATATCTAATTGTTAATTATATATTATTTTACTTTAATGTTGTAATTTCAGACACAATATCCATTGTTTGTGGATAAATAACTATGAACTTTGAAATAAGGAAGTGTTAGGTATGTATATGTATTGGATGAGATTTTTTGGAATAAAAATCGATAAAATACAATCACTTGTTTGCCCTTTGAGGTCAGTAATTCGTATACAAATATATTTGAGAGATTTACTTACATTAATTTGATTTATTGTCCGTCCTTTTTTATGCGCGTCAATTTTATTTATTTAGGACTGGAAAGGTCTAGAGGTTTATTTGCTAAAATATTGGTTGTACAAACAAAATAAAAATAAACAAATATATTTTGAATAGTCCAACACATAAATTATGCGAATTTATGTTTTTGGATGTCAGTTTTTCAGTTAATCATCAAAAGGGGTTCTTCAAGCAAATTGAGAAAACACGATTGAGATATAAACCGGTTTTTTTACCAAGGTATGAAATATTTACTATACTAACCATAATGATAAACCAAAAAATATTTTTGCCTCGAATTGAGAAATTCATATTTCATGCCATTTAGATGAACAAAATAAAGAAAAAGTGAAGCTTCGGTTTGAACTGTCAGCGAATGAATTATTCAATATCATATTCAGTAATTCATCTTGTAATCTACATACAAAAAACTGTTGAAGTAAACCATTAAATTATAAGTAAATTGTGGATATAGGTAAGTATGAATTCGCCTCTCTAAACTCCGTTTTTCCTACTTATCCTATTATATAAACAATCTTACCATGTCTTTTTATGATTTTACAACAATATAAATTAAAATAGACTTTTTAGGACTTTACTTTCGTGGATAATAAATGTTTTACTTTAGAATGTTTAGGTTTGAACTAATATTTGATTTATTTTCATCAAAATTCAACAAAAAGTACTGTGAAGATTGTTTACATAATAGGACAAATAAGAAAAAACTGAGTTTAAATACCTTGTTGCTTTACTTGATCTGCAGTAAACTGTACGAACATATCTCCCGATAACTTTGTGCCACGGAAAAACAAAGTCTGAAAAGGCGAACGGTAACTGAACAAGATAAACGTAGACCAACTGTTGGATCAACACAATGGATCTGTCGGATTTGCTTATCGTTTTAGAAAGATCTGTAGCCTGATAAATTGACGTCCTTTTGTATGCTTCCAATGAGTTTTATCATAAACAGTTTAAAAAGAAGATTAATCATCCCATTACCTTACTGTTGGAATACGACAAGAATTTGTAACACGTATACTGTCATATTTATTCAGGATTTATTATTATGGCATCCATACTGGTCTGGGAGCGAAGAAAAAACATAGAATGTGCCAGCTGCTTCTCTTCCCGCGCAGATTGTAAAAGTCAATCGAGGGAAAGGGTTTTAAACTGGAGATTCCTCCACTCATAGGCGATGGGCTAGCAACCTGTCACTATACCTGAATCTCCATTCCATCAGAAAGCCCACTATTCAGCTCAGCGTGGCCTTCAAATATCATGAATCTTGGCTCTGTCTACCCCGTAAGGGATAAAGACGTGATTCTATGTATGTATTGTTATAGGAAATGCAGGTCACGTTTTGTTGCAACTAGCAACCGAAACGTCATGTAAAATTTTTAATCGCAAGGTTGAACCATAGACAGTATATAATAAGTCTATGGTTTGAACACTTCAAGATTTAAATAAAAATTGTTAGTAAAAAAATATTTTTTTGGTAACTATTTTGTATTTTCCGTCCCCAGCTGCAAAGTCCACGGATTTTATCTGGAAAAACATAAAGAAAAGACTAAGTTAGTATTAATATACAAAACTTCGCTGTGACGTCCGAATAACTTTAAAGTTGGTTCATTTATTTCACAACTTTCAATGTTGTCTATACTAGAGCTGTTTGGGAACAAATCTTTGAAACAAGTAATTTTGTTCGAAAACTTATCACTGAATTCGTAATCTTTTATGGATTATACATTTAATAAATAAACCTTGTTAATTTAATTTTTTTCACCATTATTCAATTGTAGACTAGAAAGTGATAATCAGATCTAATAACTTTTTAGGAGTGATATTTTACAATTCATTCTGTATTTTTTCTTCGCTCAAACCCACAATAAATTATTTGATAAAAATAGTTTTTTTTGACAATTAGTTGGTGTTTAGAAAAAATACCTAAATATATTTGAGTATATACCTTTATGACAAATAGTTGATTAACACATAATTCTGAAGTGATATAATATTTTTTTATGATGAATAACAACATTTTCTTGTATTTAATCTGTGGACAGTGTTGTAGACGTACAATTAAAAAATCTCTTTATATAAAATTGTAAACTAGATTAAGTTACATTGTACTATTGTTTATTGTCCCAAATAAAATAAAATAACATATTATGTAAGATACGATAAAGATAAGGTTGTCACAAAAGCATGCCTACCTATGGTGAGTCATACTGGTATGGCTAGTAAATAAATATACCATCACCAGTACCATAATCTATCCACAGAAGGCGGATTTAGAAACTTAATTCCCACAAAACAGAAGCTAATAGCCTAACTGGTCAGACAAAGTAATTAATCGTGTGATAATTTCCTACGCTGAACCTAATTTCCGCAGAAAATTCCAAACCAAAATATAGATAACACAGAAAGGTTGGCTGGTTTCAGACAAAAGGCGAAATTTATAAAAGTGGCTACGAGAGACATAGGTACATATTGTAAAAAGCATTCGGTACCTACATTTCGTTTTAATTCTATGAGTAAGCATAGGATAACATTAAAAAAAAACAAATTATTGAGGAAACTTTAATTTCTAGATACCAAATAAAACTAAAAACAATTGTTATTATATTTTGTTATGTTACCTTGCCTTCGAAATTAAGTTTAACGAAAGTTTTCGTAGGAAAAGTGGGTAATGTAGCTAGCCAAAATACACATTTGAAGAATAAGATAAAACTTTGTGACTAAACATAGACTTACTTTATACTTACTAAATGTGACTAAATGTGTATCATAAATATTCATCTGTAACCTCTTCATGTTGGTATCGCGTGCCGTGTTAAATAAAGCCAGTTGTTTATTACATGACATGTTTTTCATCAGAATTTAGGCATTGTTGATTATACATATACAAAGTGTCTATTGACAGCACTGTATCTATGTCGGATTATAACATTTTGAGGCTCTATCTACTTTAAAAGATGGGAAAAATGTATATACTATCACTATCTTTATTTTTTTTAAATATATATGTCATGGCCAAATCGTAAAATTGCATATTTCATGAAATTACCGAGAATTTTATGAAATGATTACCATTAATTTGAACTGCAAGATATTTGATAAAATGGGCAATATTACCATGATTTATTAAGATGTGGTGGACCATGATATACATACTAGTTAAGTTTAATATTTTTGTTTGTTTTAAGACAAACAAAAATGTTGTTGTTTTTCAAATAAAAGAAAAAAAAATGTAATAATATAGTTAAAAGGTATTTGCGTGAGTGAGTACGTCACTTAACCACTAAAGTATCCATCAAATGGCTGGAGGTAGTATTCTCGTTAACCCACTAAGCCGTGTGGTCTAACAAGCAACCTTATTTAGCCATAAACTTGGCGAATAGAAATATCAGCGAGTGTTTTGGCTTTTATTGTACGACCCCAGAGCACGAACATTTTATTTATTTTACGACTCTAACACACCTGAAGGCAGTTATTAAAGAAAATTAAATACGGAACTCTTGCGAAAAGCTTACGAAGGAAATCCGATTTAAACCTGATGCACAAAGATTAGAAGGTATGGTTTTTAGGTCTGTTAGTTTAAACATTTTATGAATATACTTATATTTATTCTTCAATGCTTAGTGTCTTACCTATCCCGTTATTTTGAATGAGTTTGTTTATGAAATGATCTTGAATTAGTAAAACCGCATCAATATGAATTTACAGAAAGATGCGAAAAGCTTTGTTGATCTGCATAAAGTAAGTAATTTTATCTTTTTTGCATTTGATAACACTACATCAAGAGGAATTGTTGTTTAATTGACCTCATATTTACATTAAATATTAATGATTTAAAAGAACAGAAAAATTCGTGACATCTTCTATTATTTCACGTATTTCACTACTTTCTGAGACATTTCCAACAAAAATGTAATATTGTAAGAGCGCAAGGAAAGGCGGGTATATTACTCTTTGTTACCCTTATTTTGTCTCCGTTGTGACAGAATATATGGCCATGTGGAAATTAATGCAACTGATATAAAGAATATAAGTAAGTAAGTATAAATACTTTATTGCACCAAAAAAATTAAGGATTGTAACATTGTGACTTAATTTAAAGGTATTGCGTACAATAGGCGGCCTTATCGCAAGTGCAATCTCTTCCAGGCTCTTCTATTTTTTAGTGTAGATGGATGTTTTGGTGTAGGTATGTCAATGAAATATACCTTTGTTATACAAAATCTTGTTAGTTCAAAGATTTTGTTGAAATTTACGTTTCAGACCCGTGATTACACTGTTTAGTTATACAGATGTAACTACAAAGCACAGGTATAATCCGTGTTCACATGGTAGACGATTTAGATATTATGAACAATTAAATTAATTCTGCTGTAAGTTTTATGCTTCTTCTTACTTCTTATCGAGTGTGTTATCTTTAGGCCCATTCAGACAGTGCAAATTTCTTGCCTGTTGCATACAATTAAATTGAAGCAATAATTTACTCGCATGGTCTAAACAACAGTTGCTTGCAATTATTGAAAGTAAATTGTTGCACTGCAATTATTGCATGCAATTAATACATGCAATTATTGCTCATAAAGATAAATGTACAAGAAACTTGCACTGTCAAAATGGGCCTTAACACTGGTGTCAGATATTTTTACGTCGCCTAAAGGCATCTGACATGACTTGAACTTGGCTTGAGTTTTATGCTTAAACCGCTTCAACACACGCAGCCAGAGGGAGAAAAATGTGACGTAGATAGTAATGAAACCAAGAGGAACGGAATGAGACATTACATTTCCTGCTCGTTGGCGCGAAGCGTCTCAGCCTCAAAGGTTTCCCGCTTTTTTACGGAGGTACAGTAATTGTTTCGTTTTAGGACACCGTATCACAAGATTTTTTTTCTTTGAAATCACATACCTCACGTTCCTATTACATGAAAGTCTGATTGTGGTTACAGACACGTATTTGTCTTTTGTAAAAACAAAAGATTAAAATGAATAAATAAATTGTTTTTTCAATTTTTAAATTACAAGATCTTTTCAGCTGAGCCAACATTTTGTTGTACTCGCTGTTACGAGTTACTTTTGTTTATTTTTAAATAACAAATTATATTACATAACTAGCTGGTGCCTGCGGCTTCGCTCGCGTTAATCCTTTCTTAGCGGATGCCTACGTCATAACATCTACCTGCATGCCAAATTTCAGCCCGATCCGTCTAGTGGTTTGGGCTGTGCGTTGATAGATCACTATGTCAGACAGTCAGTCAGTTATTCAGTCAGTCAGTCACCTTTGAGTTAAATATATATGTATAGATATTTGGGTAGTCCTTTCCATCACTCGTCCTCTGTATTGAGTTACTGTTGTAAAACAGTAATATTGCCGGAATGCCCATTGTACGGCCAGCGATGCGTTCACATGCTTTTAATTAAAACACGAACGTCGATATTGCAGTTGGGAAATGCTTCCATTTCGGGAATTTGCACGCTTATTCACTGGCTCTGGGTTGGGTTTATATCAGAAGCTTTAGTTTTTTCGATGTAAAACATCTATTGGCGCGGCTTGGCAGTAAAATCGAATTGAATGCCGTGACGGAAAATTGCAAGATGCGTCGTGTGTCCATGCTCAGTTGTTTTACATCTGTGAGACGTGCACAAGATGAGCCAAAAATATTATATATTTTATAGAATATCCGAATATATTTGGTTTATATATTTCACCGGAGTGCGAAATATCTAAGATTAGAATTGTATCTGATTGATGATGATGTATTTACGGATGTTCTACTGATATTTCCATCATACAGTACTTACTCTGAATTCAACGCATTTGAGGTGTAATTTTAGATACCTCTGTAGCCTAGTGGAAGTTTTCATCATGCGGGCTAGCTCAATCTGTGTGATTTGTCCGTATATATTGATACTAGTTAGCTTTCGCTCGCGGCTTCGTACGTGTTAATTTTCCACGGGAACAGTGCTTTTTCTAGGGATACCTTTTTACAGGGTATTCTATCTCCTTCTCAGTAATACTAACTACTTATGTGTATGCGAAATTTCAGAAGATTTTTCAGTAGATAAAACGTAAAAAGGATAACAAACAAACAAATAAATAAATAACTTTTTTTTTTTTTTTTATTTATTTATTTAACAATAAAAAACAACATTACATATTTACAGTACACTATAAACTTAAATTAAGTTTTTCTCGGCACTGGGTATTCATCTTCTAACATTTAAATAATATATATCTATAAAAACACACATATATCTTTAAAAGTCGCAAGTATAATATATAGTAAGTGATATTAGCATAGTTTAATAATATATAGTAAGTATCTACACGTATTTAATGGATTAGTACCTATCGCCACGCTCGCCCAGTTGTCATGCGCCTCAGTCAGAACCGGTTAGTAAGTACCGACGACGGCGACGTTGTCAATAACTCACTTTCGCATTTATAATATTACACAAAAAGTTAGGATTATTTAATTATATTATAACTCCTTACCTCCCAAAGCTCGTCTACCTATCATCTACAGGGTGTTTTTTAAATCATTGGCATCCTTTCTACTGGTGAAAGTACTCATGAACATGAGCAACTTTTTGTATGGGACCGACTCAATCCGATGGAAAAAAAAATCAGCTGTTCAATACATTTCGGGTGTGTAGGTATTGGAAAATAGTATGGAACAGCAGATTTTTTTTTCCATTGGATTGAGTCGGTCCCATACAAAAAGTTGCTCATGTTCATGAGTACTTTCACCAGTAGAAAGGATGCCAATGATTTAAAAAACATCCTGTATATGAAATATCCAGATCATTTACATTCCTTCATAGTACCAAGATATTAGAAAAGTATAGAAATCATTCGAATGCCCAATATGCCCATGGGCTAAGACTAGTTGATATTAAAATTAAGTTAAGTAAAGGCCACATAAGGCAAACTCGGAAACTATAAAAAAAACTCGTAAAGCAGCCATCTTCTCAATATTACTTAGCTTGGTATATCCTTGAATTTATTTAGATTTTCAGCATTTTACTTTTGTGACGTGGTAGTAAAAAAATTATTGATCTTTTAGAATCTAGTGATGTTAGACAGCGGCAAAATTAATAAAATATACTAGTAGGAAGCCATTACACAATCATGTGCTGGTAGACGAAAAAGTTATGGCTGAAGAATATTCGGTAGTGGACTGGAGTCACCAGGGTGGAAGAGCTGTTCCGCTTATCAATCAACAGAGAGGAGTTTCCGAAACTGACTGCCAACCTCCAGTCATGGAGATGCACTGCAAGAAGAAGACATTATTAAAGCCTTCTTCTTTAAGAAATAATCTAATGATGCCGATTTTAGTATTTATATACCAACAGCTGAGAAAATTCATCATCAGTTCCATTACCAAGCCCAATTGAAGTAATGAGACTAAATAGTATCAGTACTTTCATGAGACAATAAGCCATGGAACTAGTGAGAATAAAAGTATCACTTAGTTCCATGGAACAAGCACTGGAATAAGTGAAACTAATCCGTTTACGAATGTAAAGCATTTTGGAACAATGTTTTGGATAAAGTGATATCAAAGCTCAACTTTGTACCGTATGAGTCTGAAGACATGCAGTAAGTTTGCAAAGTAAACTGCTTGCAAAAACTACAAGTTTCAAGGGTGTGCATTACAGTGTAAGTACATCGCTCTAGACTAGACGAGGAAGGTCCATTAGAGCAGGGAAGGATAACGGCCCATATGGCGGGGATATGACTGGCCACAGATGTATATTTTGCTAGATATAACATCATCATCGAATATGGGTTAAATCAAATACCTTACTCGTATAGTGGGTATTGGTGTTAGGTTACGCATGCCTAATGCGTTTCAATAGAAATTGGATATGGTGAAGATTTTCGATGTGCAGGATTGAAATGCGATAGCTCAGTTGGAAGAGCAAGGTCGTATAAAGACCTGGTCGCGGGTTCAAGTCCTGCTCGCATGGAATTTTTTCACCATATCTTATTTCTATATGAGAGTACTTTAGTACTAATATTGCATCTGAGATGCTCAAAAATCCAAAAATAAATAGATATAACATCTTCACAAAATAATATAGAATTAAACGTGTCACTTTGGGTACCGTTTCTTCCTCTCGTCTGTCATTCTTATCTGTTCTTATCAGAGTAGTCGTGGTTGTGCAGATGGTGCTGGAGTTGATCTCCTGTACAGTTTAGGCTGTACTGCCCGTCCCCTGGGTGAAGGTTGTTGTTTTTGCAATAGCTCTCCACTTCTTTCTTTTGCTTGCATTCCGATCACACTGAGCTATGGAAGAATGGGTTACCTGCTTTATAGAATCTGACTAGCGGGTCGGAGATTTGTCTGTGTGTCTATGATGAATGAATATGCCCATGACTCGAAAATGTTGTAGAATTTTTACAGTGGTTACACAATTCGGAATTTTTACGTTTTTATTGCGGATGCAATACCGTAACCGTACAGCTAATAAAACTAAAGTGCGGCAAGTGTATGCCGGCACTCACTCTAACAAATAGACACGCTCAGTCACACAGCATGCGGTATCTAGTATAGAATAAATCTATATGGCTGGCTGAAGATTTTTAGCTAGTGTACTTTTATGTATCGGATTGCCCCTTCTTTGTTAGCGTCAAGGACTTTTTTACACGACTGCTAAAAGTAGTATTATGGTTTTATGTATTATGTATTCTTGTATGTGTGTGAGTTTCTTTATTCACCAATTCCAAAAAAACAGACATAAATGTGCGAGATATCTTTAGATTGTTTACGTTATCCCGGGTAACATACGAGTAGATACGTCTAAAACTGTAGTCGGATTTTATAATTTTTGTACAATTAGTAATTGGATTAGGTATTTACTCCATTTCGTACGCGTTTCATCTGAGATAAATTTAGAAATGACGAAATTCAATTCAATAAGATTAAAATTCTTTGCATTTGGCTAGAAAAATCCTAAGGCCAATATTTAAGGCCATTTTTCGTTTTTTTTTTGTATACCCAAAGTCGCTCTTACTCTTCAAAAACTAATAGTCAAAAAGCACTTAATACTAAGAAAATAGTATTGAAGAAATATTGGCTCCAAAATCGGATTAATCGTCTCTAATTGAGAAATATTATACTTGAAACTGCTGTAAGTACTTGTTGAGATCTGAATTGTCGAGTGAAACAATGTAATTACTTTTAACTGCTTTGGCAAACTTTCTGATTCAATTTACAACAAAAACATTTATTTTCGTAAGCATCGGGTCTCTTGGAGAGCCCGTAAAGAAAAATAATAATTTGAGCAGTCACAAATAAATAAAAATAGATATACTTAAAATGTATTTACCTATTTTAATAGTCGACTTCTATGCTGGTGAGGAAGCGAAGAAAAAGCATAGAATATACCAGTCTTCAAATATAAAATGTGCGGTATAATTTTCTATGGGGTACATTGTACCTTCATAAGTGTATATTTAACGAGGTTTAGTTGTGTTTATTTTTATACGAAAGTTAAAAAAGAAAAAAAAAGAAAAAGAAGTTTTGAGTGGTGATTTGTTCACGAATAATGCCATATAACATACCATTAAAGGCTCCAACACTGATGACGGGACACATTGTATATCTCTTTACATCGATTGGTCGATCAATTTGATCATATTGAATCTTTGTAAAATGTATTAACTGAGATGACGATACAATAACGATTCTCTATATAGTGTCAGTTGACCAAAATAAAAAGTCTTACCTTAAAATCAGAATTTAGAAGAAAACTCATTATTACCTGAAAAAATAGGCATACATTAAGACATGATCTGTGTGGGATGAAAAAAATGGTATGACTATTACGTAGGTACAACATCGAGAAACACAATTAGGAGTACTTATAACATAACGATTAAACATTTCTTCATGTGACCTCAAGTCTTTATTTTAAATCAGTGTGTGACCTGTGATTTATGCTCGACCTGTAATTATGTCATCTAGGATATATACGACCAAACCATACGACACATGACATGTGTTTCCTAGATTGTGCCATTTCTTCTTCTCTCTCGGAACAAACATATTTGTCACCAGCCCGTGCGCCGCCCGCTGGGGGAAAATGCGAGGAAAATCAGAATAGCGTAGAACTTTGACACATTGTTTGTGGTGAAGGTGGGGATTGTTTTTCTATTTGATTTTTAAAAAGGTTAGGTTTTATTTTCAAGTTGCGTAGGTCTAAAAAAATCCCTATGGAGGATAAAGAGACTCAGATATAAAATCTCTTTGTTTTAGATACTAGGTCGGAAAGAAAATACATCCTCTCTTTTTTTCCCCTTATTTCATGCTACTTTATAAACATTAGATATGAAAATTTCGTGACATCTATTGATCGATCTTACGATTTATTGATTATATAATAGGGTGTGAAAATGACGCAAACTCACTTTCGAATGTAGGTACGTCAAATCATTTCAATACGTCCACATTGAGGGACGTATTGAAATGATTTGATCAAGTTAAGTAAAATGACAAGTATTATTTGATAGACATAACTCTTAGAACTTTATAAAAGCGGTGGTGAATTTCTTCAGCCAAATCAAACTAGAGAATAATGAAGTGACTTGTTTTCGTTGTTTATTTTCTTTAATCTCATTCCCGACGGGGTATAAAACGGGGAGAGGAAATAATTTACGTTTAATGTTTTGCCTGGCAGCTGAAGTAACGACTACGATGATGTATCTTAAAAAGAATCTGAGAAAATGGCAGTCATTTGCTATAATTACGTTCATATTTTTTTTTGTTCTTTTTTAAGGCCCTTTACAGGAAAAAAGGGTGTAAAAAAACAGCACACGTTGTTTTTTAAATGCTTTTTTTCTATTGAGCATACGAACATCAGTTTTCTGTTTTACCTTATAATTTATTCGTTGCAGTTTATCGCGCCACGTTGCTATTCTTTGGTTATATGGTTAGAGGATACCATAAGGCGTTAAGTCCACCATTTTTGTACATAGTTTTGTTATTTTGTGTAATAAAGTTTTAAATTAATAGATACATTTTGAAGATTAACATCTCTGCTCATAATTCTAAACATCTAAATAGAAAAAATATTGAAATAAGAACTGCTGTTCTCATTCCTATTCTCTTTATTGCATTAATTTGTAGTTATACATTAGGTCTTATAAATTTAATAGGAGCCCTGCAAGGGCTATTATTGTTATTATTAATTATTTTTGCCTAAACTGAATCCAATTAGATGATCGTTTAATCGTATATAGGAAGTACTATTTCAGCAAATGTTTTTTGAGGAAACTTTCAATGAGGGATTTTCCGTGACACAAATAAAAATAAAAAAAGTTCCAGATGACTTCATAGATGGCCCCTAAAAAAAAAGCAAAAAAGCAAAAAGCTTTAGTAAAAGGCGAGAGAAAAAGTTCGATACAAAAAGCAAAAAATTCACGGGATTGGTATTTAAAAAAAATAAAACTTAGTAAAAAAAACAACTAAAAAGAATCAATATTGTGATTTGTGCAACTGTCAAACTGTTAAGTGATTTTATTTCTGCCTTTGGTTGACAATAAAAAGCGCACCATATAGGTTCAGCCATTATTACGACTCGGCTTTCATAAAACGCTATCTGTTTGAGACTTTTTTTTACTGATTTTTTTTCTTAATTTAGCTGTCAGAAAATCGCTCATTGAAACAAAATACAAAGTGCCAAAACAGTTAAACTTAGAAACTTATGGCAAAGTAATAGTAACTACTCGAAATTCTGGTATAATGATGTCGACTTCAGTTTCAGCAGTTTCGCACGGTTACAACAAACTTTCTCTGAATTTGTCTGTATCGGACACCCGATAGGTGCAGATCAGGTTTGGGATAAGGTCAAAGACTAAGTCAAGGGTTTTTGATGACCTCAACTACAATGTTTCACCTTCATCACTCAACTTCTAAAGAACAGAGGTAAACTCCCGAATATTTCTCTAACAAAATTACATAGAAGAAATTGATGGTATAGCCTGACCAGGAATATAAAAACCCTCTCCATGTTGCGGAAAAGCAATAGAACTGATTTCTTATACTGGCAACTAATTAAAAAACCCATCTGTCATTTCTCCTGTCAGAGTTTGACTTTCAATCAAGGGCGGATCCAGTAGGTATTTTTTCTGGGAAAGGCTCCGTTTTCCATTCTCTAGAATATTTTCGAGAAATAAAATTTTTAATAAAGTTTCCGCTTGTTCTTGAAAATTTCGAGAACGTCACATCACTAATGGTGGTGGATTATTTTTTTGGAAATACTTACTTGTAAGAAACTATTACTACTAAATCCTGTTACTTTAACAACTTGAATCTTAATTTGATATGTACTGTTATGAAAGCTGCCTCCACAGGACACTATATACAATATCTATGCTTCACAGTATGTACACAAAATCGGGGGGGGAGCACGTGCCCCCGTGCTCCCCGTGCTGCAAAAAATATACAAATTTGTAAATATTAAAATATAAAAGAAAAAAAAAATATTAACATAAAAAAAATAGTAAATAATTAAAGTTTCGATCCTTACGATTAATCATCATCAATATCGTTGGTTTTTTGGTTTCTATAAGTTACCTTTATTTTCTTATACTTTATACAAATTTACAAATAATAATTATAAAAGCTTTCCATTACTGTAACGGATTTTATGTTGCTCACAATGTTATTGTTACTAAAATTTCGTCCGTATTTAAAAAGTTTTTATATACGTGAAAATGTGCGAATGGAATTACGATTGCGACATGACCCTAATATTTTAAGGGATAAGTCTGAAATTATGACGTCATCAAAATTAACAATTTAACTTTGTTATTACAATTACCGTTTTACGTTTAGTACGACGGAATGGCGTGAAAATGGTTGTCGCTGCAAAATAGTTGGTTAATCCTTGGACAAGTTTTAATTAGACGATTCTCTTAGTTTGTAAGGTCACATACACAGTAACTATAGGTCATTTATAGTACGTACAGGACTGTCTCTACAGAATGAATATTATTCGTGCAAATCTGCATCAATTTTTTCTCCTCTCTTGAATATGGGTAAACCATATTCTCATTTCCCATTTATATATTGAATATAATAACATAAATTATTATAACCTAACTTTTAGGTCTCAATAAATGTTATGTGTCAGGTAATGCCAATAACATTGAGACTGAGCAATTAATTTTAATTAAATGTTAAACTAGTCTTTGTCTATGTATCTTTGGTTTACATCTTTAGAAAATACATAGGTACATAGGTAAAAGGTTTATAAGTTGTAAGTACCAATATTAATATAATACCAAAATGTACACTTAGTTGGCAAATATATGAATATGAATATGAATAACTGCTTTAAAAAGTGGCGCTAGTGTGACGGCGCCTTAAGCGTTCAACTTTTAATTAGGCGTTCCCTTTAATTGCCGAATCTTTGTTGTGTTGATGTTTAGGCCTTTGAAGTGAGGATCGGGGCCAATGTTAAATAACTGATAATGTAAAACTCGTTAAGAACATGGCAACAAACTCACGAGTGGTTTCCCGTGCCGTCTTTGATGTCATGTGCCGTTTGTCTTGTTAATTAATAAGATTATAATGTGGAAATTAAGTATTCAGTCTTGAATAAATTGATCTTCAAGGTCTTCAGAATTTACTAGAATTTGATTCAAAAATGTTTATCTTACTATCGAAGACAAAAAAACAAGTTTCCATTATACAACCATATGTAATTTTTTCATTGATTTGCGTTTTTTTTATTTTATTAAATATGGGTTTGCTCTTAACCACAATCTTGCTCGAGGACAGAGATGAGGTCTACGATGTAGCGAGTTTACCCAGAAGCAGCCTATTTACTCTGGTTTTGAAGAGAGTCAGGTTGTACGTGCTCGGGAACACAGACGCAGGCAGGGAGTTCCAATGCTTCGCTGTGCGCATAAAGCTGGCCATTGACGATCAGTTTTCGCGTAAAACTAGACGAAAAACTGTGGCGTCACTCCAAAATTTGATCGTGAGTGTCAAATCATCATTCCAGAGTTTTAACTGACGACGCGCCACGGAAATTTTCCGTGACTACCATAAAGCTGGCCATTGACGATCAGTTTTCGCGTAAAACTAGACGTAAAACTGTGGCATCACTCCAAATGGTTTTAGGCCTACTAGAATTCCCCATTCACTGGCGTAAATCCGGCTCTTCAGTTTTCGATCGGCCGGGCTGAAGCTGGCCATTGACGATCAGTTTTTCGCGTAAAACTAGACGTAAAACCGTGGCGTCACTCCAAAATTTGATCGTGAGTGTAAAATCATCACTCCAGAGTTTTAACTGACGACGCGCCACGGAAATTTTCCGTGACTACCATAAAACCAACGGCGCATCGCGCCAAACTGCCCGTGAGTGTGTGATCGTCATTCCAAGTCGTCAGTTCGGTCGCATCGCCCGCGGTGATTGAGCGTGTTTCTGGAATGATACTCCTAGACGCTGTGGAGATATTGCAGTTGGAAATTTTAATTCTTCGTAACTCATTCCCGATGCTAATTAACGAAGAGTGGTAGTCAATCTCTCATGAGGGCTAATAGCTTCTCTCTTAATAGTATCCTGTTTAGCAATATATTGTGGAGTTATATATTTCAAAAGCTTGAAATATGTCGTTTCGTGGTTCTAGCCATAACTCAATTAACAAATTGACGTAATTGAATTGATTCCTTTTTACACGACTGACCAAAAAAGGAGTGTTATGTTTTCAGGGTTCATGTATGTATGTAAGTTTTTTTATTTCACCATAAGTCCTGAACGGCTTAACAGATTTTGATGTGAGATATTTTTAGATTCCTTGCATTCCTCCGAGTGCCATAGGCTATGTGAGTCAGTGTGACCGTTTTAAAATTTTACAAAATACCAAAAAATTGTCCGGTCAATACAAAAAAATACTAAAAAGCAAAATTCAAATAGGTATACCAAAATTGTACTAACATTTTTTTCAGAAATATGCTACGCAAAATACTCATTTCAATAACAAATCCGAATAAACGTTCTAATTTTATTTTATTTTTTAATAATTAGCTTGTTTAAGCCCATAATAGGTCACCCCTTCAGCCCGGCCGATCGAAAACTGAAGAGCCGGATTTACGCCAGTGAATGGGGAATTCTAGTAGGCCTAAAACCATTTGGAGTGATGCCACAGTTTTACGTCTAGTTTTACGCGAAAACTGATCGTCAATGGCCAGCTTGAAGGGGTGACCTATTATGGGCTTAAACAAGCTAATTAAAATAAAATAAAATAAAATTAAAACGTTTATTCGGGTTTGTTATTGAAATGAGTATTTTGCGCAGCATATTTCTGAAAAAAATATTAGTACAATTTTGGTATACCTATTTGAATTCTGCTTTTTAGTATTTTTAAGTATTGACCGGACATTTTTTTGGTATTTTGTAAAATTTTAAAACGGTCACACTGACTCACATAGCCTATGGCACTCGGAGGGATGCAAGAAATCTAAAAATATCTCACATCAAAATCTGTTAAGCCGTTCAGGACTTATGGTGAAATAAAGAAACTTACATACATACATGAACCCTGAAAACATAACACTCCTTTTTTGGTCAGTCGTGTAAAAAAGGAATCAATTCAATCACGTCAATTTGTGAATTGAGTTATCGCTAGAACCAAATAACTGGACAAAATAATTTAAGGATAGACGAAACGACATATTTCAAGCTTTTGAAACATATAACTCCACAATATATTGCTAAACAGGATACTAATATGAGAGAAGCTATTAGCCCTCATGAGAGATTGACTACCACTCTTCGTTAATTAGCATCGGGAATGAGTTACGAAGAATTAAAATTTCCAACTGCAATATCTCCACAGCGTCTAGGAGTCATCATTCCAGAAACACGCTCAATCACCGCGGGCGATGCGAGCGAACTGACGACTTGGAATGACGATCACACATTCACGGGCAGTTTGGCGCGATGCGCCGTTGGTTTAATAAAGCTGGCCATTGACGATCAGTTTTTCGCGTAAAACTAGACGTAAAACTGTGGCATCACTCCAAATGGTTTTAGGCCTACTAGAATTCCCCATTCACTGGCGTAAATCCGGCTCTTCAGTTTTCGATCGGCCGGGCTGAAGGGGTGACCTATTATGGCTTAAACAAGCTAATTATTAAAAAATAAAATAAAATTAAAACGTTTATTCGGATTTGTTATTGAAATGAGTATTTTGCGTAGCATATTTCTGAAAAAAATGTTAGTACAATTTTGGTATACCTATTTGAATTTTGCTTTTTAGTATTTATTAGTATTGACCGGACAATTTTTTGGTATTTTGTAAAATTTTAAAACGGTCACACTGACTCACATAGCCTATGGCACTCGGAGGGATGCAAGAAATCTAAAAATATCTCACATCAAAATCTGTTAACCCGTTCAGGACTTAAGGTGAAATAAAGAAACTTACATACATACATGAACCCTGAAAACATAACACTCCTTTTTTGGTCAGTCGTGTAAAAAAGGAATCAATTCAATCACGTCAATTTGTTAATTGAGTTATCGCTAGAACCAAATGACTGGACAAAATAATTTAAGGATGGACGAAACGACATAAGTATTTCAAGCTTTTGAAACATATAAACTCCACAATATATTGCAAAACAGGATACTAATATGAGAGAAGCTATTAGCCCTCATGAGAGATTGACTACCACTCTTCGTTAATTAGCATCGGGAATGAGTTACGAAGAATTAAAATTTCCAACTGCAATATCTCCACAGCGTCTAGGAGTCATCATTCCAGAAACACGCTCAATCACCGCGGGCGCTGCGAGCGAACTGACGACTTGGAATGACGATCACACACTCACGGGCAGTTTGGCGCGATGCGCCGTTGGTTTTATGGTAGTCACGGAAAATTTCCGGCCAGCATCAGTTTTTCGCGTAAAACTAGACATAAAACCGTGGCGTCACTCCAAAATTTGATCGTGAGTGTAAAATCATCACTCCAGAGTTTTAACTGACGACGCGCCACGGAAATTTTCCGTGTCTACCATAAATCCAACGGCGCATCGCGCCAAACTGCCCGTGAGTGTGTGATCGTCATTCCAATCGTCAGTTCGCTCGCATCGCCCGCGGTGATTGAGCGTGTTTCTGGAATGATGACTCCTAGACGCTGTGGAGATATTGCAGTTGGAAATTTTAATTCTTCGTAACTCATTCCCGATGCTAATTAACGAAGAGTGGTAGTCAATCTCTCATGAGGGCTAATAGCTTCTCTCATATTTGTATCCTGTTTTGCAATATATTGTGGAGTTTATATGTTTCAAAAGCTTGAAATACTTATGTCGTTTCGTCCATCCTTAAATTATTTTGTCCAGTCATTTGGTTCTAGCGATAACTCAATTAACAAATTGACGTGATTGAATTGATTCCTTTTTTACACGACTGACCAAAAAAGGAGTGTTATGTTTTCAGGGTTCATGTATGTATGTAAGTTTCTTTATTTCACCATAAGTCCTGAACGGGTTAACAGATTTTGATGTGAGATATTTTTAGATTTCTTGCATCCCTCCGAGTGCCATAGGCTATGTGAGTCAGTGTGACCGTTTTAAAATTTTACAAAATACCAAAAAATTGTCCGGTCAATACTAATAAATACTAAAAAGCAAAATTCAAATAGGTATACCAAAATTGTACTAACATTTTTTTCAGAAATATGCTACGCAAAATACTCATTTCAATAACAATCCGAATAAACGTTTTAATTTTATTTTATTTTTTAATAATTAGCTTGTTTAAGCCCATAATAGGTCACCCCTTCAGCCCGGCCGATCGAAAACTGAAGAGCCGGATTTACGCCAGTGAATGGGGAATTCTAGTAGGCCTAAAACCATTTGGAGTGATGCCACAGTTTTACGTCTAGTTTTACGCGAAAAACTGATCGTCAATGGCCAGCTTCATGGTAGTCACGGAAAATTTCCGTGGCGCGTCGTCAGTTAAAACTCTGGAGTGATGATTTTACACTCACGATCAAATTTTGGAGTGACGCCACGGTTTTACGTCTAGTTTTACGCGAAAAACTGATCGTCAATGGCCAGCTTAAATCCAACGGCGCATCGCGCCAAACTGCCCGTGAGTGTGTGATCGTCATTCCAAATGTCGTCAGTTCGCTCGCATCGCCCGCGGTGATTGAGCGTGTTTCTGAAATGATGACTCCTAGACGCTGTGGAGATATTGCAGTTGGAAATTTTAATTCTTCGTAACTCATTCCCGATGCTAATTAACGAAGAGTGGTAGTCAATCTCTCATGAGGGCTAATAGCTTCTCTCATATTAGTATCCTGTTTAGCAATATAGCAATATATTGTGGAGTTATTTGTTTCAAAAGCTTGAAATATGTCGTTTCGTCCATCCTTAAATTATTTTGTCCAGTCATTTGGTTCTAGCGATAACTCAATTAACCAATTGACGTGATTGAATTGATTCCTTTTTTACACGACTGACCAAAAAAGGAGTGTTATGTTTTCAGGGTTCATGTATGTATGTAAGTTTCTTTATTTCTCCATAAGTCCTGAACGGGTTAACAGATTTTGATGTGAGATATTTTTAGATTTCTTGCATCCCTCAGAGTGCCATAGGCTATGTGAGTCAGTGTGACCGTTTTAAAATTTTACAAAATACCAAAAAATTGTCCGGTCAATACTAAAAAATACTAAAAAGCAAAATTCAAATAGGTATACCAAAATTGTACTAACATTTTTTTCAGAAATATGCTACGCAAAATACTCATTTCAATAACAAATCCGAATAAACGTTTTAATTTTATTTTATTTTTTAATAATTAGCTTGTTTAAGCCCATAATAGGTCACCCCTTCAGCCCGGCCGATCGAAAACTGAAGAGCCGGCGTGACGCCAGTGAGTGGGGAATTCTAGTCGGCCTAAAACCATTTGGAGTGATGCCACAGTTTTACGTCTAGTTTTACGCGAAAAACTGATCGTCAATGGCCAGCTTTAGGAATGATGATGAAAAGCGCTTGGTGCGTGCGGGGGGAATATAATCCAGGAAGGGATGATAGCCCGCAGTGCGTCTGGTTGTCTGATTGAAGAAAGGGGCAGGGTTTCAGATGAACATTTAAATTCGATTAAATCAAAAGCTTAATTTACATGCGGCGGCGTCATAAGCCCTTCGTATCCTTATATCGTTTTTATATACCTCGCACGTTCATCATTTTTGGTTAAGTGAAATGAAACTTCCGCAGAAACAAAATCAATTACCCAATACTTAATAACTTCTGAGTCTCCTCACGCCCCACATTCCGTTCCCGTAATTTCGAAGATAATTAATATCGGCCATTCTTATGATGACTTGGTACGGGGTATTAGCAAAAAATATTGGGGCTTACAGCTCATCTGGAGGTAAATAAAATGTTGTAACAATAATTTATGACTGTAGTTATTGGCGGATTAATTTACAAAGTTACCAATAGATGGCGCTGTACCTAGTTAAAACTCACTATGGTTTCTCCCGAACCATTTCATATATTAAATTGAAATAATGACATTGTTAGTCTTTAATACAGATACTTTCTTTACGTTCCGCGTTTTATTTTGGGACCTCAGTAACTCGGTAGCCATATTGGTCCTTTCGTGTCGGAAGTGTAAGGTGTGAACTGTGCAGTGAAGTGACAAGTTAAGTGACTGTGCTCGAACTTAGTGGATTTCAGTGTGGATTTGGGACTTGTAATCGTGAGTAAAAAACGGACAGAAATTTTATAAGTGTTTAGAACATAGACAATTTGGTGTTAACATTAACTTTAAAAATTTTACAAGTGTTTAGGACTTAGCAAATTCTGGTGTCATTAACTTTAAAATTTCACAAGTGTTTTGGACATAGAAAAATTCTGGTGTTGTTCATCATTAACTTTGAAAAAATTACAAGTGTTTTGGACATAGAAAAATTCTAGTGTTCTTATTGACTTTAAAAATTTATAAGTGAAAAAACTTTTGAACATTTTCGTACCTAGTGTTAAAAGGACAATAAAAGTGATTGAATAAATAAATAAATTACACTACTTAAACATAAAACTACAAACATAAAAAATATTTTTGTCATAAACTTTGCATTTTGAAACTAGTAGTATAAACAAATAAATAATTACAACAATGGAAAAAATAAATCAGTTACTTAGTCTTCAAGAAGAAAGATTTGATTTGATTAAAAAGGCTCAAATCAATTACGGTAAAACTGCAAAGGCAAGAATAACATTGAGTTATTTGGATACTCGGTTGGAAAATTTAGAAGCATTATGGAAATTATACAAAACTTCACACGAACATTTAATAGCGAATGTTTCAAAGGAAATGAGAAACGAGTTGAGTTATTTCTCTCAGGACATGTACGAAAATTGTGAGGAACTATATGTAGCATATAAAAGTGATTTAAAAACAAAGTTCAGTGAGTTAAATATTTCCGCACATACATCCACCTTATCAGAAACAAAGAAAACAATAACAACACCTACCGAAATTAAGCTGCCTCAAATAAAACTTCCTCAATTTTCTGGAAAATATACGGAATGGACATCATTTCATGACCTTTTTAATTCAATCATACACACGAACAAATCTTTGGAAAATGTACAGAAATTCCATTATTTAAAATCCAGTTTGTCAGGTGAAGCCGAGCAATTACTAAGATCCATACCTATAACAAATGAAAATTATAGTCAAGCCTGGGAAATCTTAAAGAACCGATACAACAACAAAAGATTTATATCAAATTGCATATTTAAGAAACTTTTCAGCATCAGAAATATTACATCAGAATCCGCATCACATATTAAACAATTACTAGATGCTACTGTTGAGTGTTTAAGTGCCTTAAAAAATCTAGGCTTACCAACAAAAACATGGGATGCCATAATTATTTATTTGACAGTATCTAAATTGGATTCTGAAAGTCATCGTTTGTGGGAACAGAGTATATCGGCTGAAAAAGAAGAATTTCCATCTTTCGACGATCTGAAACAATTTCTGGAGAACAGATTTAGATCCCTTGAGATGATCGAACCAAACAACAAACAAAATAAATACAAAACCTTTCATGCTGCTGTTGAAACTGGTACCTGCTCATTCTGCAAAGAAGATCATTATATTTTTCAATGTAAACAATTTGCAAAATTAGAATATAAAGAAAAACATGATTTCGTACAAAACAATAATCTTTGCTACAACTGCTTGATACCCAATCATTCAGTGAACAAATGTATGAGGAAAACGTCATGTCGTATATGCCATAAAAAACACCATTCTTTATTGCACCCAGAAAAGAAAGAAGAATCTGTAATGGAAGAAAAACATAAAGACTCAAGCCAAAAAGTAGTGTCACATTTTGTAAACACACCCGGTCAAATATTACTAGCCACAGCACTCGTAGATGTGACGTCACGTCATGGTCATAAACACGTCTACCGTGCCCTCATTGACCAGGGATCACAAGCCTCGTTCGTATCAGAAGACCTTGTTCAAACGATGGGTTTGAAGAAGATAAAAATCAACGGCGTGGTTTCAGGATTGAGTGGAGGAAATCAACTTCATACTAAATACATGGTTGAAGTACATTTACAGTCAAGATACAAACCAAACACCACTATCCTGGTTAAAGCTTACATTCTGAAGTCAATTACAAACTACTTACCATCACAATCAATCACAGTTTCTAACTGGCCAGAGCTGGAAGAGATAACACTAGCAGATCCTACATTTCACACACCGAATAAAATTCACTTGCTACTAGGAGCTGAAGTGTTTAGTAAAATCATAGAAGCTGGATTGGTAAAGAGTCCGTCTGGGATTATAGCACAAAAAACACAACTGGGCTGGATTCTTTCTGGAGATACTAGCAACACAAAACCTGAAAAACAAAAACAAATTATTAACATGCATGTATGTGTATGTGAAAATGAATTATTGAGAAAATTTTGGGAAGTAGAAAATGAGATACTTACCTGTGAAAGAAAACTAACAAAAGAAGAGAAAAGATGTGAAGATATCTACAAAGAAACTTTAATTACAACAGAATCTGGAAGATACAAAGTACACTTACCTTTTAAGGAGGATATAAAGTCACCTGTGGATAAATGTGGAAAGACAAAAGAATTAGCAACTTCAAGATTCTTACAATTAGAAAGGAAATTTGAAAGAAATAGCAAATTGAAAGAAGAATACACAAAGGTGATCAAAGAATATGAAGAATTAGGTCATATGCAGTTAGCTGATGGAGAAGAAAATGATGTCATGTATTTACCTCATCACGCAGTTATAAAAAATGAAAGAGATACAAGTAAAGTCAGAGTCGTATTCGATGCATCGATGAAAGGAACTACAGGACATTCACTAAATGATACACTGCTCACCGGACCTGTAATACAAAAAGATTTACGTACATTAATTACAGAATGGAGACAACACAAGATAGCTTTAGTAAGTGATATCACAAAAATGTACCGACAAATATTAGTAACTGACAAACACACAAATTATCAACGGATCATATGGAGAGACAATCCAAACGAAAATTGCAGATCATATAACTTACTTACCGTAACATTCGGAACTGCATGCGCTCCCTTTCTTGCAGTTCGGACTTTACACCAAGTAGCTGAAGATGAGCGTCATAAATATCCAATGGGTGCTGAAATTGTTAAATCCTGTTTTTACATGGACGATTTAATGGCCGGCGCGTCTGATGAAGTCCAAGCTGCAGAAATATATAATCAAGTAAATGAAATGTTACGAGGTGCAGGATTCATATTACAAAAATGGTCCAGTAATTCCGAAAACTTACTAAAGATCATACAACAAACCAAAGACGAACTACAACCATTTGAAATTAAATTTGACAAAATTATAAAAATACTGGGCATATCATGGGATAGAAACGATGACAAGTTTAAAATCTCTGTTAATTTACCTGAACCAAATACAATCATCACCAAAAGAAACATCCTATCTGATATAGCTCGTTTATTTGACCCCTTCGGCTGGCTTGCTCCAGTTATCGTCAGAGCCAAGGTCCTAATACAAAAGCTATGGCTTTCTAATGTAGAATGGGATACACCGATACCAGACAATCTTTGTGAAGAATGGCTTGTGTTTCGAAATCAATTACTCACGTTACAAAATTTACAACTAGACAGATGGATTCATACTCAACCTGACAACGATCAAGTTGAGCTTATCGGATTCGCAGATGCATCAACATTAGCTTATGCTGCAGTTTTATACATTAGAGTTATTCAAGGAGATGAAGTGCATGTTACGATACTGGAAAGCAAAACAAAAGTGGCACCTCTAAAAACAAATTTCGGTCGCCCGATTAGAGCTGTGTGCTGCAGTCCTGCTGGCAAAACTTCTAGCTGAAGCAACAAATATTTTGAAAATACCCAAAAACAAAGTATATGCATACACAGATTCAACAGTCGTGTTAGCTTGGATACAATCTCAACCAATACGTTGGCAAACATTTGTAGCCAATAGAATTACTGAAATACAAACAAGATTAGACAACGATAGATGGAATCATGTAATTTCCGAGGAAAATCCTGCAGATATAGCGTCTCGTGGAATCGAACCTTCTGAATTAAGAAACAATCAGCTGTGGTGGAAGGGACCGCAGTGGATGAATAGTAAAATCCTGAAAACAAATAAGAGACATATACCAGAAACAAATTTAGAAGAAAAAACAAAAAATCCTAAAGTATTCTACAGTAAAGAAGAAGAAAAAACAATTATAGAAGAATTTTCAACACTAAATAGAATGATTAGAGTACTTACCTATTGCAGAAGATTCCTTAACCTGAAAGTCAAAAAAGAAATAAGAACAAAATACCCTACTTACCTTACCGCAGATGAAATGAAAACTACTTTAGACTCATGCATTAGGAAGATTCAGGAAACCAGCTTCAAAGAAGAACTCGAAGATCTGAAAGAAAAAGGAAAAGTTAAAAAGAGAAGTAAATTAATATCATTAACACCATATGTAGACAAAGATGGACTGTTACGCGTAGGTGGTAGACTGCAAGCAGCTACTATATCACATGATCAGAAACATCCAATAATAATACCAAACAATACTTACCTGGGAGAGTTGCTGATTAGACAGGCTCATGAAAGAGTGATGCACGGCGGAACAGTTTCCACAATGAATTATCTCAGATCTCGCTACTGGATCATCGGTTTAAAACCTGCAGTTAAACGTCATCTTCGTAAATGCGTGCGATGCGTACGATACAATGCTAAACCAAAACAACCACTCATGGGCGAACTTCCGAGTGTTCGTGTTAATCCTGGAAGAGCATTTGAAGCTAGTGGAGTGGATTTTGCAGGCCCTATACAGATGAGAGTCTCAAAGGGTAGAGGGCAGAAGTCATTTAAAGGATACATCTCACTCTTCATCTGCATGAAAACAAAGGCGATTCATTTGGAAGCTGTGAGTGATCTCACAACACAAGGATTTCTCGCAGCATTTCGCAGATTTGTTTCACGTCGAGGACACTGCTCCGATATGTGGAGTGACAACGGCTTGAACTTCGTTGGCGCAGCCAATGAACTGACACGGATGTTTGGCCAAAGTATGTCTGGAGTAGTCAAGGAAATTGCTGAATTGTTGGAGAATGATAACACAACTTGGCACTTTATATCGCCCAAAAGTCCAAATTTTGGAGGCCTGTGGGAATCTAATATCAAGTCCATGAAGTCACATTTGTTAAAAACCATAGGTGAATCAACCCTCACATTTGAAGAGATGTCAACAGTGCTTTGCCAAATTGAAGCGTGCCTTAATTCTCGGCCTATTTGCCAATTGAGTGAACATCCGGAAGACTTAACCCCATTAACTCCGGCACATTTTTTAGTAGGAGAACCTTTAATTCTGATACCTGAGAAAAAACAAGATTTGAATGAAGTAATTAGCCCTATACAACGTTGGAAAATTGCACAAAAAATGACAACCCATTTCTGGAACAGATGGTCAAAAGATTACCTCAATAGCATGCAACAGAGACAAAAATGGCAAAACAAAGTGGAAGCGCCAACAATGGGAGACTTGGTGATCATAAAGGAAGACAATATGCCTCCGGCGAAATGGCTGATGGGACGGATAGTTGAATTACACCCAGGACCGGATGGTGGAATAAGAGTTGTGACCCTAAAGACCAGGGATTCCATTTTGAAGCGCCCAGCTTCAAAATTAATAATATTACCCCGTTAAAGATAAGAACAGAGTTCTTGGCGGGCGGGATGGCGGATTAATTTACAAAGTTACCAATAGATGGCGCTGTACCTAGTTAAAACTCACTATGGTTTCTCCCGAACCATTTCATATATTAAATTGAAATAATGACATTGTTAGTCTTTAATACAGATACTTTCTTTACGTTCCGCGTTTTATTTTGGGACCTCAGTAACTCGGTACCCAGTTATTACGCATCGAATATAACGAAGTTAATATAATAGACTTTTCTTCGTTGAAATATATAATCATAATCAAAATCAATTTTAGCTTCGGCATTAGTTTTATGATTATATAATTCGACTTATCCTAATCCTAACTAATATTATAAATGCGAAAGTGAGTTAGTTTGTTTGTTTGTTACCTCTTCACGCTTTATCTACTGAACCAATCTTCCTGAAATTTCTTTTACACATAGCTGGAAGTACGGAGAAGGACAAATAGTACCTTTTATCCCGGGAAAAATCACAGATCCCGTGGGAAATTCACGCGGGCGAAGCGCTGGCAAAAGCTAGTAACTTATAAGTATGCCTTGATTTCTAATAAAAAACATAAGAAGGTAATTAATAATTTTTATGAGAAAAAACTTAGCTATTGCATTATTCTTTTTTCTATTTCAAAATGTAGCAGTTACTTATGAAATACATTAAAAAAATGTTGAGTTTACATTATTTTTAGTAATTGTGTTGAGTGTTAAAGAATTGTTTTGAATTTTTAAATTTTCCTTGAGTGTGATGAAGCGGGCGTCCACCGGGAGAATAACCCTCGTGTTTGATAGTACCAATACAAACCCACACACAAACTTCGCCAGATCATTGCCACCTTTAGCGCTTGTCTGTATCTCTATGTCTCTTAAACTAAAGTTTCATCACAAAATAGAGTTTGCCGACTGAGCAGGATTAAGAAAATGTTTCTTTATATTATAAAGATTTTATTTAAAAAAAAACTTTAGATCACAAATTTTGGCTTTGACTTTTTTTTTATAACATAGGGCGGCAAACGAGCATGCGGGTCACCTGATGGTAAGCGATCACCGCTGCCCATGGACTACTGAAACACCAGGGGCATTACAAGAGTGTTGCCGGCCTTTCAACAAGACGTAGACTCGTTTTTTGAAGGTTCCAATGTCGTATCGGTTCGGAAACACTACTTGCTTACTTGTTGACTATTATTTGCTAATTTGATTATAATAGCTCATACGTATATGTAAAGACTATTAGACTTTTGATAATGATCATATCATTCAGAAGTTAGTCCATTTGTGGTAGCTATTAGCTATGAAAACTTTTTCATGTTTACTAGCACATTATAAGATAGGAAAACAGTAATAGGCCACTAAAGTCTATAATTAAGCCTCAATGACATTTATAAAATATTGACTAGTTAGATATTAAATACTGTACAGAAGATCTCAGGCCAGCACCATCTGCACAACCACGACCACTCTGACAAGAGTGAACGAATGAGACGAAGAGAGGGGAATAGATAGGGTGAAGGTAAGTAATGAAGTCTTTTCTACGTTTTTGCAGATTTCATTCTGATGCAAAGTACCTAGTCTTATACACAAATAAAAGTATGTATTATGGGTAAAATGAACTAAGTTCATTAGATAATGCATATAGAAAGCAGTAAAAATCAACTAGATGCGTTTGATTTGAGACCATTGTACCGAAATTTAAAGTACTTCGACACTCGTTTCTGACTGAAAACGTAAAAGAGAGTTCGTGGAGCTTTTGCCGGGTTACGAACTGAGGACTTTGCGGCTTCCAACTAGTGGTTCCGCAGTTAACTGTGCAATTACTACGACCAATTTTATGTGAGAATTCTACAGCTTCAAAATGTGCTTGATTCCAAGAGACTGTTCAATTTCAAGTATTCAATTAGAACAAATATTTTCATTCCATCGTAAGAATAAAAGACTGAGCGGAAAATTCTTATTTTACAGGATAAATGTCGAATTTACATAAATTATCGCATTACTCATCGTGATCATTTTTATCGGAGAATTTTTGACGATTTCGAAATATTAAATATTCATGGATATTTTTTGGTAATATATCTTACATATCATACTTACATTATTCCATGGATGGAACTTCAGTAGGTATTGCTTTATATAAAAAATAAGAATGTAGGTATTCGCTGCTTTTCCGAACTGGTGAAAGTCTTCTAATGCGCGATGGGCTATAGTAACCTTATTTTGATGTTCACAAAATGTGGATTTTTAGCCTCGCGATTTTGGTTCTATCTACCTCGCATAATTTACGTCAAACTTAACTAATTTATGGGATCAAAAGTGTTCAAATAAAAATGTAAATATCTTATGAAATATTCGCTAAAGAACATTCTCTGATTAGTATGGTAATAAGGAGGCGAAGGCCGTGTCTGCTTACCATTTAATTAACTGCGTTATAAGAAGCCTTGGCTGCGTATTCTTCCACAAAATTACATATTTCACCTTTATTGTGGGGAGGAAATGATATTTATATTGGTTTTTGCCGGAATTTTTTTATTACATTAGATGATGTTGCACTTTACGTTTGTTGGTCTAAAGATTGATATTTGTTTCTTTCTGCTCTGGTTCATTTAACAAATGTAACGTAATATTTATTTCATGACTTTTTTCTGACGCATACACATTTGATTCTGCCAGTATTATAAAAAATCTAACTTCGTAAAAGTATTTGTAGTCGTTTATAATATAATTAGTCATTTCTATAATAAAGTTTAAATCATGGAAAAAATAAGAACTTCGTAAATAATTAACGTGGTGTAACGGAAAAAGTAAAATAATTTGAATTGGTTCACATCTAGCAGATATATTGACGACATTTCTGTTTTATTTCGCTAAAAACAATAGCTTCAAATGATTACTGAGATGAATGAACAAACAGTAAGTAGGTCGGTGTATAAAATGATTGCAGGTAAAGACATTATACTTAAATAATGAGACGCGGCCCTTACCTTTCCCATTTATCACACAATATGTCCCAATTCCCCTTAAAAGATGATTAAGAGGATATTATCAATCTTCCGCAATCTAGCCCGTTTAAGAGTTCTTTATAATCGTTGTTTGAGATTATTTTGGCCATCCGTTTAAAACAATATTTTATAATGAAAAATGGCTTAGAAAAATTACATGTGATTAATATGGAATTAAAATGGAATTATGCCATTTATCTTAGCTCGAAAAGAAAGTATTGCTCATTTCTTTTGCCATAAGAATTATCTTGATTACCTACAAAATAATTTTATACAAAAAATTCTTATGGCAATAGAAATGTGCAACAGTTTTTTTCCGAGCTAAGAAAAATGGCATAATTCCATTTTAATTCCATATTATTTTTCTAAGCCATTTTTCAAAGTTAAATGTTTTATCAGTTTTGCGCTGTATACGAAAAAAAAAATTATAATTGGTTTGAACATGAACATGAACATAGGTGCCACACCCAGCCAGCTCAGAGGCAGGAACGGACAAGCCGAATACAAAATTCAATTTAATTCAATTAATTCGGTAGACAAATTGAATCGAATTGAATTTTTACCAGGGGGCACAGATTTGTAAGGAGTGACACGCTCTGGGATGGGAGAGGATGGTCGACTAGCCGCAACCGGCCGACCACAATCGACCGACTATGCAGCCTATAGCCAATATAGGAATTTAGGAGGACAGGTTGTACGACGGAGGAGAGCTTTGGTGAGAAGTTGCCCGTTGTTCGCGTTGGCATCATTGCGTGTAGTGTTGCGTCCAAATGATGTTCTGAGACATATGAGATTCTTCTTGGTTGACTGCGAGGCGGTAGACTGTATCTAGTTGTTCTCGTTGGCATCACTTCGTGTGGCGTAGGATGACCATTAGACGTATGAGGTTTTCTTATTTGATTTCGAAGCGGTAAACATTCGCTAGTTGCACTCGTTGGTATCGCTTAGTAAAAGGTAGGATGACAATCTGAGGCGGATGAGTTTCCTCTTATTTGATTTTGTTACTGTAGAAGTATGAAGTTCTCTTTTACGATACTGTGTGTTTTGGATAACAAGTTAATACACAATATGAATTAATTTTCTTATTTGAATGCGAAGCTGTAGAGGTAGCCAATTCTCATTGACATCGATGCTTGTAGAGTTGTTTAGTAATCCGGGGAGTAAGAGTTTTTTCTTATTTGGGAAGTTCTATTCAAGATGTTTATTTCATTTGGCGGATTGACGGTTATTTTTATTGTGTGCTTAAAACTTCTATCTGTGCATCTTGTTTATCAATAGATTCTAAAAACTTGTCAAATTATCAGATGGTCTGTAGTGTAATTAGGTACCTCGAACGAATGACCGCCATATAAGGTTGTTTTCTTAGAAATCCATTGTCCGATTTGATGGTCGATTGTGGATAATTTAGTTTCTCTTTTGCTACCGGGTAAAGGTTAGGTGGCGGATATTCAAGATCCTTTCAAAGTGTGATTATCTTGTTTCTTATATTCTATTATTCAGTCCGTTGTTTTTCTTTTGTTTCAGTTTTTGTAGTTCTTATCAGATACCTAGTTTGTTTCTCTATAATATTATAGTGGGTATTTTTCTCCTGTGATTTGTTCTCTTTGTTGTTTGGGTTATCCAGATAATCTCCATTATATTTGTACAACGTGATACTAGCGTGGCGAGGAAAAGTATGTGAAAACAGGAGATCCGAATGGAACTGGACTAAAGAAATCAAATTGCAGTTGTTGAACTATATTGCACTGATATTACACATAGAACTGGGTTTCACTTTACACTGAATCTATTATTTAACTTAACATATCAATTGAACTATTTATCATAAAACAATTTGAAACTGAACATTTTTATTCACAATTTTTAAAATTAATAGCACTCTTTTTTTCTAATCCTTTTACTTTTTTCTAATGTTCTATCTGGCCTGTACGGCCAGCCAATCTTTAAAAATGTTTATTATTCGTTTATTGTTGATGTCTTGTTACCAGTCCTTTAGCATACTCAAGACAAAGAGTATAATAAATTTATGATCCTCGGAGAAGACAATAGGATGATAAAAACTGGAAAAAGATGCGATGTATGTATTTAAAATTTTGTTGTTATCTTCGTGATTGATAAGTCTAAGCGGTAGGTACATAGGTACTTTATTTTCTATTGTATGTGTTTTCAATTATTTTCGTTATCTGTAATGCTGATAAGGGTGTGTCCTGTGACTTTTTTGTCACTTCCTCTCAATGAAGAATGGTCACCTTGGCAAACAGCATTTCTATCTCTGATTTCTACTTTATGATGGTCAATTCTTTATTTTCGGGTGATTCTTTTAATGAATAGATGTCTTCTAGCTAGAAATTAGATGTTTCCTTTTTGTGATTAGTAAATCAATGTTTCTTTGTAAATTGTGTTTGTGGTTCCATGAAAGACTGAGAAAGCTGCAGATATTGAGTCTAGTGTAGTTGAGTACAGGATTTTAGTGACATCTCGTTGTGGTTCTGGATGAACATTATTATTTTTATTTTGCCTTGCTGGGATATGTTTCGTATGGTTTTTGATTTGAAGAGTTCTTGCCATTGTAGCTGATGTATTCTAAAAATCGGAGAAAGCTGTGGAAAGGACTTATAATTATTGAGCACGGTGATTATTGATGTAAATTATTATCAGCTTTATCACTTGTAAATATATTAAATATATCTATTAACTTTAAAAATATGTACCTAAGTAGATGCAAATGCCACTGTGCTCGAGCGAGATAACCAACAATAGAGAGGCCATAAATGACCTGTCTTTTTTTGTTAGCGAACGCGAAGGCAGGTCATAGTTTTTTTTAGCTATCCGAAATTTATTGCCTTTTTTACTTTCAAAGCCCTTTTCTCTGGGAACTTTCAAGTATGGGTTAGTTTGTTTTTATGTGGATTTTGTTTTGCACATATGCATTGCAAATGGTTGGGCTGGAGATCAAGTTGGTGTGAATAGTTCGTTTGAATTGTTTGAACGGAGGGAGAAAGGTTCGAAGAGCATAGCACTGAGTTCAATACTATAAATATAAAATGTATGCACTTATATAACATGTATGTGTTTTGAGTCAGTATTTCTCTGTTATACTTTTTCTCGACATGGAGGTACACAACAAGTGGGCCTCCTCGGCTCTTTAAGTATCTAAGCTGTGAAGTTTACTTAATACAAATTTTGTGTAATCACAGACACGCCGCGCGAATCGCATATTGTGCGTTTAACAAGGAAAGATCTCACCGGGCAGTCTTTCACAACTGTTAGTTGCTTTTAAGGGCACTTGATGCGTCGACATGACACGAACCACGTTGACTTCTAGCTTCTCCTTCATCACTTGCACTCACTAGCAATTACGAACCAACCATTAATATATTAAAGCGCACTATCATTATCTCAATAAAAATTGATATGCAAGATATTTAAATAAACAAAATGAACACGATTTTTAGTTTACACTCAGCTCAGTTCAAGTTTTAACATCTGTCGCGCACGTTGCGCAAAACCGCCGACCCGACTGTCCTCGACCACTGTCACGAAGGAACTCCTCAAAAAAAAAAATTATAATTGGTTTGGCAAAAAAAAAAAAAATAATTAAACAATACATTTATTCAGTCTAAAAATACTACGACTAACTTAAAAATTAACTAAAACCATACAGGTATTAATATATAATACTTAATAAAAAAAAACACTTGATTATTAATTTCTATCAAAATCTCCGATAATAGGTACCAAAAAACTTTCGCCTTATAAGTTTTCGTAAGATAAGATTACAGATAAAAAAAATCTACTTTCTCTCCACTTTCTCGGCAATATAGACAAAGTGGCATCGTTTCGATATTCCGCCCTATTCACACTTCAATAACTCGACCCCAAAGATGCTCGGTACTCAGACCCTTTCCAAGACAACCTTTCAATCTTAATGGCACAAATGAAATTCCACTCCATTTATAATCTTCCCCAAAAGAATATTTTAAATGATTCGGTGTGGAAAATCTTCAGGGAAACCTTTTGGTTTATATATCTTACGCCACGCATTAAGCCCAGTGGCGCCCTCACTTCTATTTATTGAAAAAAATATGTTTCCATTAAGAATAATCTATATCTATACATATAATAAAACAGTAAAAATATTTTGTCTGTACATTTAATATTTTTGACTAAAATGGATAGAGGGAGACCTAAAAAGAACAATAGAAAGCAAAAAAAATTTTTTGGAATTTCTTGTCTGTCTGTCTGTCTGTATGTATGTACGCGTTTCACGCAAAAACTACTGGACGGATTTGAATTAAACTTTTTTTGTTGTATAGCTTTTAAGCCTGGGCAATATATAGGCTATAATTCATTTTGAAAACTGGAACACCTGATGAAGACCCATAACGGAACAGCTAAACTATAAGTAATATGGAAATGGTGCCTTAACAAAAATCGTTCAACCTGATGAGCATTTTCTGCCGACGTATAAAAATTGAAGATCTGGAACATCTGATGAAAAGCTCCAAGAGACCAGCTACACTATAACATATATGGAAATGGCGCCTTAGCAAAAATCGTTCAACCTGATGAGCATTTTCTGCTGACGTATAAAAATTAAAGATCTGGAACATCTGATGAAAAGCTCCAAGAGAGATTTTTCATCTAAGCGAAACTCACGCGGGCGAAGCCGCGGGCGACAGCTAGTTATAAATACTTTGATAGTTTACTCACAGATTAGTTTAACGTAATGTTCGTCTAGCTAATTTATCAATTTCAGAACCTTTGAACATCCTCAAAAGCAAAACTTGTGCCAAATTAATTAATTTAAACGGCTCAACTGAATGGTAACCGTTGAAAATGGACGCCCGAAATACAGGGTATTGGCAAGCGCGTTGGTTTTCAGTGATCAGCTATTACCGTCAATGTCAAATAAAAGAAATAAAGGAATGACAAATACTAGATTAGGGTAGATGACAACAAGTCAAATTAGATACTTTTTTCTAAATGTCAAAAACAATAATTTATATGGGACTTGTATGATGGTACTCAACGGTGACGTCACTTTTGATGGAGTCAAAAAGCATTCCCAATATACTTTAATTAGAAGTAAAAAATACTAAACCATGTTATAAATAAAATTGATCAATTAAAGTGGCATTCAATTATTATGTTTCATCATTTAAATAGCATCATATATTTTATTTTTTAACCAGTCATCATCCCTATTAAGAAGCAGAAGTAGTAAGTACGACAAATCAAAGGATTTTCTTTTCAGTGCCTCAGCTTTAATTAATTGCAAGCTGCCAATATTTTTTGCAAGGTAGCCACTGCCACGATAGAGATCTTGGTTCATAGCTAACAAGAGGCATAACCCTTTCAGAACTGACCGTACTAAGCGTGCGTTCACATTTAAAAAAATATTTTGGCGCGGAATTCCATTCTACAGCGCCGACACGGTGTCGATCGTTCGCGCGTTCGTCTAGGTACATAGTGCAAGGGCAGTTTCGGGGCAACGGGTTATTAGAGTCCAGAAGAAACGTGTTCCAAAATGGAAGTAATGTTTGTGGACGACATCGGTAGGCGTAAGTATTTATTTTTTGGTTTAAACTTAATTAATACGTACTTTTTTTAGTTTAAATAGTTAATTAAAATGTTAAACTACAGTAATATGATATTATTTCTTTCGATTAATGAAATTTGAAATCGCAATGAGTCCACAAAGTTTGAACGCACGATCATGCGTTGTCGTTTCAAACTGTACTGATGAAACTGAATATTCATACAAGTAGTGCTTGTTTATTTTTATACAGGACGGCCACTAGACGATAATTTATTTGAAAAATTGCCTGGCGATGAATGTCAGTCAGACCTGCACTTCTTAGATGAAGAGACTTAGCCGGTAATTGGGTCTCTCGTCTGCAAGATGAGGATATACCTGTGCAGGATTCCCCTGACGATGATGATAGTGATCCTGAATTCTATATGCTGTTAAATCAGTTACATCGTGTGCGTCAGGAACAGGTTTATCTACCATCTAACCTACTACCGACTGCAGCTAGCTCGAGCAACCGTGGGCGCCAGGAACAGCTAAGCCTACCACCAACTGCCGCTAAGATGAGCAACCGACTACAACTGGTACAACTGGCACTTTGGAGAGCCATTGACTTCACTGTAAAGTATAATAATCATGATCCTTAGGTCATGATTAGCAATAGAAAATTGACTGTGACACAAATAAAATTAAATCTAAAGACTTGCTTTTATTCAGGGTGGATTTAGACTCGCTCCTGAATTACTCTAGCTTCGCTTTCAATAAAACGATGGAAGATCAGGGATCTTCACCATCTGTCGAGATACCTGGGTCTTCCCAGCTGCTACACTACTGTGCTGCTGGGTAAGCTGGCAGCAGCCTGGCTCCGTCTTTTCCCGTTTTCGACGATATTGCAAGGGATATGAAATGCAGGCTGGAAAGTTGCCGTTCAACAAAAGTTTGTACGTTGCACAAGATGCGTAATGTCGTCTACCAGTGTAACATTATCATAGAATTTAAGAGCGAGGCTGTTGTCGGTGGAGTTCTTGCCATCTTTCTCCTTCCATTGCCAAGTCTTTCACTTTCGTAGATGCCATGTCGTGAGCTTTTTCCTTTATTTGCTTCATTACCCTGCCTTGGTCGTCTTGGACACCTTCTTCCCTTTATCTTGCCCCTATGATGTTTCTTAAGAATTCATCGTGTTATATTAAGTGACCTAACATTTTCCCTCTTCTATTTCAATACTTTTGAGAATGCTTCTCTTTTCTCGTATTCTATTTGGGACTTCTTCATTACTCATATTTTCAGTCCAGCTAACCATTTTCAATCTACGCCAACATCTCATCTCAAATGCTTCCAACTTTTAATCATAAGAGTTAGTTATGCACGATCGTGCGTTCCTACAGTAAAACCGGAAACGCACGTTCGTGCGGGGGGGTTGCAGAGAAAGGTATGGGGGGGAGATTTTTTTCTTTATTTTTCTGAGGAACCCTAGCCCCTAGCGACTTTGTATTAGTCAATAAATATGTCTAAATTTAGAAAAAAAACTATCGTTCTGAAAGGGTTAACGATGTCAAGCCGGTCGCTGTAAAGTCCACTAACAATAGTGTGGCTACAAAAAGTGAGTGTTCTTTAGAAGCAAGGGTACAGGTAATTGTGGGTAACATAGGTACATAAATTATTGTGATTTACCTAAACCTTATTTATTCGGCGTGACGTAGTCAAATGAAGTGTATTTAAAGAAGTTGCATTTTCGGACATAAGATTTTTTATGAAAGTATCTTTATGAAAAGTGAATCATGAGAATTAGTAAAAATTTAGTTTAGTATTTGAAAGTTTTGTATAAAAAGCCTTTCACGTAAAACTCTACGAAAAGTTTTATTCTACCTAGCAATATTTTAGGAATTGTGCAATTTCTAGCTTGCAAATTTTCATATCTCGTAGACGTAGACAAAGTATCGTGCAAAGAGCGGGGTCGACTTTGAAAAACAGGGAACAACAAAGTAGCTTGTCGAAACTGATGATATATAGCAAGGAGTTGCTAGACCAACTGAAAGTATAGCATAAACCTGATAGCTTATAAATTTTCAAACGAATATTAAACAGTATATTTTTTTAGGTGAAAATTTTGCTTAGATATTTGGGTGAATATACGCTCATTAAACGTTATCCGAACAAATGAAGTATTTTTATGATGATCGAGTGCCTGCCTGCGACAGGTCATATACTTTTAAAGAGTTTTAAGAGGATTAGAATATTTAAAAAAATGTTTTGGAAACTAGTACAGATGTTTCATTGGAAAAACACAAGCAAGAAGTAAAAACATATTGTGCCAACTGTAACAAAAGTGAATCAAAAATTAAAGAATAACCAAGAAACGTTAAAATTCACAAGTGCTAAGTAAATACTTGTGTTACAGTTATTTATTTCTCTTTCCATTGAACTTTATTGTACACACATACAAAAGTACTGTACAAAAGGTGAAATGTGTAGAATAGATTATACGAAATACGATGAGTGACATATAAAAATATAAAACCAAGATAATATCAAGATATGACGTTGATTTAGCTTTCTAAGTACATACAAGAACAATATAAGTTATTCCAGCCAACTTTACCAAGTAAATGTTATTCTATTTCCTCATGTTGTACCTCACCGACACACGCTGCTCTCAAAATCCAGATTACGCTTCAGATTACGCGACGTTACATGAATATTAATTAAAATTAACCACCGAACTAATACCAACAATACGTAATGAATAAATCACTAGGCTCTCTCTCTCTCTTTCTCCCTCGAACCGAGTGTTTGAAACCACAATTGAGAGCAGGGAACCTCTCCTATAAATAAAGTGGCGGTTGCTGCTGTTATTACGTTTTGAAATTAATTTCCCATTGCTTTTTTAATAGTGGTCTTCTAGTCTTGAAATTTCTTTCTGCCATGACATTATGGTAGATGGCGTGATGTGTCATCTATACTTTGTGGAAAGAGTTTGTTTGAACGCGCTAATCTTTGTTCTGGGATCTTCCGTGAAAAAAAGTTGTTCTATGTGTTTGTTGATCCAGATACAAATCTTTTAATCAAACATTAATTCATTGCTAGCTGTTACCATGGAAATATTATACTGAACAACTTTTGTCTACCCATTTGGATCATTGGTGATCGAAATAATGTTTTTTTTTGAGTAGGCTGATTGCAGTCTATTGAATACTACTGGTTCTGATAGACATTACCGAATTTTTAGCTAAATCGTTTTATAATAAGACTATAAATTGTTAGAAATGTTTCTCTGAAATTAGAACAAATAAATTAATTCATACTTCAGATGGTGGGCAAACATACCAATGTATTTGTATGAATACCTAACTTAATTTGATTTATTTATATAACACAATGTGAAAAACTATGATCATTTGTTCATTATAGTATTGTCGATAAAATCAACCACTTAGGAATGCCCTATAGTCCCTGTCACGCAATGCTTTGATAAATTATACAATAGGAATGTGCCGAGACCTACCTAGTAATTACTTTAATGGTCTCCGAATTATTTGCGTATTATACTTTTCATAATCTATATAATGGATAAATAATCCTGCTATATATAGGCTTGTTGAAATGGGTCATTTTATGCACATTTGAATATGAAGCCTGATTGAGGAAGTAAAATTTAAGATAGGCAAGCAGATCCAGCCTTTACGATTTAACGATCATATTTTTATTATGATATAAATATTTGTTTTAGTTTTGTGTATTGGATACGAGTCTACTATAATACCAATTTCCATGAAATTTTGATTTAGTCTTTGATTTTGATGACTTATCTCAGTTCCGGGAAAACTACAAACGTCAAAATTTTGAAAAAACAAACACTGAAAATACTTCCGCCATACTCGACATCCAAAATAGGTATAATAAATATTCAAACTTTTTTATTTAATTCCGTTGGAGATTGCTCGATGATAGTAAAAGTTTTTGCCCTAGAAAGTAATCTTCTGATCTTATCTTCACCTTAATCAACTCTTATCAGCTCTCAGGTAACTCAGACGGATTTAAAACACCGTTTTAAGTGAATTTATTGAAGAGATTGTCTTAAATATATCCCATTTCTCACAGACAAGTTCTCAAAGCATGTAGCTAGTCTCCTTGCCATTCACTGTAGTTAAAATTGAAAATTCATTCGTTTTACATACATTTTACTACAAAGTCGGCGAGTCGATCAGGCAGAGCGACGTCTTCGAGAATGTTCCGGAAAATGTGTACTCGGAATATTGCATCGCGTTTCTTGTTCAGAATATTTAATATAGAAATGACTCCCTGAAAAAGGAGAGTTATGTTCAGGGTTCGTGTTTAAAAATATCAGTTTTTTTTTTATCTCACCATATTTCCTAAACTTCTTGCTTGACTGATAAATATGTGTGAGGTACTAATTCTTGGATTCGGTAAACGGGTAATATACCTAGGACCGGGTAATATACCTAGTCTAGCACTGCAGCTGCAGATATTTAGGTAGGTACCTTAAATTGAGTGGTAATATATGTAGGTACATTATTTTTTTTTCATAAATAAAATTTCTTTATCGTAAAATTAACCTATATCACAATCACTGGAATTAAATATACACACTTTTTAAGAGTGATTTTAGAAAATTTTAATATTACCGTGGAGTAGGATGAAACTTAATTTAAAATATTATATTTTTCATGGAGTAGTTTGGGAACATTTTTTGGAGTACTTTGGGAATAACCCATTAAAACTTGGTAAGTATTTGGGGTCCAAAAGATAGTTCTATTTTGTAAAAGATTTATATTATTTAATATTGTTAAATATGAATGCAAATAGGTAAGAATATGACGTATACGTAGGTCTACATGTCAATACAGGCAATTAATTTTCCCAACGCGTTTCAATCTCATCACGCATATATATTGTTCTGGCCGATGAGAGCTCCTCCGAGCCTCGTTATACAGGGTGCATTCAACGGAAATTGGTCCGATTCAAATGTTTTATTGCCCATGATAATGAGATTATGTATGTATTAAATGTTTATGTTTATGTTTTGTGGGTTTTTGATAAAATCGAGTCGTTGATATTAGTAGTTTTCATCCTAACTATCCTAATCCTAACTAATATTATAAATGCCAAAGTGAGTTTGTTTGTTTATTTATTTGTTTGTTTGTTACCTCTCCACGCTTTATCTACTGAACTAATCTTCCTGAGATTTCACATACACATACTTAGTCAAAATTACTTAGAAGGATATAAGCTACTTTTCATCTCATGAAAAAGCACTGTTCCCGTGGGAAATTCACGCGGGCGAAGCCGCGGGCAAAGGCTAGTACGCCCCAAAAAAAATTAACTCACGAAACAAGTAGGAAAATATTTCCTAAATAATAAAAAAATATAAAACAACTACTTAATCAAAAGAATCATTATACTAATTGCTCCCACATAAAATGTTTACGCTCACTTTTAAACCTCTACGATCACGAGAATGGTCTACAATTTGTGAAAAATGGTGGAACAAAATTTGGGAACGCTGCTACGCTATTACTTTAAACCTGGTATCTGTTACACAAACATTAATATTACAGGTGACGTTTGCCAAACCGATACGAAGAAATTATTATTCGAATCATGCACTAAAAAGTCACTATTCTACGATCGCTACTTCACGAGAGGAATATGAAGTTTTACTAAGTGATATTCAATTTCATAGCTCTTGGTCCAGATTTATGGGTCTTACATACGACGTTGATCGCGTTGGGAAATTGATTTTGACAATGTTGCATGGTCATAACCTTTATTATTAAAATTTAACAAAAGACTGTCTTTAAAGTCTTGCAAATAGGTATTTGAAATTAAGAATTTTTCATTCAGATACCTACTGTTTCACTGTTACTGTTTGTTATATTTATTACTTAGCACAGGACTCCAGCACTTATACTATATATTAAATGATTTGATTTGACATAAATAGCTATGATATTGTCACTCTGTAGAAAAAAATTTCAAGTTGGTCTATGCGTTTTATGCTTCGGTATTGGCGATAAAAAGCAATTGTTTTTGGTTGATCGGTTGAAGTGTTGTTGACAGCAGATAATGCGAAATGAAGTCATAAATTTATAATCAAAACATAAAGCTGTCATATACAAAACCGTAGTATATACTTACGTAAGTACTACTAGTAGTAGTGAAATATATATATATATATAAAGATTTTTAATACGGATACTCACGCGTCTTGTTAGCCGGAACCGCCGACTAGTTTCGACTTCATACGAAAGTCATTTTCAAGGCGATGACAGATATTATGACTATTTCTGACGTGAAAGTGAGTTTGTAGAAACAAACAAACTCACTTTGTTGGTTTGTTTATTTGTTAGCTCTTCACGCTTTATCTACTGAACCAATCTTCCTGAAATTTCGCATACACATAGTTGGAAGTACGGAGAAGGACATGGTACCTTTCATTCCGGGAAAAAGCACTGTTCTCGTGGGAACTTCACGCGGGCGAAGCCGCGGGCGAAAGCTAGTTAATATGTATAAAAAAATAATATTTTTCCAACTAGATGAAATAAAAAAATTATTGACATTTTATTTTATCTGAGTATGTCAATTGATTTATACAATATAAATTAATGGCGCACTAACATTACTAACTACTTACGAATTTTCACTCGTAAAGATGAATCAAGTGAGTTCATACTTATAAAAAATTTAGAAAGTTTAAATCTTATTAAATAAATAATTATGTGTCGTGTAGTGAAAAGTGTGTTCGATATATACTATCAAAATATTCGTGGTCTTCGGACTAAAACGTCTGATGTATACAAAAATATTTTGTTAAATAATTATAAGGTCATAGTGTTCACCGAATCTTGGTTGAATTCTAGTGTTTCTGATAGTGAATTTATAGATTCACGTTACGTTGTTTACCGGAGAGATAGAGATTGTACAAATAGTTCTAAGTTAGATGGCGGTGGAGTAATGATTGCAGTTTCTCGGGATTATGTGTCAACGCGAATGTTGAATTGGGAAAGCGATTGTGAGGATTTATGGGTCAATGTTAAAATACCTTATATGGGACGACTTATTACTTTTTCTATTTGTGGAGTTTATCTGCCATCTCCTCCTAACTTAGAAAGACAACAAAAATTTCTAGAGAATGTTGATAATGTTATGAATAACACAGATAAAGTTATTGTTTTAGGGGATTTTAATTTAAAATTTATTAAATGGAAATCATATGAAAACAGAGCGCACACGACCCCTGAAAACTATGAAAATAGCCTTGGTTTTTCTCTTGTTGATTTCATGACACTCAATTATTTAAATCAATTTAACTATATACAGAACTACGAAAACAATACTTTAGATCTTGTACTAAGTAATATTGATAATGTAACTGTTTCAAAACCGTTAGATCTCTTAAGCAAATTAGATGAATATCATCCCAATCTACTTGTTACAATTCCTTTAGATTTATCTAATAATGAAACATTTCTTCGTCCTAATAACCGCTCAGGCTACAACTTTTATAAAGCAGATTACGAGTTAATTATTTCAGATTTAATAAATATAAACTGGCAAGAGCTATTTTCTAGTATTGAAGATGTTAATCAAATGGTTTCAGTATTTTACGATAAATTAAGAATAACTATCGATAAGTATGTTCCTAAGCGCAACCCTAAATTATCTAAATTTCCAGTATGGTTTAGCAAAGACCTAATAAAACTTTTGAAAGAAAAGAATAAACTACACACAAAATACCAAAAGTATAAAAACCCACGAGACAAAATTGAGTTTGATTTACTTAGGGAACGCTGTCACAAATTAATAACCTCATGCGAGAAAAACTATAAACAAAAAATGGAAGACAATATCTGTAAAAATCCTAAATTATTTTGGAGATATGTTAAAGACAAGCGCAAAGGAATGTCATCATTACCTGCCAAAATGAATTTAAATGAAATTACTGCAGATACAGGAACAGACATTGCAAACCTATTTGTAAATCAATTCTCCTCTGCTTATTCAACTTCAACTCCTAGCCCATCTGATACTAATACTCCCTTTAGCAATAATTTTACGTCCATAATTAAAATAACCGAAGAAGAGGTATCTACAGCGTTAAAAAAAATAAATATCCAAAAAGGTCCCGGTCCAGATAATTTACCTCCCTTATTTGTTAACAGATGTCGAAGAGCACTAACCTTGCCATTAACCATAATTTTCAATCAGTCTTTGATAAACGGAGTTTTCCCGGATGAGTGGAAAACTGGTAGGATTGTTCCGGTTTACAAAAAAGGTGATACTACTTCTGTAAAAAACTATCGACCTATATCAATCCTATCTTGTTTTTCAAAATTATTCGAATCACTTTTATACCCGCATATTTACCAACATATCGAAAAAGATTTATCTGATTTTCAACATGGTTTCCGGAAGGGCAGGTCAGTAGAAACAAATCTAGTTGCGATGGTATCTGATATTTCTCGTAGAGTTGATTCTGGTGAGCAAATCGACACTATTTACACCGATTTCAGCAATGCTTTCGATAAAGTGAATCATACTATTTTAATTAAAAAATTGAGAGCTTATGGTATAGGAGGCTCCTTGCTGGACTGGTTCAATTCATACCTTACTAAAAGAACTCAGGTTGTAGTAGTCAACGGTCATGAGTCAAAACAGTTTTATGCAGAATCTGGAGTCCCTCAGGGATCTCACCTAGGGCCGATTTTATTTCTAATTTTCATCAACGATATTACAAATAATATACATCACAGTAAAGTTTCCTTATTTGCAGATGACCTGAAAATTTACCGCACCATTAAAACCTTGAATGATATAGAACTCCTCCAAGAAGACTTAGATAGTATTAATAACTGGTGTACTTCAAATGGTATGATTCTGAACCCCAGCAAGTGTACTTATATCAGATTTACAAAAAAACAAATGTGATTAAAAGTACTTATACACTGAATGGAGAAAACCTTTGTTACGCTTCAGAAGTTAGAGACCTGGGAATAATTTTAGACGAGAAACTTAAGTTTGCGACACATATACACAACATAGTAAACCATAGTGCAAAAATGCTTGGTTTTATAAAACGTACATTAAAAGGATTTAAATCTAGGTGCCGAATAATCCTATATAACAGTTTGGTACGTAGTCGCCTCGAATTTGCTTCTGTAACCTGGAATCCAGTCTACGCCGCTGCGTCACAGAGAATAGAGAGTATCCAGCGCGCGTTCACCAGGCACCTGGCCTGCGTTACTCACAGTATTGCTCCCAGTCAACCCTACGAGCAACGTCTTTCCTTCTTTCATATAACCAGTCTTAAAACACGACGTACTATCTCAGATCTCATTTTCTTACATAATATTCTTCATAATAAAGTTAATTCTATTGAAATATTAAACTCAATCAATTTTACGGTTCCTTTTAAATATCCTCGCAAACCCATAACTAAAACTTTCACCCTACCATACTCTAGAACAAACCTTGGCATACATCAACCTCTAGCTAGAATATGCACTACATACAATGAAATAAACAATAAAATTCCCGAAATTGATATTCTTCACGACAACCGCAATACATTCAAACGTAAAATACTGAAAAACATTGATAAAGAACTAAAACTGTAGTCCTTTGAAAATTTTATGGCTTACACCTTTTATATTATTTTATAAGCTTTTTCATAAGTAATACTTTTTAATTTTATTATTATTTTCTTCCATTTACGGCAGCGAATTGTATTATTGGTAAAAGTTGTGCTCGCTGATAATTGGTATTTACATAAGTGATACTTTTTAATTTTATCATTCTTTTCTTCCATTTACGGCAGCGAATTGTATTATTGGTAAAAGTTGTGCTCGCTGATAATTGGTATTTACATAAGTGATACTTTTTAATTTTATCATTATTTTCTTCCATTTACGGCAGCGAATTGTATTATTGGTAAAAGTTGTGCTCGCTGATAATTGGTATTTACATATTGAAGTAAACTACATGTTACTGTAATTTATTATATAATACTATATGTAAACACTGTATGCGTGCCTTAAGCTAAATAAATAAATAAATAAATAAATAAATAAATAAAACTTTAAAAAAAAAAACTATTCCTTACGTTTCATTGTATCTATAAATATAAAAGAAAACCCGACTGCTAAGTACGTACACCTACCTATGCATACTTTTGGTTTCCGAAAGTCAGACGTGGGCATGAATAATTACGAAAGTTTTCGTCGCCACTGTGCTGCCTCGCCGCGGGTATTTCACGAACTTAAGTTCGTTCGTGTACCACCTGGATTAACGAGATTAGGATTTATTTAGCAATTTCGTGACCAGTTCTGATATTGTGGTGTTTCGTCGCGTCCAATGTTTCGAAAGGTTATTTTATTTTATTTTCAAATCTATCGCATCGTTCACTCTTTACTTTTTAGAAAAAAGTTAATTATTGATTTTAAGAGTTAGCAATGGAAAGAGAAAAATGGAAAGAACTCTACCGACAAGAGCCTAGCTCTTAAATTTTATGATGATGATTGATTTTATATTGATGCTAGCTTTCGCTCGCGGCGTCGCCCGCGTGTCCCACGGGAACCGTGCTTTTTCTCGGGATTAAAGGTACCTTATGTCCTTCTCCGTACTTCTAACTTAATGTATGCGAAATTTCAGAAAGATTGGTTCAGTAGATAAAGCGTGAAGAGGTAACAAAAAACAATCAAATAAACAAACAAACTCACTTTCACATTTATAATATTAGATAGGATGACGTATTTAAAAAGCCTAACTTTACTACAGAATGAGATATAAGACATTAATAAGAATGCCTTTTACAGAAATAATATACCTATAAAAAAAACAAATACATTTACATGAAAAATACAATAAACGAAAGCTTCAAATAAATTCAATTTTAACATCAACTGTGGTCAATCAAATCGCTTGTGGCTTAATTGTTTAATATGACGAAACAAAGCACGTATTGTGAGGATTTACTGGGATTTACCGAGGGCATTCGCTCTGGATGTTACCTGATTCAAATTATATCCCTAGCTATCGAGAGATAAACTCAGACAGCGTACTGGGTACCTTTGAACCAGGTACTGTCCAGGGTGGTTGATTAAATTCATTTTAATAGGTAGTTAATAATGTAAAGTTAATGTGAATAGGTTTTCTAATGAAGTTTTACAAGCACGTTTAATAGTTTCTGGATTAACATTTAATTTTAATTTACATTGTGCATAATGTAAGAGCTTAACGAGACATATGATCGTAGACTGATGAATGCAAAATTAAGATTAATATTAACCGTGTCATCCCTTCACAAACCAGTGTAGCTTTGGTGTTTAGATGCCAAGTATCACTATAAATTAATACACAAGCGTCTGTCGCAATAGTAATTACAATAATAGCACTGATGTTCGGGGTGGAAACGTATTTTAAATACCATAGACAATATAACGAATAGACTTGTTAAATTCAACGAGTTTTCCTTGAATTGGCACTTTGAGTAAAACTTCTAGAAAGCGTAAAACGCTTTCTTCAAACAATCTTGTGGCATTACTTCTTAGATTAATTAAAATGTGCGAAGTAACCTAAACAATTTCATAATTGTTTATGTCAGAGTGCCTATTCCAAGTACCCCTTACATATTTATTTGACATGCATGATTTATTTGTAATTTACATATTAATTCAATTTATCTTTTGGTTTTAATTGACATTTTTAAATATTTTAATTGACATGCATGATCTATTAGTAACTTACTTACCTCTTAATCTAATGTATCTTTGATTTTTGTATGCCAAATGGCGCAGCATGCAGAACTGTATTTTATAATTTTAAGACCACACACAGGTCCACGCTATCCGTAATAAAAATCCTAATGTTACGAACGTACCTCACTTGTTTTAATTTAGTAGACGTAATATCTATTGCTAAAAGGTCAAGTAAAATATCAATCAAGAAAGCGTGACATTTTGGGGAACCCATTTGCCTTGCCACAGCCGTCGCCATTTTGAATTATTATTTTCCAAATTTCTGTAATTTTTGTAATAATGGTGTGAACTGAAGTCATACTTTACTGTTGAATAGGTTATTCATATTTTTTCATTAGACCTAGTTTTCCACGTCACAGATTTGGCTTTAGATTTTTTAAATTCGGCTATGCTCGTTTATGCGCTTTAGAAAGTTTTTTTTTCATACAGATCATGAAAGTAATAATGTCAGATTAACAAGCTAATTGTTTAAAAATAATAAAACACAACTGACAACTTACATAGCCTATGTTACTCGGAGGAATGCAAGGAATCTAACATATTATTACGTATCTCTTACATCAAAATCTGTTTAGCCGTTCAGGACTTATGGTGGAATAAAGAAACTTACATAGTTATGAGGTTTCATTCCACACATCTCTCTCTCATCTCTTCGCTAAAGTGGAAGCATACATACATACATATTTACATACATGAACCCTGAAAACATAACACTCTTTTTTTGGTCAATCGTGTAAAAAGAGAGAGAGGTTGCTATGAGCCGCTATGAGTGTTAAAGAATAACTGTCTGTAGCGTTACACCGCTACAAAGACAAGTCTATTTTAGTTTGTGATTCTATTTCTACGCAAACTTTTTTCTGTGTTCTTTCTTTATGATAAGTTTTTTGAAATTGAAATTCTGGTGGTTTTTTTTTTTGACTGACTGTCAATGGGGTGAAAAAAATGGAGATTTTTTAGAGAGTTGATTTTTTTCTTTTTGATGTTTTTATCTATTCTTAACATACAAGTATCGATCTCTAGCAATGGTTTTTTTATGGTGAAAAAACTTCTGGGTGGGGAATGCACAATAGAGGCTTTCCCAACGACATCTATTTTGGATATCAAACGACAGATTTCTTCACATCTGAAGATTCCAATTGAAGATCTAAAGTTGCTATTATTGGGAAGAACATTAGCTGACGATCAGACCGTTCAGGGGTGTCCTATTAAAGATGGCACAAAGTTGAATCTAGTTGTCAAAAAAAACCGGAAGGATTATATGAAGTGGCACTGAAATATTTCATGTATGTATTGTATGGATTGTTTATTAGACGAGAGTGGGCAAAGTCGGCCTGCACCTGGATATTCGTCAGCGTGTTGTAAATCAGGTTGTGGACCAAGATGTGGGACTCAGCCGGGTTGAACGCGCTTCGAAATCTTCAGACGCGGCAAAGTCGGCTTGCACCTGAGAATGAGTCACAGAACGACGAAATGTTTAGTTTGTAACCGTGACGCCTGTGGTTCTTTTAAGATAGACTTTTTAAACATATTGTGCTAACTTAATCCTCTAAATTCTAAAGGCCCCCCTTTTTAGGGGTAATTTTTTGTTTCGGTTTTGATTTGGAATTTTTATACATCATTTCATCCATTTCTTTCACTCATTTAATTTTCTTTTTAAAATAACAAGCAAATTCATGTATTTCTTATTTTACCTGTTAATATTCCTTTCCTGTTGTTAGTTTTTCTTTCTTTTATTTTTATTTCTTTAGTGTGTCCAGATATTTTTTTGTTAAAGGACATTGGTCAAATTTTTTTTAGTTCAAAAATTATACTCGTGTTTCAAGCAGTGATTCTTTTATTTTGAAACCCAAGTTTCACTGCAAAAAATGGCGCCCGAATTTGCGGAAAGAATCCTGGTTTTTACCTGGTTTTTACCTGTTTTTTACCTGTTTTTTTACCTTTTATTACTTTTCTTGAATTTTTTTTTTTTTGTTGTTTTTGTGGGACGGTGACCGTTTACCGGTCGCGGTTTTCCATCCTGTGATTTTCTGTTTTAGCCTGCCGAAGCTGCCTATGCTGCGAACCGACGATTCTCCTTACTGTGGATTATTCACATTGATGGCTTTAGAGTCGGAGGTTATATTGCGGTACGGTGTTGCATCGGGTTGCTCTGGTTCTTGCATTAAATTGGCTACTGCTTACACCCCGAATTTCTTAATGTACGGTCGCGAGTTGTCGATGATTCTGCAGCGTGTTGAAAATCAGACTGTGGACCAAGATGTGGGACTCAGTCGGGTTGAACGCGCTTCTAATCTTTTGACGCTTCGTGCTCCACGCTTTGTTCAGTGCCGCGTGTTTAGACGAGTATCCCCGCAGGCTTTCGTGTTGGCGGATACGGGTTCGGAGCACGTCGGTACTTATCATATTAAGGACATTCTCAAATAATTTTTTGCTTAATCCGTTTTCTTATTTTTTTTTTCAAAATTCTAAAATATTCACATTATTTACCTGGCTATCACAACCTGGATATTCGACAGCGTGTTGAAAATCAGGTTGTGGACCAAGATGTGGGACTCAGCCGGGTTGAACGCGCTTCGAATCTTCAGACGCTTCGTTAGGTATACTCGTATGACCAAGTCTCTGATTCATAGGGATAGCAATAAGGTTTAGTATTTCGTTTAGTTTTTAGGTTAGCATTTGGTTGCGTTTTGCTGTTTGTTGGTTTTGTGTAGGTATCTTGTACGGATTTTGTTTTAGTTGTTCGGTTGTTATGATTTATTGGTTGTTTGTTGTGGTTTGTTTGTTTGTTTTGTTGGTTTGTTTGTTTGTTTGTTTGTTTTGCTTTGTTGTTTTTTTGTTTGGTAGGGAGATGCTGTAGCGTTACACCGCTACAAAGACAAGTCTATTTTAGTTTGTGATTCTATTTCTACGCAAACTTTTTTCTGTGTTCTTTCTTTATGATAAGTTTTTTGAAATTGAAATTCTGGTGGTTTTTTTTTGACTGACTGTCAATGGGGTGAAAAAAATGGAGATTTTTTAGAGAGTTGATTTTTTTCTTTTTGATGTTTTTATCTATTCTTAACATACAAGTATCGATCTCTAGCAATGGTTTTTTTATGGTGAAAAAACTTCTGGGTGGGGAATGCACAATAGAGGCTTTCCCAACGACATCTATTTTGGATATCAAACGACAGATTTCTTCACATCTGAAGATTCCAATTGAAGATCTAAAGTTGCTATTATTGGGAAGAACATTAGCTGACGATCAGACCGTTCAGGGGTGTCCTATTAAAGATGGCACAAAGTTGAATCTAGTTGTCAAAAAAAACCGGAAGGATTATATGAAGTGGCACTGAAATATTTCATGTATGTATTGTATGGATTGTTTATTAGACGAGAGTGGGCAAAGTCGGCCTGCACCTGGATATTCGTCAGCGTGTTGTAAATCAGGTTGTGGACCAAGATGTGGGACTCAGCCGGGTTGAACGCGCTTCGAAATCTTCAGACGCGGCAAAGTCGGCTTGCACCTGAGAATGAGTCACAGAACGACGAAATGTTTAGTTTGTAACCGTGACGCCTGTGGTTCTTTTAAGATAGACTTTTTAAACATATTGTGCTAACTTAATCCTCTAAATTCTAAAGGCCCCCCTTTTGTCGGGGTAATTTTTTGTTTCGGTTTTGATTTGGAATTTTTATACATCATTTCATCCATTTCTTTCACTCATTTAATTTTCTTTTTAAAATAACAAGCAAATTCATGTATTTCTTATTTTACCTGTTAATATTCCTTTCCTGTTGTTAGTTTTTCTTTCTTTTATTTTTATTTCTTTAGTGTGTCCAGATATTTTTTTGTTAAAGGACATTGGTCAAATTTTTTTTAGTTCAAAAATTATACTCGTGTTTCAAGCAGTGATTCTTTTATTTTGAAACCCAAGTTTCACTGCATGTCTTACTACAAAACGATGTCTAAAGTTAAACACATTACCCTTACAATTAAAATACACGTTCTTTAATGACATTTTCTAGTTGTCAGTATCTTTTTGTTATGAACGGGTAATATGTTTAGTAAGTAGGTATTTTACTTTAGACATCGTTTTGTAGTAAGACAGTAAGTATCTACTTATCTAAATGTTTTTCAGTAAACCTACATTTAATCTATTAGACTTTATTAAATTGATCTAAGTAAGTAACTTAGTCCGTACTATCTTCGGGAAACACCTTCTTATTTACTGCTTAATCTAAAATCTAACCCTCATAAATTGGACTACCTTGGGAGATTTTACTTCCCACATTTATTTGGAAAATTGAACAAGTATTTTCTAATAAAAACATGGAACTTTTTATGTATGGTACCTGGTGTTTTAAGTCCAATAATTAAGTTAAGGAGATGCTGGTATGTCTAGAAATACACTTTTGAAGATAATGGTATGGCAGATTTTCGTACAAAATGACTGCGTATGTATTATATTATAGCAGGTTATTGTCAAGAAAGAATTTATTTTGTGACCTTATCAGAAGCGACCTAGAGTTTAAATTATATGATAAATCACATTGTTATAAGTGGAATTACCATTGATTTAATACTGACTCTATGGTAATAAATTGATAGGAATTAAATATATGTATACGATTAAAATTATAATTTTGTTGTAATGAAATGAATAAGTTAGTAGCACAAAATACTATCGAATACTATACTAAAAGGTATCGATTGCTTTAGAAATATCGAAGCATCATAAAGGACAAGTCTTAAGAATTTCATTGTAGCTCTTAGGATATAGATGACTCCTTTTTGTCCCTAAAGTTCATAGGTTCTTTTCTGCAGAGAAGCTATTGTTGGCTTGAACAATGTTGCCATATTGGAAATATTTCCTTCAAAATTATTCGTCATGTTTTACTCAAGGCGACTACCTAAGTATAACATTTACATCATTCATTCTGGTCTGGAGTATATTATAAATTGTAAACCTGTATACATATTATATTATATTTGCAGTTTAGTACTAAATAAAGTACTCTCATATAGAAATTAGATATGGTGAAAAAATTCCAGTGCGATAACTCAGTTGGAAGAGGAAGGGCGTATAAAGACCTGGTCGCGGGTTCAAGTCCTGCTCGCATGGAATTTTTTCTCCATATCTAATTTCTATATGAGAGTACTTTATTTACTATTAAACTGCTCCTGAGATGCACAAAAATCAAAAATAAAGACGTCCACTGTTGGACAAAGGCCTCTCCCAAGGATTTCCATAACGACCCGTCCTGCACTGCCCACATCCATGCGCATCCCGCGACCTTCACCAATTAACTACTTCGTTTAATTTTTTTTAGCTTTTCGCTGTATTTAATACAGACAACCTACCCGGCGAGACCTGCGACTATCAGCAGCCATCTTCAGCTGCGTTGGATCTCCTACGCCACCACCGTTCCTCTGCACTGTGGGCTATTACTTCGAGGACAGTGTGGTTTAATTTTACCTAATTACTGGTAATGTTACGGTGCGAACATATACGGACTCACTTATTTGTAATTTTTTGTAATTGTTATAAAATACTGTTTTATCCTGCCCCTCACATCTTACTCTTGTAAACAAGTTGTCTCAAGATATTTGCAATCCCTTAATTATAGTGATACCGAAAATTTACTAACGCCCCCAGAATGACAAAAAAAAAAAAAACAATCTGCTACGAATTTTAAGTTTTGTTACCCTGAATTTAAGCTACTTTTAAGTTACTTTTAGATTTATTGTATGTAACACAACCAGGTGTGAGAGCCCTGGAGCACTGTAATACAGGCTTGCCTAATACAGGCTCCAGTCTCCTTACAGTTTTGGTAAATGTACAGTATACATTCTGTAGTTACTAACTTTCTTCACCATGTACTGTTTTGGAGAATAAATACATTTTTTACTTACTTTACTTATTTATATTTAATTTTTAGTTACCCCTCCCCCTAAGGGAGAACGGTACATAACGACTAGTCGTATTTCACCTTTTTCACCCTATTTCAATAAATATAAAGAATATCTCCACAAAATTTGAAGTTTCTACGTCCAGCAGTTTCGGCTCTGCGTTGATATGTCAATCAGTCAGTCAGCCAATCAGCTTCATCTTTTATAAGTGCAGCTAGCAAGCTGGCAATAGATAGTAATCAAATATCTCTATGTCGGGTCGTTTCTATTGTCAGAGAGTAAATCTAGGCAGTAGACTGACAACAAAGCAGAGCTATTCCGTTTCCCCTAATTTTCTAGACCCACAGTGTTAATTAATTTGCGTGATTGAGAGTTAACTGTCGTCTCATGAACAGCTTTGAAGGTATAAACTACAGTTTTTTTGACCCTATTTCTTACTGCAAGTTCATCATCATCATCCACAGCCTTTCGTGACCCACTGCTGGGTATAGGCTTCCTTCTGTCTACGCCAATCTTCTCGGTCCTGGGCCATCACACTCCAGTTGTTGCCAGCAATATTCTTAACATCATCGACAAGTTTCAGTTTTGTTCTTACTGCAAGTTATGGGAAATTTAATGACTCTCTTCCCTTAATTACTTTGCCTAACTTTAGTACCTACAACGTCTACGGCATCTTTCTTTATTCTATATTCTACTATTTTATAGTTAGAGAAACGCGAAAGATTTTCAAAACAAATATTTGGAAGTAAACGTATTATTAGAAATGATTAGTTATTGAATCAATTCAATTATCATAGAATTGACCATTTGATACTCATCTCTTCATCTTTAAAAAAAGTTTGTGTATTTGCTAGTTGTATATGTTGTACATTACTTTAGTATGTACACTGTAATAATGTTATTATGATTTTTAAACAAATAAATAAATAATAATAAAATTGTTAAGGTAAGCTTTTACAAAAACATATATACTACTTAAAAATATGTCTGTGCTCTTTACTTTTCGAGTGCCTCCATCCTTATTCAGTCACTGGATAATTTGCATAGAAATTCGAACGCAATTTGACTCAGCCGTCAAATAGGACAGGCGTTAGCGTCCACTGCGCCGGGACGCCAATTCAGTTAGCTGGAGACTGTTTGTCTATAGAGCTCATAGTCTGGGAGCTTTACGTCAAATACTGAAAAAATACTGTTATAAATCTGGCCCTTGATTCTACAAATTACAAACGTAGATGTCGTGCTTCAGTTGTGTCTCAAAAGCCAAAAAAATCGTAATAAAACATAGAAGTCTTACAGAGATCTTGTCATTTTATTTCAGTTTCTTTGGCTCTTGAGACACAACTGAGACACGATGTCGACGTTTGTAATTAGTGGAATCGGCCCCCTGGTTTCATGACATGAAGCTTTTATCGAAGTACTAAAAAGAATAATCTTAGTGCACATGCAAAGGTAATGTCTATCTGGTAATGTCTAACTTTTGAACATTTTAGGATTTTTTTGGCCAAAATATAGACTAAACTAGAAAACAAATAATTTTGTGAGTAATCTGTTTATAGCATCAGGATGTTAGTAAGAGTCAAAGAAGATAAAAATAATATTAATAAAACCTAACAATGACACTGAAAAGAGATTCTTCACAACAATAACATACGAAGAGGATAGTTCTGAATTGTGAACAAGTTGGGTCAACAGGAAGTGGCGTAATTATGAGGGACCTGCCAAAAGATAAGAAAAGGTTGTATTGACATAGGGCTGGTGCCTTTCTATTCAAACAAATATAGACAGAGTGTTTGGAAAGTATACGGTAGAAAAAACATAGTGCTTTTTAAAATTCTCTTCGGATATTTCTTTTCTTAATCCAAGTAAAAGGGACGAACATAAATCTAATGCGCTTCTCTCATAAATACAGCAACGACCAAGAATTTCATGGAAAAAAGGTTTTAGGTATATATTTTTGTTTCATTTTAGTTAGGATTTTATAGAGTACATTATATAGATAATATATATGGTATAAAACACTATTCACATGAAATTCAGTAAAACAATCTGCAGACTCTGAAAAATGTTTCATCTCTGAAAGATAAAGTAATGAATTTTATTAAGGTTGACAGACGTGAAATACCCTTCCTATCCTATCACATATGTAAATGGGATACTTTCTGAAATATATTGTATGTTATTGTGTCAATGGAGCCTTGGAAGTGCAATAAATACGTCATTATCCTAACAACGCGATATATGTATGAGTAAATCTATGTAGCTGCCAAAATTTTTACTCTAAATAAAGAGACTCTCAAGTGAAACATGAAACAGAGAAGTTTATATATATAATATAACTGGGAAGTTTACGGGTTGCTATTTTCATAAATGAAGATGAAAAAAGTGGGGTTCCGGTGGCAAAATAATACTGTTTAACCTCTCTGCAAAATTACTTAGGTAGGTAAGTGTTAAACTAATTATGACGTTTTACTTTTATTTTTTATCGTTTATTTAATATAACATCCAAAAATACACATACAATAGTTACCGAACCACAGAGTCCTCGCAGAGTTTATCAGGGTTTTATTTCTGTGCACTACTTCTGTATTTATCTATTCCTTTACTGTTATACATATAAATCTGTATTGTATAAATTTTACATAAATGCAATTGCAATTTTTTTTATTCTGTGTATTAAATCGAAAATTTCAACCACATCATTCAAATTTATTCGTGATTTTCTAATGTATAAAATAATTATGGAAAAAAGTATATCATGCTAATAAATTGGAAAATCAGAATTCACTTAAGGAAAATGGTTTATAAATCGTAGTAAAAAAAAATGAAAGAAAGTATCAACGATTCATCATTTTAATATATCTCTCTCTTTAGTCGTATTTCCTCATGACTGAGGGTCGTGGTCATTATATGGAATACAAACTCATGTAGCACGGGCAGGATTTGAACCTGGGACTTTTGCAGCCACAGGCGGGCGCCCTAATACTCGGCCACCACCGCTGTATTTTAATAAAACAATGAGAATTAATTTATATCTACTTTATCTTTCAAAAAGTTGGTAACTTGAGGCACCTGGTCGGTTTTTCTCTGAATAATTTAATCAGTGGGTGAATAACAGCCGAGATTAAAACTTTAACATTTAAATTTTATTGTAACTCTTTAATAATATAAATTCGCAAGGGGGTTATTAAATTAAAAAATAAAAAGTTTTTTAAAATCTTTACAGAAAATGCAAGAGATTCCGTCCTCTGTACGGCTTTTAACATTTTGAATAAATAACATCATTATTTTAGTATGTTTAGTTAATAATTAGAAGGGATTTTGACCATGTAATATTAAGAAAGTACTTTCTTACATTACTAATATGTATTATAAATTAGTAAAATAAGTAGATGATTATTACTTTTTGATAAAAAAAAAAATCCTTCACAAAGTGTATTCGAGAATAACATACAGGATACAGGGTACTTTTATCCTCAAAATTAAATCCAGCAATTAATTAATATGATTTTTCACTTAACAACAAGTTTGTACATAGCGTGATAGCATGCAAGGCCTTAGTCTGAATAAGCTGTTTGGTAAATTAAAGATCGAAATCTACTCCCGAAATAGATCAAGATATGACTACCTAGTGGTTTCAAACCTTCTTGAAACTTCTATACCTAATTACATAGTCTTTGATATAATTAAGTTTGTGGTTGATTAATTAAAATTAATATCTCTTGTTTGTTTCAAGACGGGTTTTAGATATAAATACTCATTAGTGTAATAGGAAGTTTGGACCTTAAATATTTTATAGTGTCTGTTCACAATGTCAATAACTTTAAATCCAAATTATTTATTCAGAAATTAGACCGTCATAGGCACTTTTTTATGTCAAATGTATCCATACTAATATTATAAATGCGAATGTTTGGATGTGAGTTTGTGAGTTTGTGAATTTGTGAGTTTGTGAGGATGTTTGTTACTCAATCACGCAAAATCTACTGGACGGATTTCGATGAAATTTGGTACAGAGGTAGATAATGACCTGGAATAGCACATAGGCTACTTTTTATCCCGGGAAAAAGCACTGTTCCCGTGGGAAATTCACGCGGGCGAAGCCGCGGGCAAAAGCTAGTAATATATAATTAACTATAGAGTATATACTTAGACATAGTTTAGTTAGTTATTTAGTTATTAAGTTGTATTTTTTTATTTATGTAATACTAGCTTTTCCCTGCGGCTTCGCCCGCGTAATTTTTCACGGGAGCAGTGCCTTTTCCCGGAATGGAAAGTATTCTATGTCCTTCTCTGTACTTCTAACTATGTGTTTGAGAAATTTCAGGAAGATTCCATCAGGAACCATTATTTTTCAGTAGGATTTTTTTTTCAGTATGTAAAGCGTGAAGAGGTAAAAAACAAACAAATAAACAAGCAAATTCACTTTCGCATTTATAATTAGGATAGAATCAATTGTACAAATTGTTTACTGTAGATATACAAATATCATGTCATAATTCTATGATGGACAGCGATATCGACATGCATATTGCATCAAAACAAGTTGCATTTATATTCTACTATTCCTTTTGTTTAGATTTATCAAATTCCAATACGAAATAACCAATACAAGATTGCATCCCGTATTTCAGGTATGCTGTTGCATAGAACGGAACGTGACATTGCAATGCGATGCGATGTTCCGCCGCCATTCCGGTCCACGTAAACGTTTGTCAGAGAAGCATGCCTGATACCTGTAATTTTCTTTCAAATTATTTGGATTTTGCACATGTTTTTGCTGAGAAGAATTTTATGCCTGAAAATAGCCTGAATCCCTCATCAAGTTCACTTTTTATGGTACATTTTTATCGAAATGCTTAAATTTGGTGTAGCAGTTTTGGTTTGGTCGTAATACATAAAGTCCATACAATATAAAGTAGGTAGGTATCTTTATAAAAATAAATGGCGATTCCAATGTTCAGAAAAACCAAAACTGGTTTATGAAACTTTGTATATAATGCTAAATTGTAAATATTGTAACGAAAATAAATAAATAAATCAAAGGTATCAAATTTTATAAATGTGAAAAGTCAAAAACTTGATTTGTGCATTTAAGTTATAACTTATACGTTGTCTAGTACAAAAATTCAATAAAGGCAAAATTACCCAAGATTGTGTCAACATTTGCTTCTTCGAATATTTACAAAAAATGACAAATTATCCTCATAAATTACATTTTTAGAGATGAAAATCAAGGACCTCTCAATATAGGTACTGAAACATTTGTGCAAAGCCGTGATAAAATTCAAAGCCATTTAACTAAATGTCTATTTTGAATTAATTTATTTGAGTTTTGACAATATGATAATATCAAAATTTATTGGTTTGTTCCTCCCGCGCTAATAAATTCTAGTAATATCAAAGTCAATATTAGCTACCTTACTTTAGGTACTAAAATTGGGGATTGAATAAATTTGAAAAAGTTTCTGTCTACCCCGTAATTGATTGATTCTATGTAATGATTCTATGTATGTATGGAAAATGTTTATACTCGTAAATGTATATCATCCTTGATCAAAAATAATCGGGAATGTCTATATAGTCAACCTAAAAATGTGTAATATAATATTGTTAGCAAGTGGAGTCCCTATGCCGAAAAATTTATTTGTATTAAAATACTAGCTTTTACCCGCGGTTTCGCTCGCGTGAATTTAAAAGAAAGGTACCCTATGTCCTTCTCCGTTGTACAAGCTTGAACCCATTACTTGGCGGCCGGCGGATCCCACCACTACCAATGAGCCGATGATAGCCGAAGATAACCGAAAGCGACGAGCTTTACTTCGCGTCGCTTTACTTGCATTCTTACTTCCGTACGATCTCTTTGTCTTTGCCTAATAATAATTTGTTATTTTCTAAATAGTCCTTTTATTTGGGAGATATCAACAACCAGACCTTCATACATTTCTGACAGTCCGCTACAAATTGGTCCTTCAACCGCTAAAGGCGCAAGGAGTCTCTTTTTGGAATGCAAGGATCATCTACGTCGGAATTGGATAGACGCCATTTCGTTCGGACAAGCCGTGCGGTCAATTAGAGGTCGATCAAAGTCCACCTGTGACAAAACTCCAGGAATTCCAGTATCCAGGCCTCTTCGAAGACGGGAATAGCACGATACAGTGAGTCCGTTCCAATCTGTCTTCCTTTCCTCTTCATTTTTCCCCCTTATGTGTTTTCGAATAGCCTTGGCTTGGATATAACAAATACCTAGTTACTTAGTCCTATAGCACTATTCAAATACACTTCTTACAGAAATCTTGCCTATTTACTATCGCAATTAAATTAAAAACCATCTTATAATCATTCATACAAAACATTCAGTTATTTTTTTGCTTAGATACCTATGCAATAAATTCATTCCATCTTATTTGCATCTATTCAGAAATAAATCTTCCGAACGTAGCAATAACATCATCGCGTTATAGCTACTTACTTGCACTTATCTACTGCATCTATTGTATTCCGGCCGATGCTTGTTTATCATCGCGCTTCGAACAGGTTTCATTGCTAACTCAGCGCATGCATACCTACGTTGCATAACAACACAGAACAGTTAATTTATCTTATACTTATTCGCAGCGCGTAGATAACTATGGCAGAAGCTAAAATTAAGGAATTAGTTAAAAAACGTAGTGCATTGAAAGGTAAATTCACGATATTTAGCAACTATTTAACAGCGCCTAAAAGCTGTAAAATATTAAGTGCAGTGCAAGTAACAGAATTAAAGTGTCGCCTTGAAAAATTTGAGCCCTTATATGCCGACTTTGACGCGTTACAGACGGAGTTGGAAGTATTGGTCGAGGATCCCAAACAATTATTAGAAGAGCGGGAGCAAATAGAGTGCCAATATTACGAGCTGATTGCTGTGGCTCGTACGCTGTTATCTGAGAACGAGGAGGTCCAGCTGTCTCCAGAGCGCCGCGCTCGTTCAAGTTCCGTGTCTAGTTCCAACAGTGGACGGCAAATTCAACATGATTTTGTGCGTTTGCCAAAAATCACCCTACCTAGCTTTGACGGTAACTATCAACACTGGCTCGAATTTAGAGACACCTATTTATCTTTAGTGCATGACAATTCCCAAATCAGTGACATAAATAAATTCCATTATTTACGTGCCGCCTTATCGGGCACTGCCTCGCTGGTTATTCAAAGTTTAGAGTTTACTTCAAGTAATTACAAGATAGCATGGCAATTGTTAACAGAACGGTTCGACAACGAACGTTTACTAGTGAATAACCACATTAAAGCGTTGTTTGACTTGGAATGTCTTAAAAAGAAACAACCAGTGGTCTCCGTAATATTGTTGACGTTACTAATAAAAATTTACGGGCTTTGGCCAACTTAGGTCAACCAACCGACCACTGGGACACTCTAATTATTTATTTAATTTCTTCTAAATTAGATTACAGAACTACACGCGACTGGGAAGAGTCAAAAGGTATTAAAAATGGATTACCTACCTTATCAGAATACCTTAAATTTTTAAACAATAAATCAGAATTACTAGAAACAATGGAGAACACAAAGTATAGCAATAATAGTAAGCAAACATCATTTACCAACAATTCTAAGAGTTTTATAGTAGCCTCAGACAACAACAGTAATAATAATGACAATAATTCACATTCAAAGGTCTTATGTTGTCCAATGTGTAAAAAATCACATTTTCTTTTTCTTGTGAGCTTTTCAGGGATCTTAACGTTGATGAGCGTCTTGCAAAGATTTCTGGGTTCAAAATATGTCATAATTGCTTACGACCCGGTCATATCAGTAAGAAATGTACTTTGACACATTGCAAATATTGTAAGTCAAAGCATAACACTTTATTACATAATCATAACACAGATCAGTCAGCTCCCGTACCTGTGGAAGCCGCCGTGGCCTTATCCACAAGTATTGAGCGAGCTTCATCATCACACCACGACAGCAATCGTTGTGTCTTACTTTCCACAGCGTTGGTGAAGGCACGAGGCGCAAACGGGGTCTTTCATACCGCCCGTCTTTTGCTCGACAATGGCAGCACCTCGAACTTCGCGACACGGGCGCTGTGCGACAAACTCGGCTTGGTAACACGTACCTGCGGCTCCACTGTGACCGGCATCAATGGTCAAGTATCTTTTAGTGCAGAGTCATGCAATCTCACAATCAAATCCTTATATAATAAATACAATACTAGTATACAATGTTACATTTTACCTCAAATTACAAATTCATTGCCTACTAGTCTTATTAACTTAGATAGAATTTCATTACCCAAAGGCATACAACTGGCTGACCCGTCTTTTAACATACCTTCTTGTATAGACGTCTTAGTCGGCGCAGAAGTATTTTGGGATGTCCTAACCATGAATGTCATTTCCTTAGGTAAGAATCAGCCGAAATTACATGAATCAAAATTCGGTTGGCTCATGTCAGGTACCTTATTTCATAATAAATACAATAAAAGTATGACGTCATCATGTCATTTCATTCAGAACGACGATGTTCAATTAACTCGTTTTTGGGAATTGGATTCAGTGCCATCTATACATAATTTTTCACAAGAAGAACGTTCCTGTGAACAAAATTTCATACAAAATACTAGGCGGGCCGATGATGGTCATTTTGTTGTCACAATACCACTAAAAGAACCTCCTACGGTTTTAGGTGACTCTTATCATCTTGCCAAACGCCGACTTTTATCTTTAGAGCGTAGATTCGAGCGCGACCCTCAGTTCAAAGATAAGTATCATAGTTTCTTAAAAGAATATATAGACTTAGGCCACATGACCGAGAACCCATCCTTATTTCAACAGGGAATCAATTATTTTTTACCTCATCACGGCGTTATTCGTGAAGCTAGTACAACTACGAAACTAAGGGTAGTGTATGACGCTTCCGCCGTCACCAGTTCTGGCAAATCGTTCAATGACATCCAGATGGTAGGTCCAGTCATACAGGACGATCTTTTTTCAATTTTGTTACGATACAGACAGCATAAATATGTCGTAGCGAGCGACATAGTGAAAATGTATCGATGTATTTTGGTCGAACCTAAACAACGTTCGCTACAACAAATACTTTTTAGATTTAACACAAATGAGCCTATAAAATCTTATACATTAAATACGGTGACGTACGGTACGGCATCAGCACCGTACTTAGCCACTAAGTGTCTTGTCTCCCTTGCTGATCAATGCGCCTCTGCTTCAGCCAGAAGTGCCTTGACCAGAGATTGGTATGTTGATGATTGGTTGACTGGTGGGGACTCAATAGATTCGGTAATCGAACTATGTAATGAAGTTACCAGCGTTTTACAGTCAGCTCATTTTAAACTTCAAAAATGGCAATCAAATAGTAAAGAAATTTTACAATCAATTAATTACAATCAACCTACCGACAAAAGAGAAACAAAGAAAACCCTAAATTTAAATAGTTCTGAACCGAGCAAAACGCTTGGCTTGTATTGGGACACAGTCAACGATAATTTAGTATTTTCTATTGATATTGGTACAAATAAAATTATTACAAAACGTCTAATTTTATCTTTAATAAGCCAAGTCTTCGATCCATTAGGTATTTTAGGGCCATGCATTATTCAGGCAAAATCAATAATGCAACAACTCTGGATTGACAAGTGCAGTTGGGATGAAGAGGTCTCACCTAATATCAAAACAAATTTTCTTTCATTTTTGGATTCCCTCCCCCACTTAAATAATTTACATGTTCCACGTTGGGTACTATGCGACAATGCACTTACAATTGAGATACACACATTTACAGATGCTTCGGAACGTTTCTACGGGAGCTGCGTGTATGTAAGATGTGTCTGTAGTGACGGGTCAGTCAGTGTACGTCTACTTACATCAAAAAACAAAGTTGCACCGATTAAGCCCACTACTATTCCAAGGTTGGAACTTTGCGGGGCTCTGGTAGGTACTAGACTTTGCAAGAAAGTACTAAGCTCACTAACAATAAATGTTGCTCAATATTACTACTGGACCGATTCAACAATAGTTTTGGGTTGGCTTTCCACTCCTTTGAGTAAACTTAAGCCTTTTGTACGAAATCGTATAGGTGAGATTCTTGACAGTACTGCTGGTCACAAGTGGAGTTACGTGCCGTCAAAACAAAACCCAGCGGACCTTGTGTCGCGGGGGGTGAGGGCTGACGCACTTGGCGCGTCAGAGCTCTGGTGGTCCGGTCCTGCCTTTTTGCACAGTCAGCATATCACATTTCCGGAAATACCTAATAACCAAAATGTCAATACACAGGAAATTATACACACATTACATATAAACACAAACGTAGATAAAAATACAAACAATTCATTCCATAATTTAATACACAAAATATCTAATTACACAAAACTTAAAAGAATTATAGCCTATGTACACAGATTTATAAATAATTGTAAAAATAAAGATAAAAAAATATTAAATAACCTATCAGTATCAGAACTTAAGTCATCGCATTATTTTATAATTAGGTTTGTTCAGCAGGAAATGTTTCCTGATGAATACAGCACACTCATCAACGGTGAATCCTTACATAAAAAGAACAGGCTCATATCTTTATCTCCTTTTATCGATGAAGACAAGCTCTTGCGCGTAGGCGGAAGGCTTCATAACTCATATTATTCGTATGATATAAAGCATCCGATAATTTTAGACTCAAAACATCATACCACTAAATCTATTTTTGAGTCAGAACACAAAAGGCTTTTGCACGCACCCCCCCAGCTATTGTTAGCTTCCATAAGACAAGCTTATTGGCCTCTAGGCGGAAGAAACCTTGCTAAACACATAGTTCATATGTGCATTCGTTGCCATAGACTAAAGGCTAAACCTATTCAGCCCATAATGGGAAATTTGCCAAGCGATAGATTGCACTTAGAGTATCCATTTTTAAAAACCGGTTTAGACTATGCCGGGCCAGTATTGATAGCTAATCAAAAAGGCAGAGGGTGTCGTTTACACAAATCTTACATTTGCATATTTGTATGCTTTTCAGTGAAGGCAGTTCACCTGGAACTGGTCACGGATCTTACAAAGGAGGCGTTCCTTGCAGCGCTTTATCGATTCATATCTCGGCGAGGAAAACCACAGACCATATACTCTGATAATGGCACTTCATTTGTCGGGGCTTTTAATGAACTCTCCAATCTTTTAGGGAACTTAGAGTCTGAAATTGACATTGCAGAAACAGGTATAGATTTTAAACCAATCCCGCCCTATTCTCCTAACTTTGGAGGCCTTTGGGAGGCCTCGGTAAAGTCCGTAAAACATCATTTGAGAAGAGTCTTAGGTCTAACGCATCTAACATACGAGGAGATGTGTACTTGTTTAATCCAAATCGAGGCTATATTGAATTCACGTCCCTTAACACCTCTTTCATCAGATCCATCAGACTTAACATGCCTTACCCCATCACATTTTCTTATTGGACGGCCACTGCTATCTGTGCCTCAGGCCCAGACATCTGAGAAGAACATAAATTGTCTTCAAAGACACGAACGCATCGAAAGACTGAGGCAACATTTCTGGTCCCGCTTCTCACATGAATATATATCTCTACTTCAGCAGAAGCAGAAGTGGCACCATTCCACAGGCGAGCTCACACTGGGGCAGCTGGTTCTTGTCCAAGAAAAGGATCTTCCCCCGCTCCACTGGCTCTTGGGGCGGATCACAAATCTTCACGTCGGCAGCGATGGTGTGGCACGCGTCGCTGATGTACTTACCAAGAAAGGCACACTCAGACGGGCATACACGCGTTTATGTCCTCTTCCAATAAATGCTTGAAGAGCAAACTCTTCAACGGGTGGCAGTATGTACAAGCTTGAACCCATTACTTGGCGGCCGGCGGATCCCACCACTACCAATGAGCCGATGATAGCCGAAGATAACCGAAAGCGACGAGCTTTACTTCGCGTCGCTTTACTTGCATTCTTACTTCCGTACGATCTCTTTGTCTTTGCCTAATAATAATTTGTTATTTTCTAAATAGTCCTTTTATTTGGGAGATATCAACAACCAGACCTTCATACATTTCTGACAGTCCGCTACACCGTACTTCTAACTATGTGTGTGCAAAATTTCAGGAAGATTGGTTCAGTAGATGAAGCGTGAAGAGGTAACAAACAAACAAACTAACTTTCGCATTTATAATATTAGTTAGGATATTGATATGTAATGTCAATGTATTCAGCTTAGCGTGGCTTTCGAGGCTCACGACTCTTGGTTCTGTATACCTCGTAAAGGACAAAGACGTGGGACTAGGTATATCTGTCAAAAATCCTCACGAGTGAAGCTAGTCTCATTAGATATTACAAAATGTAGGTAATTCCCATGCCGCGTCCGCCTGTCTGCGATAAAGCTGCTGAATAGATTTTCAAATAGTTTTAATGCTACAAATAAATAAGTTTATAATTTTCCAACAATAAAGGTGCGTTTCCACTGAAGCGGATTTGCGCGAAGAGGAGCTTAATTGATCAATCACAATCTTCGTGCGGAGATTTCAATGGAAATGCACCCTATCAAACTAATTTATTTAGATCTTCGAGCAGCAAGGATTTCCGCGCGCGGTACGTAATCCGTGTTTATTTGTTATTAAGTGCACCAACATTGCATTGTAGCTCTGTGAAAGGACGAAATAAAATATAAAAACCCCTCATATCGTACCCATTTCCCCTAACTACGCCTAAAGTTGTTTTTGATCTGAGTAAACTAACACCATAAATCAGGGGTAGATTACTTTTCCCTAGCAATCGACTGTATGTATATTGTGGGAAAATATTGCAAAGCTTTCTACGCTGGATTAATAACAGTACTGCTAAAAGCTTCTAGTGAAAGCTGACATAAATAAATCCTGATACTAGAATCGAGGACAGTTATGTTGAAGTTAATTTTTTTTCTGAGACAGGTATAAATCGTAATATTACATGTTTTTCGTCATTTATCATTATAGTTTTGTCAAGCGGTGTCCACCACACTGGTTTGGGGTTAAATATGCTCAATGGACCATCATTAATCTAATAAACGTCATAACATAAAAAGGCCAAATTTTTTCAGCAATCTGCTGGTTTCCCATGCAAATTGGTCGATCAGCTGATGGGTAGTATGGAAAGTTGAAATTTTATGTTATTATTTTAATATAAATTTCTTTCGGACATATTGTAAAAATTTTGCCAGTAGTTAATAAATAACCCTGTATAATAACTAGCTGCGATCCGGGGCTTTTGAAAATGTGGGAATTTCGGGATAAAAACGACGATTTTCCCTTCCTCGTTCCGTTCCCACCTGGATTAGCTCTCTCTCTCTCTCTCTCTCTCAAAGGCAAAAACCAGGATTAGCTCAATGTATACAAATTGATACATTGAGCTAATCCTGGTTTTATTTTACCCGTGTACCTAATTTCATCAAAAACGTTATTGTCATATGATTAAGTATTATACATACATCCAAAACGTTCGCATTTGTAGAATTATTTTTTATTTATTTAGGAAAAACAAACAGTTACATAACAAAAGGTATAAGAGAGAAGTAGTTACAAACGAACTTATTAATTACGTAATCCACTACATTTTTTTATATATTTTTTTTATTACAGAGATTGTGAAAAGTAAGATTTTATGGGGAATTAAAGAAGAGGTGAGACACATTTTGTAGATGTCGATCCACAAACCTACATATATTTTCCCTAGCAATAAACTGTCGTACTCCATCAAATACACCCAGCAATAAACAATAAAAAAGAAGCCATATATTGTGCAGTGAAATTAATTGATAAACATTATTCTCGCTGATAAAGGTTATTTATTGAGTGAATAAATTAACTGTTATTGGTAACAGTTGCTGTTGATGTATTTCTATAATTAACCGTTCTTTTGTATGTTTTGTTACGGAACTGAAATAATATGTGAATTGGAACGGAAAAGTATGACCTTTACTTTTATGCTACTTAAATACCTACTTGCTTTAAACATATTTTATATATAGTAAATATTCGTATAATTCAATGTGTTTCAAATTTTATTACTTTTGATATAGTGAAATCGCTTTTCTTACTAGCTGTGTGAATTTCGGAATAAAAAGTACCCTATATTCTTCGTAGTACTTCTAACTATGTGTATGCGAAATTTCAGGAAGATTGGTTCAGTAGATAAAGCGTGAAGTGGTAACAAACAAACTCACTTTCGCATTTATAATGGTGGGAAGTTGGGATTTTATGAATAGAAAATTTTCAAATCAGTCTAATCTTTATTTGTTTTGCAAGACTTACAAAGGGTTTGGTATAAGCTCGTGGAGGCAAAATCACGGGAAACGAAGTCTTCAGTAAATCAAGAAAGTTTTTGGCAGAGGGAAGAAAACTCATCATTCTTTATCTTGAAAGAGTACTAGTTCAACACTCAAAATTGTTTTTATATTTATGGGGAGACCAGGTGTGCTCACTTTGTATAAGCAGCGAAGACGGAATTTTATTTCAAAATGTTGATTGGTTTTTGTTACTCTTTCATGTAATAGCTACTAACAAGCTAATTATTAAAAAATAAAAAAAAAACGACTGACAACTCACATAGCCTATGACACCAGGAAGAATGCAAGGAATCTAAAAATATTTCTCACATCAAAATCTGTTCAGCCGTTCAGGACTTATGATGGAATAAAGAACTTACATAGATATGAACCCTGAAAACATAACACTCCTTTTTTGGTCAGTCGTGTAAAAAAAATAATCACGTTGGCTGCATATAAGGTACTTTATTCCAAATTTCACACACAGTTAATATTTGAGGTAAGGTGTTTAATTTAAGAGTTTATAAAGGACTTTGTTCAAAGTGTATGGGGGCTTGGCTTACTGTGGACAGTTCGTTCAATAAATAATAGTATTATCATTCATCATAATTAATGTCAAATAGATTTTCCGAATATATAAGGTGGACTCAAATTAACTACAAATATTTTCAGGACTGGCTCCAGGAGGCTAAATAAACGTATTGGAGATAAAATTTTAAAAATCGATACGCTAGTTTTTATTTTATTTTTTCTAACAAAAAAGATATTATAAAATGATGACATTTAGTATCATACTGTAGATACATGTTAGACAATTCATTCATCTATATGCTCCACCCACCAAATAATAGAAGAAAGCTCCACCCACCAAATAATAGTAGAATGAAATTGATTTGCCGTCTTCCTCTTTTTTATCAAAAGTGCGTGGAAGACAGAGATGACAAGCGATTTATTAAACTTAAACGTATCAATGTAAACCTACATGATTGTGTATTTCGTTCCGTTTTATTTATTTGTGTGGATTAACACACACACACACACAAATAACCTAATATAGCCTAATAACTAATAAGATGATAATTTAAGTGTAAGTTTTGGGGTTTAAGGCGACTAGGAGAGCAAACACGTGAATTTGGTTTATCAAATTTATTAATAAGTTTACAATTTACAATAAAATAATGACTTCCCATCACACTTTTTCAGGCTGTGGACTGACAAATTAATGCAAATTAGTTGTTTAAGTGCATTAATAATTGTAAGTACCTATCTATGTAGCTAACGAAAATACATAGGAATTAAAAAATAATCTGACATGTCAATAGGTAGATTATTTGAATTTGCATTAATTCGGCGTGTTTAAAAGTCTATTTACAAGTTTATGTACACCCTAAATCACAACCTAAATTAATTAAAGATTTGCTGCACATACCCCCTCTTTCGAGAATACACATAATGGCTCTATCAACACAGTGTCTTGTCACTTTTTGGAGCACATGTGTGTCACTCCGCATTAGTTCAAAGGCTCTCACTATCCGCGACTTCAGCTCGTCGATTGAGCTAATGGTGTGGCCGTCGTGTCCGTAAACAAGGTCTTTGGCCCTACCCCACACATGGAAGTCCAGTGGCGTGAGGTCTGGCGAACGTGGAGGCCACGCGATGCCTGGTCCAGACCTGTTCTCGAACCGCCGAGCCGATACTCCACCACGTCCAATCCAGCGTCCCTGGAACTGCTCAGTGAGGTGTCCCTCACGCGCACACTGAAATGCGCCGGTGCGCCATCGTGTTGATAATACATCCACCTCCGGTAGCACACAGGCACATCTTCCAGCAAAACCGGAAGGGTATTTTGTAGGAAGTCTAAATAAGTGTCCGCGTTCAGTCTATCTAGAAATACGGGCCCGAGTAATTCTCCCTTAAGGAAACCTGCCCAAACATTCACACTGAATCTGTGTTGAAAATGATCGGGGCGAACCATCCGAGGATTTTCAACCGTCCAATAATGTTCATTGTGAATGTTGAACAGGCCTACCCGGGTAAACGTGCACTCATCTGTCCACAAAATGTTATTATTTCGGTTCCTACACAGCCACTGCGAAAACTCCACTCTGTCTTCATAGTCCGTCGGGAGCATCTCCTGAACCCTCAGAATATGATAGGGATGAAATCCCTCGCTATGCAACACTTTTAAAATGTATGATTTCGACACAAAGAAGACACGTGCGGCGTCTTCAGCGCTGGCCACCGGGTGTCTTAAAAAGTCCAACACATCTTCTTCCAGCCGTACAGGATACCGCGGTCGGCCTGCATCAGGCCTGGGTCGGAAACTGCCGGTCTCGCGGTGACGCTGCACGGCACCAAGAATAGTTCTTGGGTTGATCCGCAGACCATACCTCTCGAAAAAAATCTCGCACGCCCGAGTACAAATTTCATTTGCATCATGGTAGCAGATTGTCATATTCAGGTAGTCCTGGTTTGAATATCGGTAAGGCATTTTTTACAACATACAACTTCATGTCATAGCTTTTTATTAGACCAATCTCCAAGACAACGTCTATGGTATATCTCTGGTATGTGCACAGAGTATATCAAAATGAGGTTGTAACATTCCTCCCAAATTAACTTAAATCATTTCTTCGATTAATCGACGAGGTGCTTGCCTCTGCCTGAGGCTACGACGGAGTTGCGGTTGTGGAGTTATGGTTTCAGATGAAGGAGTTTGATAAGGAGATTCGAGTTGTGAAACTGGAGATCCCTAGCGCACCTAAATTTTCCGGTTCGGGAATACACAGAGTATCTATCGGCAGAGTCGACAAAGTATGTAATGTTTTGTCTCATGTCAAGGATAAGGAAGGATTTTAACATCTTTATTAAATAAACATGGTCGTTCTCTCTCAGCCGAAAGACGTCCACTGCTGGACAAAGGCCTCCCCCAAGGATTTCCACAACGACCGGTCCTGCGCTGCCCGCATCCATGCGCATCCTGCGACCTTTACCAGGTCGTCGGTCAACCGAGTGGGAGGCCTGCCAACACAACGTTTTCCGGTTCGTGGTCGCCACTTGAGAACTTTTCTGCCCCAACGGCTATCTGTTCTACGAGCTATGTAGAGCCTCTCAACAAGTGGGTCTAAAAATGAACATGGACAAGACGAAAATTATTTTTAATATTCTTGTCGCACCCACTCCTCTGAAGGTTGGAGACTCTACACTCGAAGTTGTTGACAATTATGTATACCTGGGACAAACAGTTCAGTTAGGTAAGTCCAACTTTGAGAAAGAGGTCAACCGTCGAATCCAACTCGGCTGGGCAGCGTTCGGGAAGCTTCGCGATATCTTCTCGTCCAAAATACCGCAGTGTCTCAAGACTAAGGTCTTTGACCAGTGTGTGTTGCCAGTAATGACATACGGAACAGAGACGTGGACGCTTACTATGGGCCTCATAAGAAGGCTCAAGGTCACCCAAAGGGCGATGGAGCGCGCTATGCTCGGAGTTTCCCTGCGTGATCGAATCAGAAATGAGGAGATCCGTAGGAGAACTAAAGTAACCGACATAGCCCGCAGAATCGTGAAACTTAAGTGGCAGTGGGCGGGGCACATAGCTCGTAGAACATGGTCGTTACTATTGTGCAATAGTTTTAGGTCGGAAAAACAATTAAATACGTAGATGATAAAAGAAAGTCAAGTGCGAATGAGGCCATACCAACTAGTAGATCTATCAAAAGGTTCAACATTTTTGCTCTCACTAAAACATAAATAAAAGCCAAACTTTATTTTCGCCCTTCGATCCGTAGACGCTGGTACTGGACGAATTACATTCACTTTTTAGTGTTCGAACGGGACCCTATTACTAACACATCTTAATAATACGAATAATTAAATTAAAACAATTATTTAAGGGGGCTCCCATACACCAAACGTGATTTTTAGAATGCTACGGAACCCTTCGTGCACGAGTTCGACTCGTACTTGGCCGGTTGTTGATTTGATTTGGAAAGGAAAAATGAAAAGTTTTCAGATATCTTTATTTTCTGTTTGTCAAGACAAGAGACCTTCCCAATAATAGAATAATCCAATAATAATAATATTTAAAAAAACCTATAAAAAAGACCTATGATTGATTGCTCCATTCCATAGTTACTCTATGATAGAGCGGCACCATAGAGCAACACGGACTCACGCGCGCGCCGGTGGGCGGCGGTTTTTGTTTGTGGCCGCGTGTAGGTAGTTTCATTTTAATTGGTTAAAATAATTGGCCAATGAGGTAAGGACTGAAACATCGTCTCTCGTGTTTCATGTTATAGGATACAGGATGTTATAATGTTACGGTTTTCAAAAAACAAAAAGTTAATTTTTCTCGAAAACTAGCGTGTAGAAAATTGAAAAAACCACTGATATCCTTTCTAAATAATATCAGTAATCAGCCCTAAAAATATTTGTAGTTAATTTGAGTCCACCTTATATATTGGAGTATGAATATCTATAATTAAAATATACCATTTAGTAAGTATTTTTTGCGTTTCCGATACTCAAATCAAAGATGTCGGCATTCACGAGTGTTCTGGGATGCCATTATCTAAAATAATATTACATTTAAATAGTATATTTTTTATTCTTTGATGAAAGATTGGATTAATTAGGTATTTTTTTAGCATAATATATTAGTTTTATTTATTACATATACTCATATCACTTCATATTTATATTTGAAAATGAAGAATTATGTATTTATTTTAATTTTTACATATAATTCAATATTGGTAACACTCGATTCTTGGGCGCGGCTTGATTTTGACGTTGACAGTTGTTGACAAGAATCCAAGTGTCAATGTCGACCGACGACAACCGGTCAACGTCAAAATCAAGCCGTGCTGAAGAATCTAGTGTTACCAGGTAAAGAAAACGCAATATTGATTTATTTAAGTAAAAATTAAAATAAAAACATAATTCTTCATCTATACATATAATAAAACAGTAAAAATATTTTGTCTGTACATTTAATATTTTTGACTGAAATGGATAGAGGGAGACCTAAAAAGAACAATAGAAAGCAAAAAAATTTTTTTGGAATTTCTTGTCTGTCTGTATGTATGTACGCATTTCACGCAAAAACTACTGGACGGATTTGAATGAAACTTTTTTTTGTTGTATAGATATTAAGCCTGGGCAACATATAGGCTATAATTCATTTTGAAAACTGGAACACCTGATGAAGAACCATAACAGAACAGCTAAACTATAAGTAATATGGAAATGGTGCCTTAACAAAAATCGTTCAACCTGATGAGCATTTTCTGCTGACGTATATAAATTGAAGATCTGGAACATCTGATGAAAAGCTCCAAGAGACCAGCTACACTATAACATATATGGAAATGGCGCCTTAGCAAAAATCGTTCAACCTGATGAGCATTTTCTGCTGACGTATAAAAATTGAAGATCTGGAACATCTGATGAAAGCTCCAAGAGACCAGCTAGCTACACTACTTATAACATATACGGAAATGGCGCCTTAGCAAAACTTGGTTATTCTGATGGGCATTTTCTGTAGACGTATAAAAATCGAAGATTGGAACACAGGAAACAGTTTGGAACACAAAAAGACTTTTCATCTAAGCCAAAATCACGCGGGCGAAGCCGCGGGCAACAGCTAGTTCAAAAATATAAATATGAAATGATATGAGTGTACTTAATAAATAAAACTAATATATTATGCTAAAAAAATACCTAATTAATCCAATCTTTCATCAAAGAATAAAAATATACTACTTAAATGTAATATTATTTTAGATTATATCTATACATATAATAAAACAGTAAAAATATTTTGTCTGTACATTTAGTATTTTTGACTGAAATGGATAGAGGGACACTTAAAAAGAATAATAGAAAGCAAAAAACATTTTTTGGAATTTCTTGTCTGTCTGTCTGTCCGTCTGTCTGTCTGTCTGTCTGTCTGTATGTATGTACGCGTTTCACGCAAAAACTACTGGACGGATTTGAATGAAACTTTTTTGTTGTATAGCTATTAAGCCTGGGCAACATATAGGCTATAATTGATTTTGAAAACTAGAACACCTGGTGAAGAACCTTAACAGAGCAGCTAAACTATAAGAAATATGGAAATGGTGCCTTAACAAAAGTCGTTCAACCTGATGAGCATTTTCTGATGACGTATAAAAATTGAAGATCTGGAACATCTGATGAAGAACTGCAAGAGACCAGCTACACTATAACATATATGGAAATGGCGCCTTATTAAAAGTCGTTCAACCTGATGAGCATTTTCTGCTGACGTATATAAAAATTGAAGATCTGGAACATCTGATGAAAAGCTCCAAGAGAGATTTTTCATCTAAGCGAAACTCACGCGGGCGAAGCCGCGGGCGACAGCTAGTTAAAATATAAATATGAAATGATATGAGTGTACTTAATAAATAAAACTAATATATTATGCTAAAAAAATACCTAATTAATCCAATCTTTCATCAAAGAATAAAAATATACTACTTAAATGTAATATTATTTTAGATAATAATCTAGCATCCCAGAACACACTTGAAGGCCGATATCTTTGATTTGAGTATCGGAAACGCAAAAAATACTTACTAAATGGTATATTTTAATTATAGATATTCATACTCCAATATATATTCAGAAAATCTATTTGACATTAATTATGATGAATGATAATACTATTATTTATTGAACGAACTGTCCGCAGTAAGCCGGCAATTAACAATGTCTTTTGACTAAAATGTTAAATTAAAAAAAGTTGCGAGATGCCCGGCAGATGAAAAACATCTAAGCATCGTGGCACGAAGCATCATGCCATTTGCCTTCACGGTATTCGAGTCGATTTTACTAAAAAGCCGTGCCGATAGTCGAAGACGATGTTTTTTAAAGATATGTCACTAAAGCAAAGGTATAAAAAGAAGACCAATGCACTGTTCAAACTTAAGTTAATATTAAAGAAAAACTGAGGATCGTGTCATAAATTAGGAAGCAAAACAGCAACAGAGAGAAAAATTAAAGGTACTTCACAAATAAGACCTAAATTTAAATTTTATGATGATTTCATACATGAAATTCTACTTATCATTATAAAGTAACTTATCACTCTCAGAGTTGATCGAGAATACATCGGCTTCGTACGAGGAACTTCTTGCTCGACGGTAATTGATGAATGGCACCGAGTGAAATTTCATGTAAATACAAGACGAAATATTTTTAGGTGTTACTACGTGGTTTCCAAATAAAACAGAACACAATCATTTCATCGTTCATGGATGTTGTAAATTTACTCTGACTGCCAATTGGTCTAAGCCAAACGTAGGCCGTATTTGTCTCATCTCATATTACAAAAAACTGGCCAAAGTGTGAGTCAAACTCGCACACCGAGGGTTCCGTACACGCAAAACATCATAGCTCTAATTAAAAGAGGCAATAATACAGCTCTTAAGAAAAAAAGTATATTTGGCATGGCACCGGTTATTTATAATAAGTTACCTGACAGTTTTAAGGATTTGAATATAAGAACTTTTAAACAGAAAGTAAAGAATTTTTTGACAGAGAAATGTTATTACAAATGATTTTTTAAATGACAATATATGATTTTTTTTTCTCTTATTAAATATAATTTAATGCTATCCATACTAATATTATAAATGCGAATGTTTGGATGTGAGTTTGTGAGTTTGTGAATTTGTGAGTTTGTGAGGATGTTTGTTACTCAATCACGCAAAATCTACTGGACGGATTTCGATGAAATTTGGTACAGAGGTAGATAATGACCTGGAATAGCACATAGGCTACTTTTTATCCCGGGAAAAAGCACTGTTCCCGTGGGAAATTCACGCGGGCGAAGCCGCGGGCAAAAGCTAGTTACTAATATATTGTAAGTAGATGATTTTGTTTAAGACTAATTATGACTTATATAATTGTACGTCCAAATTGGGCAGGACACGGCTGTACGATTTTATTGTAAGACTTTTTTTACCTGTGATCCACAATAAAGATTATTTGATTTGATTTGATTTGAAAGACCAACTAGTTTCAAAAACAAACTTAACACAGTTCGATCCCTGGGATTCATACTGCCTCGAGTGCAAAAATAAGTTTGTAACGCTTTTTTTTACTTGCAACCATATATTTATAACTTTCAGATTTATTCCTTTACAAGTACTGTTAGACCTTGCTTTTTGCCAAACTTCATAATTTTAGGTCAACGGGAACCTCATAGGTTTTGATGGCTGTCTGAAATCGCAAAATATGCAAAAATTCGCAACATTTACGGTAATATCTCCTGATCGCGTCGACGTATAATTTTGATTATTTTTTTGCTGAAAATAAGAATCCAAACATCTAGATATTTGTCTATATACTGGTTTTATTTGAATACAAACGTTTAGTTACATACAAGGCGGAATGGGCATATCATAAGCTATATCATTAATTTTGGTATTTGTACCCAGATACGTGCCAATGTTTGCACATATGGGCATCTAAACCTAGCCAATGTTTGATCAGAACAGGTTAAACAACAGAACAGGCTAAAGCATGAATGATTACTACAGCCCTAATGACTGTATTTGTTTTGTATGTATGTGGACTAATGGCTTTTCCTTAAGATAATGAATCTATATAAATTAGGTCGTCCTCTTATATCAGTCAATATATTGTGTCCTTAATGACTATTTCTTTTATGTTAATATTTTTTTATTTTTTCAGACGGGATTTTTATTTATTTATTTGAAAACATATTATAATTATTACAGTGTACTAACTAAAGTAATGTTATTGGCATTATATAAAATATGTAAACCAGAAAAACAATAAAACATAAATGGGTAGGTAGGTATGCCCCCCCCCTCCCTCACATTTTTAAACAGGATTTAGTAGTAATAGTTTCTCACAAGTTTATTTCCAAAAAAATAATACACCATCATTAGTGATGTTATGTTCTCGAAATTTTCAAAGAACAAGCTGAATATTCTCGAGAATGGAAAACGGTGCCCTTCCCATAAAAATAAAAATACAGGATCCGTCCTTCATCGAAAGTCAAACTTTGACACGAGAAATGACAGATGGGTTATTAAATTAGTTGCCTGTGTAAGAAATTAGTTCTAATGCTTTTGCGCAACATGACGAGGGTTTTTATATTCCTGGTCAGGCTATACATATAAAAATCAATGCGTTTCTATATATTTCTGAACGACTACCATGACCTTCGGCAAACTAGTATAAAAAATATCTATTTTATTAGCGTTCCTTATATACCGTGACATGTGGGCAAACTCTAGTAAATTCATTCTGGCAAACGGGAGATTAAATAAATGTAATAACAATATCTGTATTACCATGTAAAGTTTTAATGCTGACTGACTAACTGATCGGTATATCAACGCAGACACAAAACCTCTGGAAACTTAAAATTTTGCAGATAAGTTCTATATAGCGTAAGTGAGCACTAAGAAAGGATTTTTTGAAATTCCACCCCTAAGAGTGGTGAAAGGAGTGAAAAATTACGCGGGTGAAGCCAAGGTCAAATAGTTTAATTTAATATATACGGTACGCCTTCAGCTGGATACTCTTCTCATCCTAAAATTGTTCTGTCAACATCTTGAAATGACATGATCATTTTAAAAGGCTCATATGTTAAAAGTTTGACAAAAGCTGATGTCTTGTGAATTTCGGTTGATAATGCACTGTCGCGAATTTCAGAAACTTTTGACAGTTTCGAAGTTACTGCTTCTTTGAAAACCTCTCCGTTTCACAGAGCTCTTGTCTTGGAGCAAAATGCTGCAGTAATGAAAACGGTCAAAAGATTTCGCAGATGTTTCACCAAAGGCGAATTTACAAAGCACTTTTTAGGGTATACGGGGCGCGATTTTTGTGTTTCATTTCTTAAAATTTGAGTTTTTTGAATTCGAAATTATAGTGATTTATTCACTGGTTTAATGCATCTCATATAATCATCATCGGTTCATCGGCTTTAGGTTTTGCTTTATTTTAATGGATTAATATCCATTACAAAAGCAGCTTACAAAAAATTAATGATTTTTTTCAGTTCAATCAAGAATATTCACAAAAATCTTTTGTATACCTGATTAAAGATTAAACTAAGATAATCCATTACTTATTTAGATAAATAAATCAAACCACAGTGAAACAGCAACTAATAGTACCGAATGAAGTGCAGTGGAGGAGTCTGTATAATTAATCTTTGGTTGTGGCTGCGACTGGCTGCTTTAGTTAGTTCATTAATTTTGTATTCAGGAACTATTTTATTGTATTACCAATTTAAGAACATAATACTAATAAAGAAAAAGTACTTAATTAAATAAGCTAACTATTAAAAAATAAAAACACGACTGATAACTCACATAGCCTAATATTATGTCACTCGGAGGAATGCAAGGAATCTAAAAATACCTCTCACATCAAAATCGGTTAAGCCGTTCAGGACTTATGGTGGAATAAAGAAAATTACATACATACATACTTACATACATGAACCCTGAAAACATAACACTCCTTTTTTGGTCAGTCGTGTAAAAAAAGATCATTAAAATATATGGATGTCAAATAGACACCAAAATGTAATGTCAACAAAGGAACCCTAACTCACAGAGAATATAAAAGTAAACTTAAAAATTCTCATTTCAGTAAATCTAAGAAATGAAATATTTCAATGTAAATATCAAGTTGCAATTATTGTGAAATGAGAAATACACGGCATTCGAGTGTGGTTCGAGCCAACAGCTAGTTCACATTAGGCGAGCACAGCGTCGAGTCATTCGATCGTCTGTGTAGAAAAATCGGTAGATATAAAATTTTCTCATTTCTTGGGCTGAGGTAGCCGATATTTGCGATGGAATATTTTTTTGTATCTTAATTTTTATGTTTTTCCCGCGGCTTCGCCCACGTGATCATCGTGAGTGACGTTTATCACACCTTTCACTTCCTAAAGGATGGAATTTCCAAAATTCTTTTCTTAGTGCTTACTTACGCTATATAATGTACTAGCTTTTGCTCGTGGCATCGCCCGCGTGAATTTCCCACGGGAACAGTGTTTTTTCCCAGGATGGAAGGAAATTTTAGGAAGATCGGTTCAGTAGATAAAGCGTGAAGAGGTAAAAAACAAATAAACAACTTGTGATAGGATTTGAACCAGTCAATTAAGCAGACTGATTTATTTTATAGATTACATAAAATCCAGTTTAGTACTATACGTAGTTAAAATCTTTATTCACAACAAAACAAATTATGAACTAAAAAAAAAGAAATAAATAAAACGAAAATTAAAAACTAAAATTAAATATATTTACAAAAATGCCAGCCTCGACAGTTCGTTGCCCTGAGGTAAAGTGCCCAGAAGAAGAAAAAAAAATCCTAAATACTTCTTTTGAAAGTGATGATTCTTATGTCTAGCAAAATGAACAATGTGAATTTTACTTAAGGTACTTAAATTTTCTACCGAGATGAGACATTGAGAAGTAGTCATTATTGCATTCTGATGGTTGTTTATTACATCTATTGTTTAGCCAGGAACTGATATGCGATCTTAATTAGTGGTTATATGCACTGCTAGAAATTTCAGTCTCAGTTTTCATTAACGTCATTTCACGATTAACGACAGAAATTTTCATAAGACCTTTGTAAACGAATTAAGAAATTTGAATTATAGGCAAATATAAGATCAGCAGATCATGTTTTGATTATCCTGTAACATTTTTCAAAGCTGAAAACTTTAAAGAAGAAGGAAGGAAGGAAAATTTTGGAAGACATTGCATTTGCGATAAGCACGCTTTTGCGCTCATTTATGTACTATTAAATATAAATAAAAACGCCGGCTACGCAGCCATCTTTTTTTCACCCGCGTTTCGAGAGAGCGAGAGTTGTGCCAGCGCCTCCGCAGTAGCCGTGGCGGCGCTGTACCCCTAGTGTTGCCCTTACACAAATCCCTTAATATTTACGCTGTAGTGTTACCAGCCTACAAATCCTTAATAGTACCTATTTTTACCTTTTGTCACTACTTTGTAAGTTCTTTTCTGTAAATGGTGCAATAAAGTGTTGATCTATCTATCTATCAAAATAGCCACCTGCTTATTCAGTCTAGCTCTAGGTCTAATGCTGTTTCCAGTTCTGCCCTAAATTCATTAGGGTTACTCAGGCTAGTGGAAAATACATGACGAAGTTTGTCGTTCGTGTTACGTGTCATACGTGCCCGTGTTGATATGTTCGTCAATAGGAGCTTGTGAGGCATATAAATTACAGATATCATTAAGATGGGACGAGCTAGCTTTAATACTTTTGGGTGCAGACGTCTTTGACGTAAGTTGCAGGTTACTTCTTAGAAACATGTCTATTTTGTTGTTTAATTGAAATTTAAAAACTTATTAAAAGTTATTGCAAGCTTTTTTAAACTTGCAATGTTGCATTTTTCACCCACTTGCTGTTACTCGAATAAACTTGATTGAGTTAAAACTTGAAGGACTTACATAAGTCCAATGACAATGCACTATTATGGTACCATCGGGCTGATCTTATGATGGAGCCGGGATGTATTAACTGAAACTTTCTAATGAAAATACCCTTGTAATTTCCTGTCGTCATGAGCACTTTATATTTTTCATGATGATGAAGGTCGTATATTCCATACCTTATGTTAAATTCACACGAGGTTGGATAGTTATAGATTCTAGATGTATTTCATTGCATCCTAACTAATATTATAAATGCGAAAGTGAGTTTGTTTGTTACCTCTTCACGCTTTATCTACTGAACCAATCTTCCTGAATTTTTGCGCATACACATAGTTAGAAGTACGGAGAAGGACATAGGGTACCTTTCATCCCGGGAAAAGGCACAGTTCCGGTGGGAAATTCACGCGGGCGAAGCCGCGGGCAAAAGCTAGTTAACTATAAATATGCAATCGTAGTTACTTAAATATATTTAACTTTGAATTTAATTAAGTTTATAAGCTGTCTGTGACTAAACCTAATTACACCCAAATGTAAGATTTCCAATTAGAGTTAGCGGTTGATTAATGTCCTTAGATGTTTTTTCACATTTAAGATATAGCTTATCTGGACTGACGTAACTTTGCCCCTAGATTAGGTCGAAATTCAAGTGTTAGTCACGAACATTTATTGTTCATTAAATGTTTACTTTATTATTCTTTGCTGGTAAATGACTAACAAAAGAATATTTTAAAACATAGGGGGTTTTGAGTAAAGGAAATTTATGTTGCATGAAAATCGAAGATAATTCAATGAAGAGGACGTATCTCTGAGCTTGTATCAAAAAAATTAAATTTATTCGTACTGAATATCGATAAAGAAGATTGGCAGAGTTATATGGACTGGTGGGACCCTCTTAAAACGAAGTGTAGGACAATGAAAATATAACTAATTTATTTGTCGTTAGTTATGTAACAAAAAAGTAATCATACTATATCTCTACAACTTATGAGTAAAAAGATAAATGCTTTTGAATTTAATATGGGCCAAAGAATAAAACGACAACAAAACGTTACAAATGAAGTATAAACCAAACGTTTAAAACGTCAACGTTACTTTTTTGACACATCTATCAGTGTATGCCACTGTCAAACAGATTTGTTTTGCTCTAAAGTGACGTTGGCGTTGACAGTTGTATAAGGGTAAGATCATACAAATAGTTATATCGATCATGTAAAATCGATTACGCCAATTAATTATTCCCAAATTAGATAATATCATAAAATAGATGTAGGCTAAGATATACTAATATTATCTTGATATCTATAAGAAGTGACTATTTTTATATAATTTTATAGAGAGCAACGATTAGTTTCAACAGACTTGGTTATTGTTATTTGATTAACTTGATTAAAGTAGTAGCATCATTAATCGATATTTTTTGGAATTTGCATGGCATATTAGTGTGTGGCCCTAAATTGTGGGGGCCCATTGCGTTTAATTATTGCTAGTCAGTTAAGCGTTCAGTAAGTGTGCAGAACAACTACGCTCTGCTACCAGAAAATGTGCGCAGAGAATCCGGACAAACGAAGCGGCGGGAAGAATTCTGTACCGGAACTTCACCGGGAAAAAACCACCGGTAAAAATAAGTACCGGGAAAAAATCTCCACGCGGCACCACGTTTGCCCGACTAGAACCTAAATTAAGCTATACGCAGACTGCTACCACCGTAGCTTATAAAGGGAGCTACAGGGCCCTATATAATAACCTAACCTATAAATTAACTAAACTAAATTTATTATGAAACTCACCAAGTTGAATTCTTAATCCAAGTTGGGGTGTCTTCGGAGGAGGTGGTGTTCCCTAAATCACCCAACCTACCCCATGAGATCTCAATCCCCAGAAAAAATACCTGATCCGTCTAGCAGTTCCACTCGGCAACAGATTTCGGCGTCCCCAGGCAGCCACGTTTCGCATCTCACAAGAAACAGTCAAAGCAAAAGGTTTCACAAACACAAATGTTCAATAGTTATTTAACAAACAGGAAATTCACAAATATAACTCAAACTAGTTAACAAGCAAAAGACGCGAGACCTCTCCGCGTATTAAAATCAAACCGATATGTCAGGACAAATGGCGGCCGTCCGCCATGCCATTCACGCGAGCAATTTCATGCGGCGCGGCCTCCCCGCGCGATGTCCAAACAATACTGAATTCAAAATGGTCGCTCGCGACTGCCGACGCCGGCCGAGCGGGCGACGACGCTACTAATATGAAACTACCGCACGCGCTAGAATATTACGGCGGCGAACGGACAAAACAACATAGATTTTATTACAAACATCCCCCCGTCCCGGTCTGAGAAGCAGACCGCTAGCTTACTCTACGGGAAGGCGGGCGAGAGAGGTCACAGCTCTCCTCAAAATCGAACCGTCGACCAACACCTCAGCCACACGCGGAGTGCCATCTCCGCCAAGAATCAAACGTAATATGCGAGCTCGTCGCCAAAGCAATGAGGGCAAATTTGCCTCTTTTAACAATACTAAATCACCCTCCCTGGGAGGCTCAGTCCTGTCTGTCCACTTCACTCTTTGCTGCAGCAAATGCAAATATTCAAGCGACCAGCGACGCCAAAAGTCCTGGCTCATTTGCTGCAACATTTGAAAACGCGACAACCGATATACGCGTTCATCCTTCCACGGGTATTCGGGCAGGGCATTCAACGGCTCCTCCCACCAAAAAATGACCAGGGGTGAGAGCTTCCAAGTCATTTGGATCTGGAGATAGCGGACAGAGAGGACGAGAGTTGAGGACCGCCTCAACTTTACAAAACACTGTGGCCAGCTCTTCAAAAGTTAGAGCCGTTTCTCCGATAATGCGGCGGAGGTGGGTCTTTGCGGATTTCACAGCCGCTTCAAAAATCCCTCCCCAATGGGGGCAACTTGGGGGACTAAACTTCCAGGTTATTCCCCTTTGGGCAGCAATTTGACTTAAACTAGTACAATTTTTATCAATAAACACTGAAACATCCTTAAGATAATTTACAGTTCCTTTATAGTTTGTGCCATTGTCAGACCTAATAAGGGAAGGTAGACCTCGACGCGAAACAAAGCGATCCAACGCGGCGACGAAGGCCCCCGTAGTCAGAGCCGATACCACCTCCAAATGGACAGCCTTGGTGGCCAAACAAACAAATACACACAAATAGCCCTTCACAATACGGGCATTACGAAAGGGAGAAGCCTTGATCGAAAAGGGACCGGCAAAATCGGTTCCAACGCCGTCAAACGGTCTCGAAGGTCGGATTCGATCAGCGGGCAAATCACCCATCTGTGGTTGCATCGTGGATGCCTTCAACCTATAACATGCAATACATCGAAACAGGACACTACGGATTGCTCTTCGGGCAGACAAAATCCAAAACTCGCGTTGCAAAATAGCCAACAAAGCATTGCACCCAGCATGGGCGTTACGAATGTGTCGATCAGACACCAAAAGCTGCACCAAGGGTCCGCCCTTGGGCAACAACAGAGGATGGCGAGTCTCATATGGAAGATCCGCCTTCCGGAGCCTGCCTCCAACCCGAAGAAGCCCATCCGAGTCGATGTACGGGTTCAAACGAGCGACCGCGCCCTTCAACTTAGCGCGTCCGTCGCGCAAAATACGAAGCTCTGACTCAAACCGTCCGGTCTGCACGACACGGACCCAATGCAACAATGCGCTCCGGCGCTCTTCTGCACCTGCAATCGGCTCCAACCGCTTTGCCTGTGGGTTTCTACAATTATGTATGAAACGCTTAATCCAACTGGTGACACCCAGAAGCTTATCCAAGCTGCTATACCGAGCAAGTAGCCAATCCGGCTCCGACGTCGTCTCAGCGACTACAGCATGTACACGGAGCCCAGTCAAACTCAAAGAAGTAACATCTGTCTGACAGACAGGCCAAGAAGTTTCTGATCCCATCAGCCACTCTGGACCCCACCAGAGCGGGTGTGACACCAATTCTGGTGCCGTACAACCTCGGGAGGCACAGTCCGCTGGGTTAAGCTCTCCCGGCACATGTCTCCATGTTATATCAATTCCGATATTCTGGATTTGGGAAACCCGATTTCCCACAAAAACCTCCAAGGTATGTGGGGCCGCGCGCAACCATGCAAGCGCGACCTGGCTATCCGACCAGGCGAAGATGTCTCGTATCTCGACCGTGGCCGCCAGCTCACTGGCAACGTGATGCAACAATTTAGAGAGAAGGTGAGCTCCACTCAACTCAAGCTTGGGAATAGTCAGCCTAGTCCTGATGGGGGCGACCTTGCTCTTCCCTAACAAAAGCGAGACATTGACCCGGCCATCGGCGTCAACTGTCCGCATATAGACTGACGCGGCGTAGCCTCGCTCCGACGCGTCACAAAAGCCATGCAGGCTGGCTCGATATTTCCCGGGGGGCAATATTCGACGAGGCAAGGCAATCCGATTAACTTCCTTAATCGATGAAAACAACTCGAGCCAATCATCCAATGGAGAGCCAAACAGCGGCTCGTCCCACGAGACGCCCAAAGTCCAAAGTCTCTGAAGAAGACACTTTGCAGAGAATATCACTGGACTGATCCAACCGCTTGGATCAAACATACGGGCTATTACGGACAACACCGTTCTCTTAGTCCAGACCTTTGGTATTTCCAAATCCACTTGGAATGTAAAAATATCGGTTAGCGGCTGGTACTGCATGCCCAGCACCGCTATCCTGTTGGGATCATCCACATCCTCAAACAGGTGAGGGTTCTGTTGGTGATCCTCCGGGATCCCTTCTAAAACTCTAGGCTCATTGGACAACCACTTACGTAGCTCGTAGCCACCCGTTTTCAATATTTCAATCAATTCATCCCGCAGTAGGAGGGCCTCCTCAATACTTTGGGCTCCGGTGCACACGTCATCAACATATAAGTCACGTGACAGCACGGAAGCCCCACGGGGAAAGCGGATCCGTTCCCGCTCTGCCAATTCAAGCAATGATCTGATGGCGATATAGGGACTAGATTTCAAACCATACGTGTTTGTGTTGAGTTCATACACCGTCACAGGATCCTCAGGGCGCTCACGCCAGAGTATCAACTGGAATCGCCTGTCCTCAGGATGTATGACTGTCTGGCGGAACATCATCCGGATGTCCGCACCAAAAACCACTTGATGTCTTCTAAAGTTCAAGATGATGTCAATTATGTCCCTATGCAATTTGGGACCCGAATGCAAACACAGATTCAACGAAACCCCGTTCGAAGTGGGTGCGGACCCATCAAAGACAGTCCGCAACTTGCCCGTTGAGGCCTTCACCACCGCGTGGTGGGGCAAAAAATAATGCTCAGTTGAGCTCCAATCAACTCGAGCCGGAGACATGTGACCCAAATCCTCGTACTCGCGCATAAATTCAATATATTTATCGCGAAGTACGTGGTCACGCTGCATACGTCGCTCCATGGACAGCAGTCGTTTCTCCGCAAGCGCCCTACTTTGCCCTAGGCTAGGACGAGAGGCAACAAAAGGTAACCTAGTTACAAACCGACCGGAGGGCAACCTCTCCGTGGTCGATCGAAAAAGGGCTTCGCACTCAGCGTGTTCCGGATCCATCCTGGAACTCATAGGTGGCTCCTCCACCTCCCAAAACCTTTGCATGGTCTTGGCCAACGACGCAGATGCGACGACCGGTGGCTCCTCCACGGTGCTATTATCAAACACAGGGCCCATCAGGGCGAAACCAAAGATAGTAGACACTGCCATCAGTGAAGACGAACCCAGAGCTTTCTGGGTACCCAACAAAATCCAACCCAATACGTCCGAGCCCAGGAGCAAGTCCACTGGGCCGGGATGAAAGACAAAGGGGTCGGCCAAATCCAGACCCGAAACCAAAGACAACACACCCGGCGGTATGTCTGTCGAGGGGTGCCAACCCGCAATGGTATCCATTACCATAGCCGAAGTCGTGATCCTCATTGTGGAGGACTTCAGCGAAGAAAAGGTGACAAGTGTCTGGCCCGTCAGACACTTCACTTGTATGCCACCAACTCCAAGAAGTGGCACAGGCGAGTCTTCCACGACTAAACCTAACTGGCGTGCCACTCGAGTGGTAACCAAACTGCTTTGAGCCCCTGAGTCCAACAGAGCTCTCAAATTAATGGCTTCCCCCTCGACCCCATACGCGGACCACCGCGGTAGGGAGCAGAACCGTCCGCGGCTCTGTCCCAGCAAGGGAGCAAGCTAGTTACGGGCTCCCCACTCTCTCCAAACCAGGGGCGCGCCACTGACCCGGATAATATGGCGGGCGAGTGCACATCCCCATCTGAGGGGGGCATAACCCGCGGCCCGGCCATACATATGGTACGGCGGGTGGTACTCCAGCCGTGGGTACTCGTGCAGCGGCGGAGAAAACCGCTGCGGCTGCATGTGTTGGGCATTGGTAACCCGCGTGGAGGGGGGTGTCCCCACTCTCACGTCCGATCTAGGGCCCCCGCCCATGGGGGCCCTATCCGGGGCCTGGCCAGCCACATCCTGGCCACGACCTTGGGGCGCGTGGTCCCGGTCCGCCACGACCCGCGCAGGTACGCGACCCCCTCCCGAGGGGGGTGCGACGAGCGAAGCCGCGTCCTCCGTCCGATGGTGGAGGGCTTCGCGCAGGAGCGCCCCCGCCCATAGGGGACCCCTGCCTCAACAACCGGGGGCCATCCCCGTTCCGGTTCATGCAGAGCATCACGTGGTGCAGCCCACGGCATGCACTGCATGGTATGGCTCTGGGACAGTCACGTGCATAGTGACTGCCCAAACAGTAAAAGCAAAGTTCATGCCGCCTTGCCATGCGGCGCCGATCTTGTACTGGCAGTCTCTGCCAGTCCCTGCATTGCAGCAGGCTGTGGCCCATCCGGCCACATTGCAGGCAGTCCGCGTCCCCCGCGACTGCTGCCGTGTGTGCAACCCGCACACCAGCTCCACGCGGTGGCGGTTGCCGTCCCTGTTGGGGCCTACGTTCAGGCGCTCTGGATGGCGCTGAGTCCGTCATGGTATTCTCAGCCGCCCGTGCCTCAAACTCCAAAAACTTCACCAAGTCAGTGAATGTTGGTAGGGTGGTGCTATCCCGTTCCGCATTCTCGCGCTCAAATGGCGAGCGGATGTCATTGGGTAATTTGCCCAATACAATGTGCACCAGCAAAAAGGACCATTGGTCCACCGGCAGCCCCAGTGTGCGGAGCGCGTTACAGGCCACTGTAACGGGCGTGAGCAACTGCAGGCGCAACTGTGCCCTGTTGGCCACCTTGGGCAGGGCCATCAACTGTGCGGCGTGCGCATCCGCTAACAAACGTAAGTTTTGGTAGCGGGAGTTCAATAACTCCCAAGCCGTGTCGTACTGGTCGTCCTCCACCCGGAGGTGCTGGATGAGCGACCGCGCTTCACCCTCAAGAGTGGAGAGGAGGTAGGCCATCTTCTGGGCCTTCGACAAATCCTGTCGTGCTACGACCAGGGACTCAAACATATTTTTATATGCCACCCACTCCTCCATCCTACCCCCAAAGTGGGACAGCTGAAGGGTGGGGAGCCGACCAGTAACCGCTGGTCCTTCCTGTCTAACAGGGGTGCGAGGGGCTGGTCCGCCAGCCTGTCTCGCCCTTATTGCGGTCGCCGCCTCCGCGATATCATCGTGCAGACTCAGGATCTGGTCCATGTCCGCCATGTGACCTGCGTAGACCTCCGGGGCAAGTTCGGCTTCGGTAAGCACCACCATGGCCGCTTCCGCGCTAATCAATCGTGAGTGGAGGTGATCCGCTCTTAGCAGTATGGCGCCCTCCCTGTCCTTCCGGGACAGGAGTCCTCCGGCCGTCACAAACCATCTCAATTCGTTGGCGAGTGTCGCCCTAGCATTGGAGACCTTCGCCATCGCGTCAAGTCACAAACAAAAAATAACAAAAGGTAAATAAAAAACAACAAAATCAAGCAACTACACGAAGAACCGCGGTAGGTATGAGAATGGCACAAACCCGGAACGCACGGTACAAACCGCAAACAAATACAAAAAGGTTACAAATATTCTTATACAAACAAACTAAGAAAAATCTAATAATTTTGACAAACAATTAATTATTTTTTTACAAACGAACAAATAGAGGGTAGATAAACTACGCTCTGCTACCAGAAAATGTGCAGAACAACTACGCTCTGCTACCAGAAAATGTGCGCAGAGAATCCGGACAAACGAAGCGGCGGGAAGAATTCTGTACCGGAACTTCACCGGGAAAAAACCACCGGTAAAAATAAGTACCGGGAAAAAATCTCCACGCGGCACCACGTTTGCCCGACTAGAACCTAAATTAAGCTATACGCAGACTGCTACCACCGTAGCTTATAAAGGGAGCTACAGGGCCCTATGTAATAACCTAACCTATAAATTAACTAAACTAAATTTATTATGAAACTCACCAAGTTGACTTCTTAATCCAAGTTGGGGTGTCTTCGGAGGAGGTGGTGTTCCCTAAATCACCCAACCTACCCCATGAGATCTCAATCCCCAGAAAAAATACCTGATCCGTCTAGCAGTTCCACTCGGCAACAGATTTCGGCGTCCCCAGGCAGCCACGTTTCGCATCTCACAAGAAACAGTCAAAGCAAAAGGTTTCACAAACACAAATGTTCAATAGTTATTTAACAAACAGGAAATTCACAAATATAACTCAAACTAGTTAACAAGCAAAAGACGCGAGACCTCTCCGCGTATTAAAATCAAACCGATATGTCAGGACAAATGGCGGCCGTCCGCCATGCCATTCACGCGAGCAATTTCATGCGGCGCGGCCTCCCCGCGCGATGTCCAAACAATACTGAATTCAAAATGGTCGCTCGCGACTGCCGACGCCGGCCGAGCGGGCGACGACGCTACTAATATGAAACTACCGCACGCGCTAGAATATTACGGCGGCGAACGGACAAAACAACATAGATTTTATTACAAACAGTTTGCATAATTGGATTGAAAACAAAAGTTAATTTTTATTTATTCTCATAAGTTGTAGAATAACTTAAATGTATGAAAAATTATTGACTAATTATGGAGTATATAATACAAAAAAATCAACAACCTACATCTTATATTTCAATGGGTACCACGGCTGCCAATCTTCTTTAATCAGTATTATGTATCACTTTTTAAGTAGGTACCTACATGATAGATAGCGTTTTAAGACTTATTTTAGATTTGATGCAATTTTGACGTCGAAGTTTGAAACATGCATAATTTTAACAATCCTCATATCTCCTATCCAATCTGAAAGTATTCAGTTATCAACTTTTCAAATTAGGATCTGCCCAAAAATACCATGCACATTTGTGATTTTCATATGAATAACTCTACTTAACTATCTTTTTCGAACTCGACGTTGCGCGTTGTTAAATTAATCTAAAAATATGAGCAGGTAGTGACTGTGAGAAAAGTTTCCCATTGTTGTGAAAACTGGGAAAAATTCGCATGGTGCCAGAGCGTATGCAATTTAATTAAAATTTTTACTCTCTGCTAGTTGGCATGATATTAAGCTTGAATATGAACGGATTAATTGGTAAAATATAAAAAATGTGTATTAATGGATTCCATGTATCTTAAAACTCCATTTTCATACGAAGTAAAATGTGTATTAATTTTTAATTTTACCGGAAAGCAAGGTTTCCGACGAATATCATATTTACAAAGAATTATGGAGTGGCAGTCGTGTAGAATAGACTGACTCCTTTTTTATGCGGAATGTAGGACCTTGAGATATACCTAAGGCTTGGATAAGCATTCGGTTAAAACGGCCTATATGTGGATATATGAAGGGGTAGAAGTTTCAGCAATTCGGCAACTCGACAGGGGGCTTGATAATCGCTTACCTTGCTCGCTTGCTGATGATTTCTCCTGGTGATCACCAGATTTCTTCTGGACACAAGTGGCTCCTTCGGAAGATACTGGTTCTGCGGCGAATTTCAAAACGGCGCGCGCGCGGGCCATAGAGGCGCTGGACACACGCAATCTCAATGATGTACGGATCGAAACTGGAATGCAATCACTGTCGATGCTTCCGGGAGGGCGAGTCGATTCTATCTCGCTCCCTCATTTGCCCGCAAAGGGGACAGCGATATCAAGTTGTCTTGTCACCGAATCGGAGAGAAAAAAAGGAAATTATAAAAAAATTAGAGGCTGAAGGCCTCAACATAGCTCCCCGCCTTGAAAGGTCCAGAGCTTTCAAATTAAAATATAGACAAGAAGCTAGGTGGATAGACTAGATAAGATAAGATAGATTAAGCTAGGAGGATAGATTGGAGGTAATAGCGGTCTGAGAATATCAGCGAATCGATATCTACGGTAGAAATTATGATTAAATAAGCGGTTTAATTAAATTGCGGTTGATTAAATTGCGGTTTGATTAAGTTGCGGTTGATTATTGGGTAGGCAAAGGATACAGCTTTGTGACAGGACGCTTATATGTGCCTGACACAGTCTTGACTAAAGCCACACGAATTATACCATCCGATCCAGGAAACACCTCCTTTATGACACCCAATGGCCAAGTCAAGGGCGGTACGTTATCTTGACCCAAGAGAACGACAGTGCCTATCTCTATGGGACGATCGTGAGTGCACCATTTCTGACGGACTTGCAGCGTATGCAGGTATTCAATACGCCATTTTTTCCAATATGATAACACGAGTTGATCCAAAAGTTTTTTACGCTTTGTCAAATTCATACTTTTACTCTGTCAATTCAGAAGAAGGTAAATAAGTAATGGGACTGGACATTAAAAAATGAGCCGGCGTGAGAACGTCAGGATGCGGATCAGATGATAAAACACTAAGAGGCCGTGAGTTCAAAAGACATTCTATCTGTACGAGGACAGTTAAGAGCTCCTCATAAGTGAGAAGCTGCTTTCCTATCACTCGGTACAAGTGCGCTTTGATACCTTTGATGTTGGACTCCCAAATTCCTCCGAAGTGCGGAGCTCGGGGCGGTAACGTTTTCCACTCAATTCGACATTTCAGAAGTTCTTCTTTGATGTCGGTCTGAATGCGCGAGTTTAATAAAAAAGAGTAGATTTCGTTCAGCCGGGCCTTAGCGCCAACGAAATTGGTCCCGTTGTCCGAGTACATGACAGACACTGGACCACGGCGGGACATAAATCTCTTTAAAGCTGCAAGAAAAGCTTCGGATGTGAGATCCGAAACTAATTCTATATGAATAGCCTTAGTGACTAGACATATGAACAAGCAAATGTAGACCTTCAGCGAGCGTTGGCCTCTGCGACGCATAGGTATGTATGCAATAGGACCCGCTAAATCAACCCCAGTGTGTACAAAGGCTTTAGCATCACGCACGCGATACTCAGGCAGGTCAGCCATTCTGGGTGTCGGGTGAGTAGGCTTAATACGAAAGCAAGTATTACAAATATAGACCACCTATGAGGGGCAGAATGGATCCACGAGAGCGCAATAGTGGAATCCGAAAACGCATAAGTACCGGCAATCGGAATGCGGGCAGAAAGCTTCTCTCTGACAACCTTAACAAGCTTAGACAGTAACAAAGCAGCAACGAGTTCTAATCGAGCTAGTGTTGTTACTTTAGCGGGGGAAACCTTGGATTTCGCACAAAGAAGGCGGACCGTTATGTTACCTTGAGTATCAGAAATGTGTAAATATACACAGCAACCATAGCCACTAAAGCTAGCATCACAAAAGGCCACAATGTTTACGACAGATTCTGCAAAAACTCCAACATGACGTGGGATTTTAAGAGCAGATAGTGCGGGAAAATCCCGTGCTAACGCAGTGAAGCGGTCTATGATTGGCTGCGGAGGTACCTCATCCCAATCTATCTTGGCTAACCAAAGTTCTTTAATAAGTATTTTAGCGTACAAAACGACTGGCGCTACAAGGCCAAGTACGTCGAATAAGCGAGCAATTAATGATAAAATGGTGCGTTTTGTACATTTACTGTCCACTGGGCTGGTTGTCAAAGAAAAAGTATCTTCAGCGGGCTCCCAGGTTAAACCAAGGATTTTAAAATTGTTAATATTGTTATCCATACTAGAAAAATTAACTGATAAGCGGTGAGACGCAGGGAGGGTCTCTAACAAAGCGGGTGAATTGCTGGCCCATTTGACAAGGTCGAAGGAACCTAATTTAAATAAATCAATTAAGTTGTGTGACAACTTTATAGCGGTTTGTTCATCAGGAACAGAATAAACATAATCATCCATATAAAACTGGGTTTCTACCAATTTGGATGCGTCCGGAAAGCGGTCGCTATGCTCACACGCCAGATGGCGTAGTGTGCGCATGGCTAAATAAGGACTAGACGCCAACCCAAAAGGCACGCGGTTGAAATTAAAGGTGCGAATAGGCTCATCCCTATTGAAGCGGAATAAAATTCGCAAGTATTCGCGGTGATGCGGATTAACACCGATTCTTAAAAACATCTGTTTAATATCTGCGGTCATAGCTATGGGAAACGTACGAAAATCAAGTAATAACAAAAATAAGTCGGCCTGTAAATTCGGTCCGACATGTAAAATGTCATTGAGTGACAACCCTGAGTGCGTCTTAGCGCTGGCGTCCAAAACCACACGAATACTATCTTTGTCGGGCCTAATGACCGCATGGTGCGGTATGTAATAGCCCTGTTCTGTTAATTCAGAATCAGGTACTTCCGATAAATAACCCTGAGATATATAGTCGGTGATGGTTTTATTATAATTTTCGCGTAGGGTTGGTACGTGCGCAAATTTACGCTCGAGGGCCAACAGGCGGCGGTGGGCTACTGCACGAGAATTGCCCAACTCAGAGGGGTTCCGCGAAAAAGGTAGGTCAACAAAATACCTACTGTCTTTAAACGTGACGGAAGAACAAAAAATATCTTCGCACTCTTTTTCGGATGGACTAATAAGCCGTGAAAATGGTACTTCCTCCAATTCAAAGAACTTCTGTAAACCCGACTCAATGTCAGTATTAGTCAGCGCGGTAAACGAGGAAGACTGAGAAAACGAGTCACAATGACCTGCCGCACCTCCCATCAGTACGTAACCGAAGCTAGTCAGGACAGCTGGGGGGCGCTACTGCCCGACTCAATCATATTACCTAAATAAATATATGGAAAAAGTTGCGCGCCGAGAATAATGTCAATATTTCCCGGCACATTCCAAGTTAAATCGGCTAGTGGTAATTTGTTTATATATTACATGTCGTCATTTAATTCAATATAATTCGCGGGTAACTTACCTGTGATGCAATCTACCACTAACGCATGAATATAATATTTATCTTCGGGGTTAACGCGCGATTCTATTGTTATATGTATATAACCATGCACTAGCTGCGTGGACATTCCAACACCCTGTAACGATGAGTTATGTAGCTTAACTATAGGTAAGTTCAAGCGCTTACAACAATTCAAAGTTATTAAATTATTCTGAGACGCACTATCTATCAAACACCTGACCACAATTTTGTCATGACCATTGTTGTGAGTCGCATACACTTGAGCCGTCGACAATAAAACATAATTTGAATTCCGCATTCCTGTGTTTAACGTCACAGAAGTTATATTTTCTACTGATGGCGAGGGCTGGGCGCGCGCAGACTGCGTGGCGTCTGCTCGATAACAAACCGGTTTGCCGTCGCCTGGCGCTGGGTCCGATTTGCTATTCTCAGAGAAATGCAACAATGAATGGTGCTGTTTTTTACAAAACTTGCATGTCGAATGCGACTTACATTTATTCAATGTGTGGGTTAGGCTTAAGCAGTTAATACAGGCACGCTTTGACTTAATAAAATCGAAACGAATTTGCGGTGTACTCATATTTTTAAATTGCTCACACCTAAACAATGGATGTTTTTCGCCTGCGCATATTGGGCAGGGCGTTTCTATTTCACACCGTGGCGCGCTATTTGATATGAAAGTTTTTGAAGTACTAGGGGGATTCGTCACTCGCGTTTCAAACCGCGAACAATTATTAGTATGTGATCTTTCGCGTGCCTTTATATGATCTTGTATAAAAGATATAAATTCTGTATAAGACGGCAATTCCTTTCCACTAATATGTGTTTCGAATAGCTGGGCTGTTTGAGAGTCAACCTTTCGTAGACCACAATGTAATAACATAAAGTCCAATAATTTAGGTATCTTTAGCTGCTTGAGCGCTGCAATAGACGCCGAATATTTTTCAATAAAAGTGTTTAAGCTAGCGGTATTATTGACACAATTTTTAATGTCCAAAATGTTGTTTAAATAATGAATACCTAAAGTGCGATTATCTTGGTACTTCTTAACGAGAGAATCCCAAATTGTATTATAAGTTTCTCCCGTGGGAACAATACCTGCAGTTAATTTTAAAGCACTGTGGGTAAGTTTGCCCATGAGATATTGGACACGCTGCGAGTCCGTCAGATCTGCGTTTTCGTGAATATTACTACGAAATATTTCGTAAAATATCGGCCAATTTTCAATTTTACCATCAAAGGAAGGTATCTGTATAGGTGGTAATTTTATAGGGCCTTTCTTAAGTGACACGCCAACGTTAGTCTTATCTCTGGGTAAAATTAGATTACGTTTGTATTTAATCGCTGAATATAATTCTTCGAACGAGTTTAAAGCCGCGTAATCAGGTGGGGTTTCTTTCAGTTCAAAGTTCAACTCATTAATATGTTCTATGATTACTTCAAATTTGTCATAAAGTTCGCTGATAGTCTCAGATTGGGCTAGAAATGGCTCATTCGAACGATAATCGTAATTGGAAATGCCTTTGCTTATATCGTATAAACGATTAATTCGTTCATAAATAGCTTCTTTTTTGGCAATGAGTTGTTTTAATTTGGCTTCGAGTTTGTTAGAAGCCATTATTGGAAATTACTATAAAGAAAGTATATGGAAGGTAAATTAGCAAAAAAATGCAATTAACAAGATGGCGGTTCGTGGCACTAACGCCGAGGCGAAAGTACATATAATATTAAAAGCTGGACAAATCCGCTCGTAAGGACCAAATTATGGAGTGGCAGTCGTGTAGAATAGACTGACTCCTTTTTTATGCGGAATGTAGGACCTTGAGATATACCTAAGGCTTGGATAAGCATTCGGTTAAAACGGCCTATATGTGGATATATGAAGGGGTAGAAGTTTCAGCAATTCGGCAACTCGACAGGGGGCTTGATAATCGCTTACCTTGCTCGCTTGCTGATGATTTCTCCTGGTGATCACCAGATTTCTTCTGGACACAAGTGGCTCCTTCGGAAGATACTGGTTCTGCGGCGAATTTCAAAACGGCGCGCGCGCGGGCCATAGAGGCGCTGGACACACGCAATCTCAATGATGTACGGATCGAAACTGGAATGCAATCACTGTCGATGCTTCCGGGAGGGCGAGTCGATTCTATCTCGCTCCCTCATTTGCCCGCAAAGGGGACAGCGATATCAAGTTGTCTTGTCACCGAATCGGAGAGAAAAAAAAGGAAATTATAAAAAAATTAGAGGCTGAAGGCCTCAACAAATTCTGACATTAATTTATTTACAGATTTTTGTTCTTAATTTAATATAGACGTGATATCCTATTTGTTTAAAATTTATTTAGTATGTATTTAGGATCGTACGAATCGGACAAACTAAAAAAATCATTTGTCTATCATGTTAAATATATGACAGGAATTTCGGGTTAAAGATTTCCTATAACGGGTAGGTATCTTGCTACCCGTGTTCCACATGTCATCAAAATCCAGTAGATTTTGCGTAATTGAGTAACTAACATACTCACACACATTCAAAACTTTCATTTTTATAATATTAGTAGGTAGTATTATGAAGAAACAAACATGGAACTCAGAATTTTATTTTTGATCTACCTATGTTATCGTACCTAATATTGACGCAAGAATACGACGATTTAAAAGTGCTATTTTTAGCATATTTAAATAAAATCATTTTCATTTCATTTATAAGGTACTCTATTTAGAGAACGTATAGAAAAATTAATATACTGTACTGCTGGTTGTGTATGAGTTACAGGAGGCATTTTTTTTCAATTTTGTAAATAGTGCGAATTGCTACTTGTTTACAAGAAATCGCCGATGTACGATACGCTCCTGGACCCATAGATATACTATTATTGTTCAAATAAGGCAGGATTTAAATCTGAGGAGTTTTATACGCTTAGAATAGAATAGAATCATTTATTTGCATAGATTACATTAAATTTATACAGATCTTAAGTTTAAGTGTAACCAACCACTTACCTTCTTACTTACTGCTTAAACACTAAAATCGTCATATTAAGTGTTACTGTTATAATTAAATTACAACATTGTTATAAACTACAATTAGTGATAATTTAGCAGAATTATTATTTATTATTATGTAGGCATTGTTAAAGAGCTTTTGGCGGTTGTAATAAATTATTATTTCCTACCGCCTAGGCTCTCGACGTTAATAATGCAGATCATTATTTCCGATTAAGTTCTCGTATTGTTTAGCAAAAACCAATAAATAAAATCCCAAAACAATTTTACACTCAAATTTATTTATATAAGTATTCTTATATAAGTATTTAGGTATATTTTAAAGTGGTCAAGCTAGAATGGAATCATTTCCAAGCTTGCTTATTGAATTTCATTCTTCACTCTATTTATCATGGCTGTTTGTGAAAATAATATCGAAAGAAATAAAAAGAAGAGATTTTTGTTTTATGATCATGATATTATTTTTGTTATACAGTTCAAAAAAACAGGTAGGTAGGTACCTATTTTAAGTTTATACGATACTAACGAAACCCTTCGTAAATGTTATAGAGAAAATTTTGATTAAATTGGAGAACGTAAAAATATAAATCTTTTTATATTGTAAAAATATTTATCTCATCAGGTTATCTTACGTTTTATGAATCAAGTACTCGTAGATATAATAAAACAACATTTACGATTTCAGAAAACCTAAGATTATCCAATATTTTCTATTGAAGTTTTCCAATTTTATTTTATAACTCGAGGCCGTCTAAAACGGCCACATTGACGAATTAATATGTTCCATTTACTATTTACTAAATATTTAAAAATGAATCTTATGAGACATCAGATAAGGTTCATTTTAAAATATTTAGGAAATGGGAATTGGGTCATATTGTGATTTGTCAAGGTGGACTTTTTAGAACCCCCAGACCCGGGAAGATGCAGCACTTATTGCTTACTAATGCTTTAAACTTTACTTGCACATCTTATTGGTTACTAATGTTTGTATAAGATGTTTTATCTATAACTTTTTTATCATTTTCTTATACCGTACCGTTTTCGCAGATCGTTTTCTTATATGCATGCAGTTCCATTGGAGATAAATTTCTCTGAAGATAAAAAGCGAGCAAAATTTTAGGAAGTAGGTACAAACTTTTCCATGCAGTCGAGAGCAGATAAACCTGCCCCTGAGATAGGAACAAGTGAGGTAGAGGGGTCAGGTATTATCTGCCCCCGACTGTACTTATAAATACCTATATATTGAAAATGCTACATCCAAGCAATTGCGTAAGTTTGCAATTGAAAGTTGTAAGGTGCAAGAAATCAACGTCGTCTTTGAATCGTCTCAATGGATTTTCCGCGTTTTTCTTATTGCACATCGTGATAATCCAGATGCATTGAATGAGGAAATATAATATTTCTTTCCGTGCAATATATATTATCACGTAGATGTGAATTATGCGCCTTCCTTGCTTCAAAAGTTTGGTTATCCATACATATTATAAATGCGAATGTTTGGATGTGAGTTTGTGAGTTTGTGAGGATGTTTGTTACTCAATCACGCAAAATCTACTGGACGGATTTCGATGAAATTTGGTACAGAGGTAGATAATGACCTGGAATAGCACATAGGCTACTTTTTATCCCGGGAAAAAGCACTGTTCCCGTGGGAAATTCACGCGGGCGAAGCCGCGGGCAAAAGCTAGTTATTAATAAGTACTACTATTATATTATCATTATCTTTGATACTAATATTGTAACATGATATTTAGGTTGCTATTCTTTTGTTATGTGAAAGGACTGATGGCAATGCCTAAAAATGATAGGCAAGACCGATTTAGTATGAGAGACTTAGAAAATACGCTGTCTTTGAAAGGTAACCACACTGTAAGCAAATTCAACTGAAAAGTCCGAAGGCTTGTGTTGTGTATGACGTCAAAATGGATTGTCTTTGAGCAAGGAGCAAAAGGCTGGACGCCACGGCCCCACATAAATAACTCAGACGTTGAAATTTTCAACCCATTTGTTTCACAATTTATTTTACAGAACAATGGACGAACATTATTTGTGGACGGCTGAGAAATTGTGTCGTCTTATGCGGTCTTAAGTAGATCGGGAAGAGAAACCAAGTAACGACGTGGTATAATTTATTTTGGTTAACTTTGTGTATTCTGACTTTACCGATAAATTACTTTGAGACAAGCCCATCTATAAAAATATGTCATTCTCACACAAAAAATCAAATAATTCCTCAATCCGCTACGTAGGAATAATATATATATAAGGGAAAAAGAAGTGGCAAATATTGTCTTTTTACAAAAACTAAAAAGTTTCAGTCAATTGTAGTGCAAATACATATTTTATAGATGCGTTCTTATAGCGATTGGATGTAAAACTGCAAAGTTTTATTTATTTGAGAAAAAGTATATAGATTTCTTCTGAATTTGCTTTACAACAATATTTTTTCAAATAAAATACAAATGCCTTAGGAACATAGATAAAATACCGCTTCGGCATAATTTTATGGGACGAGTTCAGAAAATCTTTTCGTGCACACTTATTAGCATTTAAATGTCTCATATATAAAGTTGCTGTGAAAAATGGGAAGGTCCTAAGTTGTTTAGCAAGTTGAGACTTTATGCATAGGAAATATAAATGCCTCTATAATATAAACTACTCTTTTTTGACTTGTTTATACTGATGATGCAATAAGTAAATAGTTAACGATTTGTCAAAATAACATATCTCCAAAATTTTAATTTACGAAACGTTATACGTACGTATATATATATAACGTATTACGTTAAAAAAAAGTAATATCTTAATAGTATCTTAATATTACCATATTTATCCCAAAAGTCCTATATCCTATTAAAAAGGCTTATTTAAGATGAGAATGCTATTCCAAATTAACGACTAAAATATAACCAATAGACGATCATTGATTTAAGTTCGGCTTAACATCCCATTAAACCAAAGAAAGGCTTTCAAGGAACAATATATAGCAAACTTATGGTGAGCGTAATGGAGCGGCCTTGTTTTAAGATAAATGGCTGGGCTGTGACTTCACTTTTATGGCAGAAGTTAAGTATTATGTATTGTTTGTCGTATTTGTAATTAATGTGAGTTCCTAAATGTTGCAATGTTTTATATAAAAAAATGTGTTTCCATGAATACTCAGTCTGTTATTAGCTGTTAATTTGAAAATACATCCTAAAATCTGACAGCAAGCCACAGCAAGCTTATTTAATTAGATTTAAAAAAATGGAGATTTAAAAATCGCAGGAAAACGATGGATGCAGGAGTCTTTCAACCAGTCTTAGATGGATATTAATCCAGCAGAGGAAGGAATACGTATTGCTACATATGATATAATATTTCAAAATATATGATAATTTAAACCTCTTTAAAAAAATCTGCGATGTACATAGTATAAACACCCGCAATAAGAATAAACTTTATACGCCCTGCTTTAGGCTTAAAAAGGTTCGGCGGTCTTTCGTGGGTCAAAGTGTAAAAATGTTTAACAAGCTCCCTGACGAGGCTATAAATTTACCGATGCAAAAATTTAAAACATATCTTAAAAATACTTTGATGAATAAAGCGTATTACACAATAAGTGATTATTTGAACGATACAAAAGTTTGGTCTCTCCCTACAACTTCGCCACTCCACACTTGATTACATTCTTTTGATATTGTGAAAAATAACCTTACCTTTCTTTTTTAAATTTAATTACATTGACATTTAATTGTTAAACATGTACGTGTATTGTGATCTTCAAGTGACTGAAAGTATTTATTTTTCTAAAATGTTCAAACTTGCGAACGGGTATTGCCAGGGGATCCTGCTTCGATCCTGATTCGAATTTTATTTTTATTTTTTGTTCTTAACCAATTCATCGTGGTTACTTGATCACAAACATAACATGTTTTATTATATTATTATTATTTCTTTACTTATATTTTATTTTATTTTTGACTGTACACAATCTAGTGTATGTACAAAGTTAATGAATAGCCCCTCTGGCATGCTAGGCGACCAAGACTGTTTCATGAGTTTCTTTCGGCATTTCTTCTCAGCAGTGGTCGTTCCGAAATGCTAGTAGTTTGTAGCTTTGAGACATAAAATATTATGATTAAATAATTAGTTATCGACGTGAAAAAAAGCCTTCATTGAAGGCCAAGTTTCAATAAAAAAATTTGACTTTGACTTTGATAATCGAAGCAAATTATATATTTATCAGTCCAGTAGAAAAATGTATCTATGAAAGCCATTAACCTATCTCGCATGGGATCTGATTGAGATACAATTTCAATTCTTCCACAATGTTGTCACAAGTCACAACTGTTACACAGTTAACTACAAACAATAGAACAACCATAAGAGACAGTTAAACATAGAGCACTTAAGTTTTGATGACTACTAATCGCCATAATTATGTTGTAAAGTGAGACATTATAGAGTTGCTGTGTTGAAAACTTCCTACATTTGAATACTCATTTGTAGTGTAGTTGTTGCGAGACAAAATTCTGGAAATTTTTGGAAACAATTGAAAACTTGCGGCGTTTAGTGACTGTAATAATTTGACTATGTATTTATTTTAAAACACAGCATGGGAACACAGTTACATAATATCACATTACATGCAAAGTGATGTTCCGTTTTTGCCTTTTTTTGTACGGAGCACTAAAAATGGTTATTAAAAAAATATAATTTCATAACCCACGTAGAATATGTTAAAATTAGTTAGATTTGTGGAGTAAAACTTATAACAAAAAAAAAGATATGGTGATAATCTCGAAGGCCGAGCCCTTTGTGTACATGGACGATCTAACGGTATTGATCTTTCTATCTATCATACAAATAAAAGTATATACAAACATACACACCTCAACAACCTTTTAAAGCCCTTCATTTTGATTCAAATTTTATTATTTTGTTCATCTGTTTATCGCGTATATAATCCGCGATTTTGTTTTTATGATGACGTCACATAGCATAAGTCACTCGGAGGAATGCAAGGAATAAAACAATACTCCTCACATCAAAATTTTCCGTTCCGTTCAGGACTTATGGTGGAATAAAGAAACTTACATACATACATGCATGAACGCTGAAAACATAACACTCCTTTTTTGGTCAGTCGTGTAAAAAGATATGATGATAATCTCGAATAAACCCTTTATGTACATGATTTTGTATGTTCGTGCTACGGATGAGTTCCTTACAAAAGAATCGCTCCATTATTTATTCAAAGAACTCCGATGCCTACGGACGATGTCTTTGTAGTCACACGCAGGCTGTAAGTAATTTGATGCTACGGAATATCATAATAGTTCTAAGCATATCACACTACTGTTTGTTAAAGGGTGTGTAAGTTGTTTAAAAGTTAAATTAGAGTTAGGGCCAGTTTCATAACCAGGCACGTACTGACTTCGTGTCTGTGTATTGTGGAATTAAACACACACAACAACCTGACACGACACGATGACTTCATTAGAAACATTATAGAAGGAAAAGTAAAAGGAAGAAGGGGCCCAGGAAGACCAAGACAGGGCTACATGAGGCAAATAAAGGAAAAAGTGAGCGTCGGGTCGTATCAAGAAGTAAAACAGTTGGCAATGGAGAGAGAATAATTGGTCAAGTGCGTGTCGGGCCACGAACAATGTAGGGTTCCGAAGGTACCAATCCTGTAGAAATGCGGACACATGAAATTATATTTACTTCCACTTTTATATAACTAATGAAAATAACCTAAGTATATACCATCACATAGAATGAAAATTGTTCCTACGAATATTTTTCATACTAAAATCAATTTTGTAAGTTTATCGTCTATTACTCATTAACGTGTAAAGTCTTAACATAGCCGTGATAATTTTCCTTTTAAATTCATTATATTTGCTAGTTATTATAATTTGTTTCATGTATCCACCCTCCACCATTTTCCTGTTCGAGGGGGGAACACTTGACTCTAACAAAATTTATCACTTTAAAAATTGTTCTTTAGACACTCATAATATTTTTTAAAGACCTATCAAATGATACCCCACACGATGGTATAATCGAGAGAAAAAAAAATCATCCCCACTTTAGGTGTAGGGGAGGCCCCCTAAAAAAATATATTTTTCCTAATTTTATTCTACAGTTCGCTCCGCGTAATATATATGTATATCTCTTCCAAATTACAGTTTTCTAGTACTAGTAGTCTCAGAGATTAGCCGCAGACAGACGGACGGATGGACGGACAGACATGACGAAACTATAAGGGTTCCTTGTTTACTTCGGAACCCTAAAAATGGAAGGAACTCCACCGACAAGAGCCTCGCTCTTAAATTTGATGCTGATGAACAACTTTCTTGGCAATGTCAAAGGAGTGGTTTTGCTATAAGCTTTCTCTATTTCGCATATGGAAAACCTTCGTGGCGTAGTGGCCACCACTACACCTGTCTGCCATCTGGAGGCTCTGGGTTCGATTCCCATTGCGGGAAAATATTTGTATTCTTTTTCAAAGATACCTATTTGTCTGCAGTTCTGGGTATGTTGTGCACGTTTTTGTGTTTGTGTTCATCAGATCCTCGAGTTCCACGACACAAGCTTAGTGCTTAGTACTTACTTTTTGAGTAAAAAAATAAACACAGTTATATACGAGTAGAATATACAAGGGCAAGTTACACTTAAATTAGATTTTTAGGGTTCTGTACAAGAAATGGAATCCTTATAAGATCACTCGTGCGACTGTCTATCCGTCTGTCTATCACAGTCAATTTGCTTCGAATCAACGGGACTAAATCAGGTGTTTGGTAGGATGGTGTAATCTAATGACCCACAACACAAATGTAAAAAGGTGGTAAAAAGTAAATAAATATTTTTTTTAAACAAGGGTCATTTTCGGGGACCAACTGAGGAAATTAAAAAAAGTTTTGGAATGTGTCCTTACTGTGTCATATATCAAATGTAAGAGCTTATTACGAGGATCTTAAATACGAGCCTACCTATATTTTAGTTATTATTGCAAAATAAATTATTTTGATTTTATTCATGAAAGAAGATGAAAATTGACCCATGTTCTCCGAAACTACTGAGCTCAAAATTCTGGAAAAAAATACAAAATATACCTAGTTAATTGCATGTAGATTACAGGAAAACCTGTAAGAATTGACATTGTACGGAACCCTCTCCACGCGAGTTCAACTCGCACTTGGCCAGTTTTTATTTTTCGATTACGTCACATGCAGGTCCCATTATGTTTGGAAGTAACTATAATTTCTTTTTCCCAATATAACCAAAGTGATTGATGTGATGTCAAAGGCAATTGTGTATATAGAAACATTTTCCTTGCCCTTTGACCTATCGTAACAGTACATAAAAACAAGTACATCGATCGATGCCAAAATGAGTAGAATCAGTAATTTATTACCATGTTTTTCTACCATTCTGAATGGGGAATGGTCTTTTGTAGATAATGTTGGAGGACGTTACGTAAAATGGAGAGTGCCGTTTTGGAAAAATGAATTTTAATGAAAGAAAAGCGTGAAAGTTATTAAAGTGTGGAAGGAATTAGAAAAAGCTTTTTCCCAGCAGTGGGAGTAAAAGTTTTATTGTTTATTTTATCATAATCATGATTTATATGATATTAGTAGTGATTATTAAAAAAAAATTTTTTTGTTGTAGCTATAACATGTCCCACTGCTGGGCAAAAGCCTCCCCACTCTTTTTCCAAGTGTCCCTATCTCTAGTCTTTTCTATCCACTTTCTGTCGAATGCCCTAAGTTCATCCGACCATCTTGTCTTAGGCCTAAAAAAAATTACTGATTACTAATTACTAAAAAAATTACTGTGTAAAAAAATTACTACAGATTACTAATTACTAAAAAAAAATACTGTGTACTAATTACTAAAAAAAATTACTGTGTAAAAAAAAATAACTTCGGAAAAAGCCTGAAAGTGTAATTTTGGTAATGTCAGATTTAAGTTATTTATATATAGCAAAGTAATTCACAGACTTCGAAGTCTGTGAATTACTTTGCTAAATAAATAAGTATAATTTTATAAAATTACAATTATATATTATTATAATAATTTATATAACATTGCAAACGCACATATTGCATTATCATACACTTACACACACTTGGAATAATAATTCCAAAAATTATATCATCAAATAATATAAAAGCACATTCTTCTCCAAATACCTATAACACACATCACACAAAAAAGAATCGCTAACAAGAACTTCGAAGTGTCTTACCTTAACTTGGAAAAACTTCGTACAAACTTTTCCCCCGCCCAAAAACACTTACAAACTTCGTCACTATCACTAACATCGTTATTTTTGTTATCAAGACATTATTCGCACTTCGATTATACTTGTCTTTTTTTTATTTAAGTAATAGTTACGAATGTTAGGAGGTATACTAGAGAGGGTTACAGGCGACCTCTTCGGGTCAAAACCTGATTCGGACTGAATCGCTGAAGGCTTTGAGGTAGCTACTTTGAGTTTGCACTGCACACGCGCACGGCTCTCAACCTATGTAGCTGAACTTTTATGAAATGCCATGAGTAATTACTTTTATTGTATTATAATTTACTAGCTTTTGCCCATGACTTCGCTTGCGGGAATATCGTTTTTCAGCAGCTTCACCCTCATTTTTAAAATCCAATTCAGTCAGCGATCTGTTTTCTACGAAGTGGCATTTGAAAGACCTGTTCCGTGTTTTATTCTTTTTTAATGTGTCTAGGCTATAGATACTTATAGAAATACCTACTAAAAAAACGTGCCAATTTTCACTCGAGGGATTTTGTTATGGCGGATTGTACAATGAAGATTATTACTTATTTCATTATCATATCGATGGCTTAGAGTGAAAACCTCGGATGTGATTTTTTTGGCAATTTTACTTTATTACAGTTTTGAAAAGAAAATACGAGGTATTCACTATAAGCCTAAGATTTTTAGAAAAATACGACAAAATAAAGGATTTCTAAAAATAGACGGTTATTATATGTATATGTGTATAGATGAGCTGTCATCTACTATCGAAAGGACTGTGAAGGCTCCTTTAATGGCGGATCGGCCGCAAAGTAGTTGTACTTATACAATTTAGTACGAGTAGGTATTTTCGCTCCATAGGTATCTCGCTCATAGCTCTCTATAGTCTAGGCAGAGGCACTAGCTATAACTCTGGATCGTGTAAGAAAAAATAAAAGGTCATTGCCCTGGCACCTACAACAAGACATTTTTTTTTTGCGATAATTATCGCTTTCCATAGATTGGTATCGCAAACTATCGTCCCTCGTGAAATCTTAGTACCGGCGCGTAAAGGTAGTTGAGCTACTCTGGCGTAACTCCAAATAAAATAAAGTCGAGGTATAACGTCACGTATTATAACGGCGAAATCTATAGGAAATATTAATTATTATTATGTTTCGAAGTTTATTATGATATATTAAATGCCTTCTTTTACTCAATTCCATCTGTAACTGTAGAACCTAATATTTTTAATAAAGCAAATAAAATAAATGGCCCTTGAATTCGTAAAAAATCAAGTTATATCGGTTTGTCGCAAGTCGTAATGTTTCGTGTGATGTCAGACTCGCTCCGCCTAGTCAGAAGTGCGGCACCTTTGGCTTGGCGGTTATTTTATTTATTTATTTAACCTTTATTGTACAAAAATACAGAGTAAACGTACAATAGTAGAGCTTAATGCTAAAGCATTATCTACCAGCCAACCTTTGGGTTATACAGAAAATTTTAGGTGGGTGTATAATAAAGATATTATTACTAAGTACATATACTTAAGTAAATAATAATATCATACATAATTAAATACGAATACCACAATAAATATTTATATAGAGGTAAATAAATATATATGTAAATAATACATAAGTATATATATACAAATAATATAAGCAGCGAAACTCATAGATAGAATTTGTACACTTGTGTCTTTCTTTCTTGTGTCTACGGTTTTGACGAGCTCGACGCCCGCCCGGCACCGCGGTCTCGTACGAACTTCATTCCGTTGAATGTGCCCATATGGCCACATATGCTTTTGCAGGTTATTTTTAGTTGTGAATTATTGATTGTTTTTGTTTCGCTATTTGTTTTTGTTAATGTTAATAGTTTATTAGTTGTTTTGTTTGATTAAGCAAAAATTTTTCTGGCTTCTATTGGCATAAAGACCCCCATATTTTTTTCTTAGGTAAATAAATATCTCTAAGTACAGACACAGACCAGTTACAGTTTTATTATCTACATTATGATCGTGGTTTCTGATATGTTTAAATATGTTGTTATTGTAACAATAACAGTTATTCTCCAAAATACTGAATATTTTTTTAGTCACGTATCTGCGCCTTAGGCTTACATAGGTACTTTTGTTCCTTTTGCACAACCTGTCATACGTTATATTCAACCCCACATACATAAATACCAATTGGGTTTGTTTTTATTTTAATGTCTTTAAAAAAATGTTTGTGACGTCTGACAAGGTCATTATGCTCACCCCGCCTTCTACTGCGATTCGCAAGGAGACGTATTTGCGATAATTTTGTAAGACATTGTATAGTATCGTTTCCAAAAATGGTGTACATTGGTAGAGAGACGTCAATGACCTTTTGTCCAGATTTATATCGCTTATACTATAGGTATCCATATTTGTGTATCAATGTGTAAATTTTTCATACATTCTATTTTAAAATATAGGAACGTAAGATTGGCGATATTAGATTGGAGATATTGAATTTGTGCCAGATTTTTAAACCTTGACTTAACAATAAATTATCTATCCTAATCCTAACTAATATTATAAATGCGAAAGTAAGTTTGTTTGTTCGTTTGTTTGTTTGTTTGTTTGTTTGTTACCTCTTCACGCTTTATCTACTGAACCAATCTTCCTGAAATTTTGCATACACATAGTTGGAAGTACGGAGAAGGACATAGAGTACCTTTCATTCCGGGAAAAAACACTATTCCTGTAGGAAATTCACGCGGGCGAAGCCGCGGGCGAAAGCTAGTTAACTATAAATGTAAGGTGCTCAATTCTAGACTTATTTATTTACTTAAAACCTTTTTTTATTTCAAAAATCTGTGACCAATAGGCACCTGAGCAGGTGACGAATTTGCAATTTTTATTCCAGGGGACGAGTAGGTACTTTCAAAATAAATTAAAAATGTTTGGTCTCCTGCCGGGGGACGAATGGGTACCTTTATAGGAGCCGAATCTTCAACTTTTATTCCAGGGGACGAATTTTAGGGTGCGAGTGGGTACCGACTCACCATTAGACCAAACAGAAAGACAGTACAAAACATTTGGCTGATGAAAATAAAAAAGTCACAAAATTTGAAACAGCCATAAAGCCAATTGTGAGTGTTTTCAAAAATGAAAACAAGCTATAAATTCACACAAAAACAACACAATTCACCAAAACAGGAAGGTACTATTTTGGTTACATGAGGACGCCTCTTGTACACTCTTATTATCTTGAAGCGGTGGTGGCTGAGTGGTAGGGCGTCCGCCTGTGGCTGCAGGTCCCAGGTTCAAATCCTGCCCGGGCTATATGAGTTGGTATACCAATCTGACTCATGTGTGGTAGTTGTCATCGACCACCACTTGCTTCCGGTGAAGGAAAACTTCGTGAGGAAACCTGCACTCTGGTTGATGATTATCAGCTAGTGTGTGAAATGGCGAAGGCAATGGTAATCCACTCCATTAACATTGCCAACATAGGTGTTGTGTGTGTTTTATTAAATATTATAAGAATAAATAGTTAATTATGATATATTTTGATGATATGCATTAATAGTTCTCAGCTTAAGTACAGAATTAATTATGCATTACCTTAAGTCCTAGATAGGTACTTAGGTAAATAACTAAACTGCTAATTGAATTTTTAATTAGATACATTAATAATACCTAATTAATTTTAATTTGGAAAATTCCTTTGAAAAGCCTTGATAGTTTTTAAAAATTATAAGAGCAATGCGCTTACTTATTTACCGTCCTATAGAAAAAAAACGCAATTGAGTAGCTTTTCAATACTCTGATAATAATATCATTATTTCAGCAAATTAATGTTGAATGCACTGTTTTTCTGTAGAAATTTACAGAAACTTCAAATAATGTAAAAAAAACAACCATTGCTACAAATGTATGATTGTCTTTTAACATTATTTATTTGGATAATTCATATTATATTTACCCATTGGGGTACCGACTCTACCAATGTTCCCTGAAATTTCCACACTGTGCCCATTCGTACCTTCAAATTTTTGAGGTTTCTACTCGTCCCCTGATCTTTTAAATCAGTACATCAGTTTACTGATCACGGTACAGGCAACAGCAATCAAAGTACCAAAATTATTGCAAATTGGCCCCTATTACCTTTGCATACCTAGAGATCTATTTAGGATAACTTGATACGCTGTTGACTGTACTTACCCATGTAATTGAAAGTGCATTGTAGTGCTTTGAGCTTTGAGAGCTACATTGTTACCTTGCCTCGAAAACAAAGGTCTTAATAATCAGGATTCTCTTTGAAAATTTGGACTGTTTGGTGACTAACTAAAGTTCTTGAAATAAGTTATATTCCAAAGCAAATAAATATACAACTAAGTACTAATGTACTATTTATGAATAAAACAGAACATAATATTATCTGTGATAAGACTTAACATTTATAACAATGTCTTTGGAGACCAAGCTGTGTAGAGTTTGATACATCGCTTCATTTTTGCTTTGGTAAGCTAAAGTAAATTTATCGATGACGATGACGGATGTAGCCAATGTTGAAAAAAAATGTAATAAGTATATATAATTTAAGTACATTTGCAATATTAATGACTAATTATTAAAAATAAAAAACACGACTGACAACTTACATAACCTATGTCACTCGGAGGAATGCAAGGAATCTAACAATACCTCCCACATCAAAATCTGTTAAGCCGTTCAGGACTTATGGTGGAATAAAGAAACTTACATACATACATACTCACATAAATGAACCCTGAAAACATAACACTCCTTTTTTGGTCAGTCGGGTAAAAATGCAGCCAGTCTTTTCAAAGTATAAAATACTTTATTTTGATGATGTAATAGATGGTTATTTTGAACGAATGACATTGGTCAGGAGAGACAGAGGGCATTACATTATATATTTTTTTATTAAATTATGAGTAAGAATACGAAGTCATCGTGGCTCGATGACCCAAGTAATGTGCATCTGTATTATAATTAAAAGCTTATGTTAATGAAAGTCTCGAACATTAATTTACCAAATCCCAAGACAAAACCGAGCTTACACGTTGTAGTATATTATTAATTAAAAGGAGTCGAGTTACCGACCTCAGGGGATCTCACAGGAAGTTTCTTAACGGCTATATCTGAAATAATTTCACATAATCACAATGTTTTCAGGGATAATTATTTATTCATCAGAATTATCATATTCCACCAGTTATCATTGTATTAAGCAAACTTACTAGGCCAAACCCAGTAGGTAAATATTTATTTTCTCTATTAGGTGTTATCTCAGTTATTTTCTCTTTTCGAGTAGTATAATATGTTATGGTCCATAATTCATGTCTTTGTCCCTCCATACTTTCTTTGACTTTTCTCTATTTATATTTCCACCTATATCCTGGCACAATATTTTCCTCATAATACAGGGTGTCTCTCGGCAGGGTAAGGATTTTGAAATTGAATATTTTATAAACCCTTGGAAATGGACGAGGTGGGGTGTACGTAGCAGATTCAACGTTCGTGCAGATTGGTCAATTACTATGTCATTACTATGTAATATGTCATAGTGGTCAGGCGCAGACCGTGTGTGTATCGAGGCGTTTTTCGAGGGCGGATAATCGTATGTTACGGCTCGGCGCCAGTTTTGTTTACATTACAACATAAGAGTTTTCAGGATGGACCAAGCGAAAACCTAATCGTAAATGGATACAGGAGTTGCGTAGTATAGGATCAGTCATAAATCAGCCGCGGCCGGGCCCAAACAGTCATCAACTTCAAGATCTGAAGGAGCAATAAGCGAAGTTGACGCAAGCGTTCGTCGCAATCCTCGTCTGTCGATACGCAAAAGAGCATCAGCCTTAATCCACGTATCGACAAATGATAACAAGTTATCTAGCTTGAAGGATATCTTGCCTACAGTTCACGAACGTACTTTTAGCAGGATGGAGCTACTGCAACAGCCGCAATGGACCAGCTTCGCGAGTTTTTTTTCCTCGAAAATTGATATCCCGCTTTGTTAATACAGCATGACCTCCACAATCACCAGATTTGACCCCTATGGATTTTTTCCGCGTGGAACTAACCTTATGAGCAAAGTTTTCATCAGTATTCCAACGAATATAGTTGAGCTCAAAAAAATATCCACCACGAAATTATGAACATCGATTCTGCCTTGCTCCGGCGAGTCACGCAAAATGCAATGACGAGATTCCACGAGTGCGTGCGACGTGATGGAGGTCATCTCGATGACCTTCCATGTCTTTTAAAAAAAATAATATCCAACAAAATAACTATAATGTTTATCAATTGTTGATAAACATTATAGTTATTTTTTTATTTAATTTTAAAATCCTTACCCTGCCGAGAGACACCCTGTATAACTCTTCTACTTATATTAACGTGTCAATGTCCAATGTGCAATTCAAATGCCTCTCAATGCAAGTCTGAACACTGTTCTTTCCACCGACTTGATACTACCAAAAACAGAGCACTTTTCTCTAAGTGTGTTGTTTGTATTAAATTGTTACTACACGATAAACATCCACATACATAACTGTTAGTGGCACTCGAAAGTGAGTGGCGACTTTAAAAGAAAAATAAAGTTTAGGGGACCAAGAACGATCCACTCTAAAAGCTTGGAGTTCTAACAGCAATGAAGTTTATGGTAATGTTCCAAATGGCACGTAAAGCGCTGTCTACACAAGTTTTCCGTTAAATTGTTAAACTGTTCATTATTTGTTCATAGCTGGAGCCGTTCTGTTCCAAATTGAGTTCAGCAAGTCCTTGTATAAAGTTACATCGATCCTTCCTTCAGTTGTTGTACTTTAGTTTCATTGTTTTGTCAGGATCAAGATATTCTTAATTCAGTTTTAGTTACAAAATTGTAGGGGAACTGGGAGAGATTTTTGAGGATTGTAAGTGGAAATCATAGTCTTTGATTGTCCCTAAAGGATACAGATCAAAATTCTATTTTATCAAGAACCAATTTGATGGTCGGAGATGCTTCAGTGTGGAAAATTAATGTGAGGTCCTATGTCCAATAGAGGCTTCTTGTGGCTGAGATGGTGACAGCTTCATATTCTTTTGCATTAAATCAATCACAAAATGAATAAATGAATGAAATAAATATTTGAAAAGCACACACATGCTAAGCTAATTTATAAGATTACGCACATTTGATTGATTGAAAGGGCAAAACTATACCCAATTCACTCATTCATAGACAGTTAACCCTCGTTGTGAATAAATAGTGAACCGAGTATCAATTCTGAGTCTCTCTCGTATCGGAGACCAAGATCCACTTTGGGGTCACTGAGCCAGCGGAGTAAGTAAGTAAGTACGTAGAAAGTAAGTACTTTGTAAACTTTTGAAACACCATTGTGATACAATTACGATTACATATTAACAAAATCAAGCTGTGATTGTTTTACCTACTTGTAACGGGAACTGCGACTAACTATGACCCAAAATGAGTCTTGGCCACCGATACCTATTAGGGATCTCCATTTAGGCCTGAATTTTAAAAAAATAACTGTGTAAAAAGCACTACCAACAATTCATATACGTTTGAAGCAAAATTATGACGCAATAATGAACTAACTTTAGCAGAATAGACACTCTGATTTGCGGATTAAACTATCCCTGAATATCCCCTGCTAATTCGGGAATTTAATATTGACATGGAAATTCGGTGGCTTACCGACTGGGGCAGGCATGAATTATATGCGACTTTCTATGTTTCTGGTGATGTTTGATAATTAGGACTCTGTAGATACTAGTCGGTTATCGTTTTAATATAATATATTTCAATGATTTGACAAAAAAAAATTACTACGCTACAATAAATTCAATAGATAAGTGTCAACTCTCAACTTAATGAATAACTCAATGTTCTTTTTTGTACAATTACGGCCAGTATTAGTAAAAATTAAGTGCATCTCTATTATGGTTTCAGAAATTGCTTTAACTCTAACTGAAATTTGTACCTTTTGTGTACGGAACCCTAAAAATATCATTGAATAGACGATTATTTCGATATTTTGAAAAACAGTATCAAAGCTTTCACATTTTTCTTAATCTATAAAGTTTTATGTTTCTCTGACGAAACACTTCGGAGTTTAATTTATACTTTTTATCAAGCCCGTCCTAGTTACCCAAGCAGTGGGATCATGAAGTTTAAAAGTAGGTCATGGGGGTCAGTGATAAACAACACGCCTGTCTATTATGGGGGTCATTACTACGCAGACTGCACAATTTTAAGACACACAGACTTACGTCATCAAGTTTCATTAATGTAACAAGGAGATAGACAGTTCTATTTATTTTTTTATTTACTTAAATTAATTGGAATTGGATGTTTATGTATGTATTTGTTATAAAATATAGTATCGTTGAGTTAATATATCATAACACAAGTCTCGAACTTACTTTGGGGTTAACTCAATCTGTATGATTTGTCCGTATATATTTATTTTTATTTAATTTTACAATTTCGACATAAATTAGAAATATGCTATGGTGATTCACTAATTCACTAGTAAATACGTGAGCAGATTTAAATCTTAGCATAATACACATATTTTATTTTGATTCTGTAGAAATATTTTTTTTTTGTTTTGTTATAATCCCCTTGGGTCCAAACCCTGAAATATGAAATGCTTACACAAATCAATCAACCCCAAACCCAACGTACAATATTTGCTCATATGCTCAAGGGATGAGGGTAAATAATACAATTTAGATTCATTCAAGCCTCACTGGTCGCAGTACTTTGAGTCTTTCATTATTTCAGAACAAAAAAAAAAACAAAATAAAAACAAGAGTATCGGTATATTATAAAAGGTCAATGTCCTCACCAGGTCACATTCCCCGAGTAAATAGTGAGCCAGCGCGGGGCGGAGGCCTAGGGCTCTGCTCTGAGCCAGTAGCGAAGCGACGGTGTTCTTGGTTAGATAACTACAGGTAGATAACCGTGTGTATCCTAATCTATACATATAATAAAACAGTAAAAATATTTTGTCTGTACATTTAGTATTTTTGACTAAAATGGATAGAGGGACACTTAAAAAGAACAATAGAAAGCAAAAAATTTTTTTTGGAATTTCTTGTCTGTCTGTCTGTCTGTCTGTATGTATGTACGCGTTTCACGCAAAAACTACTGGACGGATTTGAATGAAACTTTTTTTGTTGTATAGCTATTAAGCCTGGGCAACATATAGGCTATAATTAATTTTGAAAACTGGAACACCTGATGAAGAACCATAACAGAACAGCTAAACTATAAGTAATATGGAAATGGTGCCTTAACAAAAATCGTTCAACCTGATGAGCATTTTCTGCTGACGTATAAAAATTGAAGATCTGGAACATCTGATGAAAAGCTCCAAGAGACCAGCTACACTATAACATATATGGAAATGGCGCCTTAGCAAAAATCGTTCAACCTGATGAGCACTTTCTGCTGACGTATAAAAATTGAAGATCTGGAACATCTGATGAAAAGCTCCAAGAGACCAGCTACACTATAACATATATGGAAATGGCGCCTTAGCAAAAACCGTTCGACCTGATGAGCATTTTCTGCTGACGTATAAAAATCGAAGATCTGGAACATCTGATGAAAAGCTCCAAGAGAGATTTTTCATCTAAGCGAAACTCACGCGGGCGAAGCCGCGGGCGACAGCTAGTCTATACATATAATAAAACAGTAAAAATATTTTGTCTGTACATTTAGTATTTTTGACTAAAATGGATAGAGGGACACTTAAAAAGAACAATAGAAAGCAAAAAATTTTTTTTGGAATTTCTTGTCTGTCTGTCTGTCTGTCTGTCTGTCTGTCTGTATGTATGTACGCGTTTCACGCAAAAACTACTGGACGGATTTGAATGAAACTTTTTTTGTTGTATAGCTATTAAGCCTGGGCAACATATAGGCTATAATTAATTTTGAAAACTGGAACACCTGATGAAGAACCATAACAGAACAGCTAAACTATAAGTAATATGGAAATGGTGCCTTAACAAAAATCGTTCAACCTGATGAGCATTTTCTGCTGACGTATAAAAATTGAAGATCTGGAACATCTGATGAAAAGCTCCAAGAGACCAGCTACACTATAACATATATGGAAATGGCGCCTTAGCAAAAATCGTTCAACCTGATGAGCATTTTCTGCTGACGTATAAAAATTGAAGATCTGGAACATCTGATGAAAAGCTCCAAGAGACCAGCTACACTATAACATATATGGAAATGGCGCCTTAGCAAAAACCGTTCGACTTGATGAGCATTTTCTGCTGACGTATAAAAATCGAAGATCTGGAACATCTGATGAAAAGCTCCAAGAGAGATTTTTCATCTAAGCGAAACTCACGCGGGCGAAGCCGCGGGCGACAGCTAGTCTTAACTAATATTATAAATGCGAAAGTGAGTTTGTTTGTTTGTTACCTCTTTACGCTTTATCTACTGAACCAATCTTCCTGAAATTTCGCATACACATAGCTGGAAGTACGGAGAAGGACATAGGGTACCTTTCATCCTGGGAAAAAACACTGTTCCCGTGGGAAATTCACTCGAGCGAAGCCGCGGGCGAAAGCTAGTATCAATATAATAAAGGTCAATGTCCTTACTATTGAGGTGCAAAACTTGAAACAATGAGAAAAGTAACGTTATTGCATTTTTGGCTACAATAAATTAAAAAATGCAATTATGCGTTGCTTTTTTATTCAAACTGGGCTTCAAAATTCACGAGATGTTTCATCGCTATGAGATAACTTTATTTATTTTGTTGATGTAGAACATACTACATTACTGGCATTGGTTTGACGACCTCCGTGGTCAAAGCCCAACGTTCATCACGCCAGTATGCCATACTGGAGGTCCCGGGTTCTATCCCCGGTCGGGTAAAGATGGAAAATGATCTCTTTCAAATTGGCCTGGGTTGTTGGACAGGTTGCTAGCCCATCGCCTATGAGTGGAGGAATCCCCAGTTTAAAGCCCTTTCCCTCGATTGACTCTTACAATCTGCGAGGGAAGAGAAGCAGCTGGCACATTCTATGTTTTTTTCGCTCCCAGACCAACATGGAAGGAAGTCTTGGATGTTATCTATATATATGTTTGTTATAAAATATAGTATCGACGACCTCCATGGCCTAACGGTTATCACGCCAGACTGCCACACCGGAGGTCCCGGGTTCGATCCCCGGTCAGGTCAAGATGGAAAATGATCTTTTTGAGATTGGCCTGGGTCTTGGACGTTTATCTATATATATGTATTTGTCATAAAATATAGTATCGTTGAGTTAGTATCCCATTACACATGTCCCGAACTTACTTTGGGGCTTACTCAATCTGTATGATTTGTACGTATGTATTAATTTATTTTTAATTATAATTATTTATTTATTGATATTTAATTACCTCAGACTTGGATATACAAACTCTGCTCATGGGGCATGAGTAGAAGTAGATAGTTAGTTAGTCCTCAGATAGTTAATTATAGTCATTAAGTACATTATAATAAAATAATTTAAAATGCTATACTTTTTGAAAAATATCATTGCAATATATCAGAGTCGCATGTTTTTCATACATTTGAAAGATTAAAACCATACAACGATTTGTTACCATTAAGCAAGGTCAAAGTAGGTTCGCCGCACCTTAGTAATAATTAATTAGGTACATACAAAATTGTGCTATCATTGCCTAAATTACCTAAGTAGCTCGAACCTGTTGCTAAGTTCGATTAGGGTTAGAATAAAATCTTTAGAAAATAACTATAAAAATCTCCAGGGTCAATTACATAAATATCTATTAAATATTAGGAAATGACAAAACTTTACAACTAAACATTTAACGCGTTTACGATATAAATAATAGAAAACTTTTGACATAATTATTTTTTTCCTGATTGTATAATTTAATGCAAGGAAAAAATATGTATCTATTCGTGGTGCGAATATGTACCTACACAAATTTTAAGTATAACTAGCCTATACCCGCGACTTCATACGCGCATAAAATGCAGTTCCCATAAAAATATCGGGTAATCCTCTCTTAGTGCTCCCCACACTCCCTATAAGGAACAAAATTTAAGCTTTCTACGCCCAGTAGTTTCGGCTGAGAGTTGTCTGTCATTCACTCAGTCAGTACCTAACGGAAGAGTTTTATATAGGTATATATGTCGGAATTGAACACAATATCATCAACATCAGAATCATCAGAATCAGATAATGGGTTCAGGGGGGCGAGCTCAGAAATGGATAACCAGAGCGGTAAACACATGTACTGTACAGGTACTTTAACAATGGGTTCAGATAAAATTAACTGTCAGGATGAGGGTATTTCTAAAATAACATGCACAGCTCTTAATAGACAGGCTAAACAACTCCTATCTCAAGTTATAGCCCAAAGCATCCAGGGATTCATCGGATATTAACGGATTAAGAAATCATCTAGCACTAACCTCTCATTTGGTCTCATTTTGAAATTCCATAACTGTAGGAAAAAAGAAGGCTGACAAAGTGGCTTCAGAGGTTGGATTACGATGAAACAGAAAATATTATTGAAATTATAGCATAAAAATAGCATATTAAGAAAAAAAAATCTGTTATTATTGCATACTATATGTATATTATATGTTAAAACTATACGGGGGACCTGGTGGCTCAAGATACAGGTTTCGGCCTAGTTTGGTGCCTCCAGTGCTCCCACAAGCTATCTTGATTAAGTTAACACTGTTATGTTATATATAGTTTGTAATAACTTGTGGAGTGAAATAAAGAGAATTTGTAATTTGGTCCACGTGTCACGGCCGGCGAACCGTGCCCCACCACGCACGGATCATTCCATTTCAACCAGTGAGTTCTACTTCCTTAATGGTCTTCCGTGGTAACTAAGATCTCCAATATCGCGCTGATATCACCATCACACATAGTCACATCGTTAACGCACTAAGTAACACGACAATAACACTATTCTGACACTGACTACATAGCTACAGAGAATTCAACACAACCGGACGACACGTCCGCACCGCACCGCGCCACAAATCAGACTGCCTCGCTATAATGTCATAACGATTGCACGTTGGATTTATTATAAAGAGGGAGTGACACAAGTGACATTGTCACTTTGACACATTTCCTGCGAGTACCGTCTTGAAAACTGTTTTAAATCATTGATTAACTAACAAAATAAACCACAGTTAATTTAATTAATGTAAACACTCCGACATATATTTAATAATTTATTTTTTATTTATCTTATAAAAAAATACACAAGTCAGACATATTGATAAAGATAATGGCTAAAAATCTCAGTGAATGGTAAACGTAAATATATGACCATAATTATATGCAGTTAATGCGACACAGTTCTAACGAGTTGGCCTCGAGTTGTGAGGTCCCATTTCCTCCCGGGAGAAATCACAGGACACCAGCTCACGTATCATCTGGGTTCCGTACCCTTCTTGCTGTTTAAACGAAAAAGTTTGGAATTACGATTCCAGGGACGTGTTTGACAGATTCGGTAAGAAAAACCTACTTGTGAGAAAAAATGAATTTTCGTATACCTAATGAAATTTGTAATTGTTTAAGACTGAGATGGGCAAAGATCATGATGTTATTATGATGCCCTGTTATTGTGCAGTCCGTTTGTTTTCTTTATTTTGAAAAAAAAAACTGTTAATAGCTTTTAATAATCTCCAAACCAAACTAAAATTATATAACCGGATTCGAGCATCCTACCTCTTCTATAAGAAAATAACTCAAACAATACACCAAGTTTTAGAAGAGGTATAGATAGAGTTTCGTCATTTTGTCGCAGCCCCTATACAGGACTCCGAAGTATCTTAGTTTACTCTCACTCACACATACTCAGTTTTTATATTGACAGATATTTTCATATAAAAGGCAGCAAATTACTAAAAAATATGCGATTAGAAAAAAAATGAATTAAATTTTTTGATAACTATTTTTAATTTTTCGCATTACATACTTAAAAATAGGTAGGTACTATATACTTTAGCGAGATAATAAATAATATACAGGTTTTAAACTTTTTTGTTTATGGACATAAGTAGCTCACAAGATTTTGATACGTTTCGAGAATAGAGCTCTAAGTATACGGGGAAAGCTACTTTGTCACCGACTCAACATTTCACTATTGCACGTCCGAGACTTGGCATGGCTCCCATCCGAACTTTCTACTGGTATTTTCTTCAAGTCTGCTATAAGATATTTAATTTTACTACCAGTTTCGTATCTGAGATATATTTTATATAAAGCTAACTGTTGCTGTGACATCGCTCGTGGCGAAATGTAGCGTATGTTCTGCCAAATATCGAAAAAAAACTTATAAGCTGTGGTACCTAGGTTAAGTTGAGCAATTAAGCTAGCCTAGTCTATTTTCTGGCTGAGAACTTGAGATGGTGATAATAATGTTACTAAGTACCTTCTTCTTCTTCTTTATGTGCCTATTCATCACTGAATGTTGGCAGTCAGCTCCTTAAATTTAGCCTTGTTCAAAGCCAGTCTGAACAGTTGTTCCACTGTTTTGATTCCCGTCCACTCTCTGATGTTCCTGAGCCAAGACATCTTCCGTCCTCCTACTCTACGCTTTCCAGCAATCTTTCCCATAATGATAGTTTGAAAGAGATGGTATTGCGTGTTTTTCAATATATGACCAAGGTACGTGACTTTTCTTATTTTAATGGTCCGAACAAGCTCCACCTTTTTGCTCATGCGTCTGAGAACCTCAATCCTATTAGTAATGTGGTCCGTCCAGATTATGCGTAGCATTCTGTGATAGCACCACATCTCAAATACTCTAGCTTCTTTCGGAGGTCTTCTTTTAAAGTCCAATAAAACAAGAGGCCAGACATAACACTGAAGCATCCTTGTACGTAGCTTCACGGATAGATGTTTACAGCAAAGTACTAAGTACCTATGGAACATACAATGAAAAGCTGCAAGAAACAGGTTAAGATAGTTTTCGTTATTATCTGAAACAAGCATATTTCAGTAAAAATTACCGGCTAAAAAACAAATGTTTATTTTAATCTATATGTTACCTCTAATAGTGATTCATAACATTGCTATAGATTCACGAGTATTAAAGTTGAGCTCGCTCGGTTGTAAAGTTCTGGTGCAACATAGCTAAATCTTAGGATTTAAGGAAGGCGAATTCTAAGCTACATAATGAGTAGATAACATTGTAACGTTAAACATGACGAAGACAAACTTGCTGCATTTATAAGATAACATTTGGCTAGATACAGCAAGTGAAATCGCGTGCAAAAAGTATGCTTTTGAAAAATTAAACAGTACTTTGTTAAATCTATGATTAAACAACGGTTAATCTTACGATGTAAATGATGTTATCATAAATTGATTGGTTAATCAAAGATAATATTGTAATATTGTTTATTGTAGTATCTAGTTTGTGGCATCACTTTTACTTTACTTGCATTTGAAGGCGGTGGTAAACGGTAAGTAAATTTTTATCTAAAATATCATGTGTCTCAAACAGAAATAGATTTAAAATTACAATCTCTTCGAACACTACACTTTAAAAAATCCCCGCAAGCTGAGTTTCAATATATCTGAATGTAGATGCGATATCTAGCCAGATGTTTGTCTATAATTTCGGCCGTCAACACTGTAATATAAATAGCCTCTTGCAAACTCTCCAAAAGGTTTAGAAGGATTTCGGGGATTCCGGGAGTTTTATTTTAAGAGAGGGATGATGTGACCCGTCGTTTTTTAAGACCTCTTCCATTGTAGCAAAGTGCATACTTCATTTTGCCTTCCTATTTTTGATGCAGTGTGAATTTTATAGTGGGCGGTGGCTGGTTCGATTTTCGGTAAAAAATATAGTTTTCATTACTCATACTCTGAAAGTAAGTCTGAAGTTGCCTGAGGAGCGTGGAGAAAGTAATACTTTTCAGCCCTAGGGAGAATCGTTTTCAACTGACAGCTGTCAGATTATTAAAAAAATAACTAGTTCTATTTTCACGTTATTCTATTGAACCATATTCCAACTTCCTATACAGCCGTTCAACATATAATATAAAATTTAAATAACATGAAGTTAAAGAATATATTTTTTTATGATTTTTTATAAAATAGATTTTTTTATCATTTTTTCAATGATGGAACCAAATGCAAAGAATCTTATAGCTAAATAGTTGGTCGGCCACAGAAAAAAAAAATATGCTGGAAGCTAAAGCCGATAATTTTTTTTTTCAAGTTTAGAGTTTTGTTTATGCTTCCGTATAATTCACTCATCATTTCTTTAGCTAATTCATGTTTTTATTTTTACTTTCCTTGTATTCGTAATGAAAAGCACAGTGTTTACCTCGGGTGAAAGACTTTTTCAAGTCCCTCGAACTATTGGCCAAACCCCGTCTCTTCACCCACTCGTTAACAATGTACTATTGTAGTTGAATTAGTATAACAAGGTACTTTTTGCAGATATTGATAAAATTTGGTGTACGAGTAGAGTAGAACTTAGGAACAATATAGGTCACTTTTACTTACGAATTTCACGTGAAGCCTGGGGTGCTACTAGTATATTGCGTCCTTGGTTAGCCTTGGTGACTATGATTGCAAAGATACTCCGGGCTAATCTATCGAGCCAGCGCCGAGAAAACGTGGGAGACCCCGACTCACATGGATGAAAGCCATAGAAAGGGACCTGAAGAAAAACAACATTGACCCTGTGACGACCCAGAATCGCCAGTTCTGGAGAAAAGTGGTTAGGAGAGCCGACCCCAATTAAAATGGGAAGAAGGCCGGTGGAAGAAGAAGAAGAAGTTATAAAATAATCTTATTGTTTCCATTACGATGCTCACATTCGCCTTATCAATCGTAAACTGTATCAGTTTATTTAGTGGTTACTAAAAAGCTGCTGAAAATAAATATGTTAGTACTTCTTTTGTGCATTTTATACAGCACCATGAATATTTTTATGTCTATTCAATATCACGTTGGAGGAAAAAGATATGACCGAAATATTTATCGTCGACGTTACTTATATAGGTATATACTTAGTACGTAGGTAGTTATACCTAATTTTACAAATTAGGTATCTGTTATAGGTACATACTTAATAATATATTTATATTATACGAGTAGGAAATGGTGGTCTATAGTAACTACCATACAACTATTACGTAAGTAGGTACCTATCTATAGTATTTGCATGATATATAAGTATGATGATGGGTACAAGATAATTAAATAAATACTACAGCTACTTACCTATACTTATATGTTATAAATATGTATGGTTAAAAAATATGTCTGTCTATTAGGTACCATTTTTGTTTTACAATGAGAACATTTTGCCAAAAAAAATAATAACTAATATTATAAAAGTGAAAGTGAGTTTGTTTGTTGCATGAAGAGGTAACAAACATGTTACCTCTTCACGCTTTATCTAATGAACCAATCTTCCTGAAATTTTGAATACACATAGGTAGAAGTACTGAAAAAGACATATGGTACCTTTAATCCCGGGAAAATGCACTGTACCCGTGGGAACTTCACGCGGACGAAGCCGCGGGCAAAAGCTAGTCCTTGAATAATATGCACGATTATTTAAAATATAAGCACATCAGAATTATCGCATTTATTAGGAACCTCAATTATTAATTGATATTTCTTAAATGCAACACAATTTTCGTTTAAAGGATTTGAATTTATAATGTTTGAAACAAAAAATCAATAAAGTGTATACCACTGAATCCGATGGAATGGAAGATGGCAAATGGCCAAACGAAAAACTTGGTTCTAGCCTGGCTAAATTTTGTGCCAAAATATTGTCCATTGGAAACGTTGACACCAAATTTATCGAGACAAATTGCTTTTTAACAAGCACTTTAAAAGGTATAATTTTTTTCGAATTTTTCAATAAATAAAGTTATTAATAGATAATTTAGTTATTTTCATAAAAAGAGCGCTACGACGACATGGCCTGTAACAATAGATATACAGATTGTGTCAATGTCGTAGTATATACTGATCGAAAATTACACTCAAGTGTGCTAGACCATGTATTTATCAATTATTATTCTTAATTAGAAATTTCAACGAGCGGAGCTAAAATATTGAGCGATAAAAACGAAAATAGAACACATTAAACCTGGGTACAGCACAAATTGGGTTCGCACTCGACGTAATGGGACTACGATGGTTTATATGTTTACCGTACGTGATCGTTAAATCTCTTATCCATACAATTTCACTATATTAAATCCGGTAATTTAGTTCTTTTTTCGCCATTATTGCAAATTTTAAACATAAATAACTCAAGGAGGAAGAATGTTTCAACTACAAATAAAACAACAAGCTGATTATTGAAAATAAAAAACACGACTGACAACTTACATAGCTTATGTCACTCGGAGGAATGCAAGGAATCTAACATTACAAATCTGTTAAGCCGTTCAGGACTTATGGTGGAATATAGAAACTTACATACATACTTATATACATGAACCCTGAAAACATAACACTCGTTTTTGTTCAGTCGTGTAAAAAATAAAAATGTAAGTCTAATCAGAATCGAGCAGACCAGTTCCCCCTGCCAACACCCGTTCACGAGTTGACGCGAGGGTCAGCCACCGCAAAGCTCAACCGTAATAGAAGGAACCTCACGACCCGGCCCACGACCTGAATACCTATAATCCGTTTTTTTTTAAATGTTGGGTCTTTGCGTCGATGTATGTATGTATGTATGTAATTTCTTTATTCCACCATAAGTCCTGAACGGCTTAACACATAATTTCTTTATTCCACCATAAGTCCTGAACGGCTTAACACATTTTGATGTGAGAGGTATTTTTAGATTCCTTGCATTAGCCATGTGAGTTTTCAGTCGTGTTTTTTTTTTAATAATTAGCTTGTTGGCCATATATATATCTATGGAGATTTTCATGCAAGGTCATTTTTATCGAGCCCTGGAAAACGTCATAAGGAAAGCACTGACCTCAGATACTAACTGTTCAACAGTAGTTCAGTGTGTAATATGGCACTTTCTGTTGCCAAATGGCGGTAAATTCAGATTAACTGAAGAAAGATGGTTTTAGCCATAGAATTAATTATCCTGTCGGAAAATTTACTTTATGGCTTTAAGTGACTTGAAAAAAAATTGACTCCAGTGTTTATTACATACATATGTTTTAGATAATTGACCGAGCGAGCGAAGCGAGCGAGGGCTATAATTCAAGTTGGGGCGAAAACAACATTGTTTGTATGTATGTATGTAAGTATGTATGTATGTATGTATGTATGTATGTATGTATGTATGTATGTATGTATGTATGTATGTATGTATGTATGTATGTATGTATGTATGTATGTATGTATGTATGTATGTATGTATGTATGTTTGTTCCGCGATAACTCTCGAACCGTTGAATTAATTTCGATGATATTCAGAATACGTGTAGCAACTATCCATAGAATTTTTATACTATAACTACTAACTATGTGAATGCGAAATTTCAGGAAGATTGGTTCAGTAGATAAAGCGTGAAGAGGTAACAAACAAACAAACAAACAAACTCACTTTCACATTTATAATATTAGTTAGGATTAGGATATCAAAATTGTTGAAACAGTTTCTGTGATATTGAGCTGAAACCTGAAACGTGACCAAAAATGACTGTAATGTTTTCAGAAACAGTTATATTCTCCTTAAAGTGGGGTCTGGCGAATACGTCGACTGTAGCTAGAGTTTACAGCACACCGATTATCACGAGACCGCCTTTAAGCCGCAAGAGTCTGCAGCACGCGACTACACTGAGTTGTAGTGATAATGTGTGTTTGTAATAAACTTGTTGATGTTTATTAAATCTAAGCATTGCATTGAGCGTGTATTGCGCCGTGAATAGCAGGCCTTTGTTTTGCCTGCTGGCAACATTGCGCGGACGCTTCGAACGGCATTGACCTTCATTCGTCCATTAGTATTGTTTTGGGACTCCGCGCGCGAGGCCGTGTCGCGTATAGTAACGGCCAGATGCTTCGGCCACCATCTTGCATGGTTCGTTTGTAGCCGCTTGGCGTGGCGTGTGAATTTTATTGTAATCATCATTTGTATTGTATTTCATCGTTGCTAAATAACTATTGAATTGGTCTTTGTGTAACCCGTTATTGTGACTTTTTCCTGTGAGATGTGACGCGTGGCTGGTCGCTCACATCTGTTGCCGAGCCAACTTCGGGAAGAAACCTATTTATTTGTTCTGGGGAATTGAGATCTCGGGGTAGGTTTGGTGTTTAGGGAACCCCCCTTTCCGAAGACACTCAAGATTGGATCCGAAGAGCAGGAAGATTAAGTTTGGTAAGTGACCCTTGAGTTTGTGGGTGGTTGTAGCTATTAAGTTAGGTTATTATATAGGGCCCTGTAGCTCCCTTTATAAGTTACGGTGGTAGCAGACTGCGTATAGGTTAGGTTTTAGGCTCTAGTCGGACAGACGCAGTGCCGTATATAATCTTTACCGTCGGGTATCATCGGGCTTTTTTGGGGACCTATAGGTCTCCACTTAAAATCTGGTCTTTTTCGGTGAAGAGGTTCACGGCGCTTCGTTTGTCCGGATTCTCTGCGCACATTTTCTGGTAGCAGAGCGTAGTTGTTCTGCACATTTTCTGGTAGCAGAGCGTAGTTTATCTACCCTCTATTTGTTCGTTTGTAAAAAATAATTAATTGTTTGTAAAAATTATTAGATTTTTCTTAGTTTGTCTGTATAAGAATATTTGTAACCTTTTTGTATTTGTTTGCGGTTTGTACCGTGCGTTCCGGGTTTGTGCCATTCTCATACCTACCGCGGTTCTTCGTGTAGTTGTTTGATTTTGTTGTTTTTTATTTACATTTTGTTATTTTTTGTTTGTGACTTGACGCGATGGCGAAGGTCTCCAATGCTAGGGCGACACTCGCCAACGAATTGAGATGGTTTGTGACGGCCGGTGGACTCCTGTCCCGGAAGGACAGGGAGGCCGCTATACTGGAAAGAGCGGATCAGCTCCGCTCACGATTGAACAACGCGGAAGCGGCCATGGTGGCGCTTACCGAAGCCGACCTTGCCCCGGAGGTCTACGCAGGTCACGTGGCGGACCTGGACCAGATCCTGAGTCTGCACGATGACATCGTGGAGGCGGCGGCCGCAATAAGGGCGAGACAGGCTGGCGGACCAGCCCCTCGCACACCTGTTAGACAGGAAGGACCAGCGGTTACTGGTCGGCTCCCCACCCTTCAGCTGTCCCACTTTGGGGGTAGGATGGAGGAGTGGGTAGCCTACAAAAATATGTTTGAGTCCCTGGTCGTAGCACGACAGGATTTGTCGAAGGCCCAGAAGATGGCCTACCTCCTCTCCACTCTGGAGGATGAAGCGCGGTCGCTCATCCAGCACCTCCGGGTGGAGGACGACCAGTACGACACGGCTTGGGAGTTATTGAACTCCCGCTACCAAAATTTACGTTTGTTAGCGGATGCGCACGCCGCACAGTTGATGGCCCTGCCCAAGGTGGCCAACAGGGCACAGTTGCGCCTGCAGTTGCTCACGCCCGTTACAGTGGCCTGTAACGCGCTCCGCACACTGGGGCTGCCGGTGGACCAATGGTCCTTTTGCTGGTGCACATTGTATTGGGCAAATTGCCCAATGACATCCGCTCGCGGTTTGAGCGCGAGAATGCGGAGCGGGACAGCACCACCCTACCAACATTCACTGACTTGGTGAAGTTTTTGGAGTTTGAGGCACGGGCCGCTGAGAATACCATGACGGACTCAGCGCCATCCAGAGCGCCTGAACGTAGGCCCTTGGAACCCTCATGGCGAGGGAAGCCCCAACAGGGACGGCAACCGCCACCGCGTGGAGCTGGTGTGCGGGTTGCACACACGGCAGCAGTCGCGAGGGACGCGGACTGCCTGCAATGTGGCCGGATGGGCCACAGCCTGCTGCAATGCAGGGACTGGCAGAGACTGCCAGTACAAGATCGGCGCCGCATGGCAAAGCGGCATGAACTTTGCTTTTATTGTTTGGGCGGTCACTATGCACGTGACTGTCCCAGGGCCATACCATGCAGTGCATGCCGTGGGCTGCACCACGTGATGCTCTGCATGAACCGGAACGGGGATGGCACCCGGATGTTGAGGCAGGGGTCCCCTATGGGCGGGGGCGCTCCTGCGCGAAGCCCTCCACCTTTGGAAGAAGGACGCGGCTTCGCTCGTCGCACCCCCTCGGGAGGGGGGTCGCGTACCTGCGCGGGTCTTGGCGGACCGGGACCACGCGCCTCAAGGTCATGGCCAGTATGTGGCTGGCCAGGCCCCGGAGAGGGCCCCCATGGGCGGGGGCCCTAGATCGGACGTGAGAGTGGGGACACCCCCCTCCACGCGGGTTACCAATACCCAACACATGCAGCCGCAGCGGTTTTCTCCGCCGCTGCACGAGTACCCACGGCTGGAGTACCACCCGCCGTACCATAGGTATGGCCGGGCCGCGGGTTATGCCCCCCCTCAGGTAGGGATGTGCACTCGCCCGCCATATTATCCGGGTCAGTGGCGCGCCCCTGGTTTGGAGAGAGTGGGGAGCCCGTAACTAGCTTGCTCCCTTGTTGGGACAGAGCCGCGGACGGTTCTGCTCCCTACCGCGGTGGTCCGCGTATGGGGTCGTGGGGGGGAAGCCATTAATTTGAGAGCTCTGTTGGACTCAGGGGCTCAAAGCAGTTTGGTTACCACTCGAGTGGCACACCAGTTAGGTTTAGTCGTGGAAGACTCGCCTGTGCCACTTCTTGGAGTTGGTGGCATACAGGTGAAGTGTCTGACGGGCCAGACACTTGTCACCTTTTCTTCGCTGAAGTCCTCCACAATGAGGATCACGACTTCGGCTATGGTAATGGATACCATTGCGGGTTGGCAGCCCTCGACAGACATACCGCCGGGTGTGTTGTCTTTGGTTTCGGGTCTGGATCTGGCCGACCCCTTTGTCTTTCATCCCGGCCCAGTGGACTTGCTCCTGGGCTCGGACGTATTGGGTTGGATTTTGTTGGGTACCCAGAAAGCTCTGGGTTCGTCTTCACTGATGGCAGTGTCTACGATTTTTGGTTTTGCCCTGATGGGCCCTGTGTTTGATAATGGCACCGTGGAGGAGCCACCGGTTGTCGCATCTGCGTCCTTGGCCAAGACCATGCAAAGGTTTTGGGAGGTGGAGGAGCCACCTATGAGTTCCAGGATGGATCCGGAACACGCTGAGTGCAGAAGCCTTTTTTCGATCAACCACGGAGAGGTTGCCCTCCGGTTGGTTTGTAACTAGGTTACCATTTGTTGCCTCTCGTCCTAGCCTAGGGCAAAGTAGGGCGCTTGCGGAGAAACGACTGCTGTCCATGGAGCGACGTATGCAGCGTGACCACGTACTTCGCGATAAATATATTGAATTTATGCGCGAGTACGAGGATTTGGGTCACATGTCTCCGGCTCGAGTTGATTGGAGCTCAACTGAGCATTATTTTTTGCCCCACCACGCGGTGGTGAAGGCCTCAACAGGCAAATTGAGGACCGTCTTTGATGGGTCCGCACCCACTTCGAACGGAGTTTCGTTGAATCTATGTTTGCATTCAGGTCCCAAATTGCATAGGGACATAATTGACATCATCTTGAACTTTAGAAGACATCAAGTGGTTTTTGGCGCGGACATCCGGATGATGTTCCGCCAGACAGTCATACATCCTGAGGACAGGCGATTCCAGTTGATACTCTGGCGTGAGCGCCCTGAGGATCCTGTGACGGTGTATGAACTCAACACAAACACGTATGGTTTGAAATCTAGTCCCTATATCGCCATCAGATCATTGCTTGAATTGGCAGAGCGGGAACGGATCCGCTTTCCCCGTGGGGCTTCCGTGCTGTCACGTGACTTGTATGTAGATGACGTGTGCACCGGAGCCTAAAGTATTGAGGAGGCCCTCCTACTGCGGGATGAATTGATTGAAATATTGAAGACAGGTGGCTACGAGCTACGTAAGTGGTTGTCTAATGAGCCTAAAGTTCTAGAAGGGATCCCGGAGGATCACCAACAGAACCCTCACCTGTTTGAGGATGTGGATGATCCCAACAGGATAGCGGTGCTGGGCATGCAGTACCAGCCGCTAACCGATATTTTTACATTCCAAGTGGACTTGGAAATACCAAAGGTCTGGACTAAGAGAACGGTGTTGTCCGTAATAGCTCGTATGTTTGATCCAAGCGGTTGGATCAGTCCAGTGATATTCTCTGCGAAGTGTCTTCTTCAGAGACTTTGGACTTTGGGCGTCTCGTGGGACGAGCCGCTGTTTGGCTCTCCATTGGATGATTGGCTCGAGTTGTTTTCATCGATTAAGGAAGTCAATCAGATTGCCTTGCCTCGTCGAATATTGCCACCCGGGAAATATCGAGCCAGCCTGCATGGCTTTTGTGACGCGTCGGAGCGAGGCTATGCCGCGTCAGTCTATATGCGGACAGTTGACGCCGATGGCCGGGTCAATGTCTCGCTTTTGTTAGGGAAGAGCAAGGTCGCCCCCATCAGGACTAGGCTGACTATTCCCAAGCTTGAGTTGAGTGGGGCTCACCTTCTCTCTAAATTGTTGCATCACGTTGCCAGTGAGCTGGCGGCCACGGTCGAGATACGAGACATCTTCGCCTGGTCGGATAGCCAGGTCGCGCTTGCATGGTTGCGCGCGGCCCCACATACCTTGGAGGTTTTTGTGGGAAATCGGGTTTCCCAAATCCAAAATATTGGAATTGATATAACATGGAGACATGTGCCGGGAGAGCTTAACCCAGCGGACTGTGCTTCCCGAGGTTGTACGGCACCAGAATTGGTGTCACACCCGCTCTGGTGGGGCCCAGAGTGGCTGATGGGATCAGAAACTTCTTGGCCTGTCTGTCAGACAGATGTTACTTCTTTGAGTTTGACTGGGCTCCGTGTACATGCTGTAGTCGCTGAGACGACGTCGGAGCCGGATTGGCTACTTGCTCGGTATAGCAGTTTGGATAAGCTTCTGGGTGTTACCAGTTGGATTAAGCGTTTCATACATAATTGTAGAAACCCACAGGCAAAGCGGTTGGAGCCGATTGCAGGTGCAGAAGAGCGCCGGAGCGCATTGTTGCATTGGGTCCGTGTCGTGCAGACCGGACGGTTTGAGTCAGAGCTTCAGATTTTGCGCGACGGACGCGCTAAGTTGAAGGGCGCGGTCGCTCGTTTGAACCCGTACATCGACTCGGATGGGCTTCTTCGGGTTGGAGGCAGGCTCCGGAAGGCGGATCTTCCATATGAGACTCGCCATTCTCTGTTGTTGCCCAAGGGCGGACCCTTGGTGCAGCTTTTGGTGTCTGATCGACACATTCGTAACGCCCATGCTGGGTGCAATGCTTTGTTGGCTATTTTGCAACGCGAATTCTGGATTTTGTCTGCCCGAAGAGCCATCCGTAGTGTTCTGTTTCGATGTATTGCATGTTATAGGTTGAAGGCATCCACGATGCAACCACTGATGGGTGATTTGCCCGCTGATCGAATCCGACCTTCGAGACCGTTTGACGGCGTTGGAACCGATTTTGCCGGTCCCTTTTCGATCAAGGCTTCTCCCTTTCGTAATGCCCGTATTGTGAAGGGCTATTTGTGTGTATTTGTTTGTTTGGCCACCAAGGCTGTCCATTTGGAGGTGGTATCGGCTCTGACTACGGAGGCCTTCGTCGCCGCGTTGGATCGCTTTGTTTCGCGTCGAGGTCTACCTTCCCTTATTAGGTCTGACAATGGCACAAACTATAAAGGAACTGTAAATTATCTTAAGGATGTTTCTGTGTTTATTGATAAAAATTGTACTAGTTTAAGTCAAATTGCTGCCCAAAGGGGAATAACCTGGTAGTTTAGTCCCCCAAGTTGCCCCCATTGGGGAGGGATTTTTGAAGCGGCTGTGAAATCCGCAAAGACCCACCTCCGCCGCATTATCGGAGAAACGGCTCTAACTTTTGAAGAGCTGGCCACAGTGTTTTGTAAAGTTGAGGCGGTCCTCAACTCTCGTCCTCTCTGTCCGCTATCTCCAGATCCAAATGACTTGGAAGCTCTCACCCCTGGTCATTTTTTGGTGGGAGGGCCTTTGAATGCCCTGCCCGAATACCCTTGGAAGGATGAACGCGTATATCGGTTGTCGCGTTTTCAAATGTTGCAGCAAATGAGCCAGGACTTTTGGCGTCGCTGGTCGCTTGAATATTTGCATTTGCTGCAGCAAAGAGTGAAGTGGACAGACAGGACTGAGCCTCCCAGGGAGGGTGATTTAGTATTGTTAAAAGAGGCAAATTTGCCCTCATTGCTTTGGCGACGAGCTCGCATATTACGTTTGATTCTTGGCGGAGATGGCACTCCGCGTGTGGCTGAGGTGTTGGTCGACGGTTCGATTTTAAGGAGAGCTGTGACCTCTCTCGCCCGCCTTCCCGTAGAGTAAGCTAGCGGTCTGCTTCTCAGACCGGGACGGGGGGATGTTTGTAATAAACTTGTTGATGTTTATTAAATCTAAGCATTGCATTGAGCGTGTATTGCGCCGTGAATAGCAGGCCTTTGTTTTGCCTGCTGGCAACATTGCGCGGACGCTTCGAACGGCATTGACCTTCATTCGTCCATTAGTATTGTTCTGGGACTGCGCGCGCGAGGCCGTGTCGCGTATAGTAACGGCCAGATGCTTCGGCCACCATCTTGCATGGTTCGTTTGTAGCCGCTTGGCGTGGCGTGTGAATTTTATTGTAATCATCATTTGTATTGTATTTCATCGTTGCTAAATAACTATTGAATTGGTGTTTGTGTAACCCGTTATTGTGACTTTTTCCTGTGAGATGTGACGCGTGGCTGGTCGCTCACATCTGTTGCCGAGCCAACTTCGGGAAGAAACCTATTTATTTGTTCTGGGGAATTGAGATCTCGGGGTAGGTTTGGTGTTTAGGGAACCCCCCTTTCCGAAGACACTCAAGATTGGATCCGAAGAGCAGGAAGATTAAGTTTGGTAAGTGACCCTTGAGTTTGTGGGTGGTTGTAGCTATTAAGTTAGGTTATTATATAGGGCCCTGTAGCTCCCTTTATAAGTTACGGTGGTAGCAGACTGCGTATAGGTTAGGTTTTAGGCTCTAGTCGGACAGACGCAGTGCCGTATATAATCTTTACCGTCGGGTATCATCGGGCTGTTTTGGGGACCTATAGGTCTCCACTTAAAATCTGGTCTTTTTCGGTGAAGAGGTTCACGGCGCTTCGTTTGTCCGGATTCTCTGCGCACATTTTCTGGTAGCAGAGCGTAGTTGTTCTGCACAATGTGTGTGATATATCTGTCTCTTTTTAGCACAGCATTTAGTGCATATGAAGAAAGAGTACATCCAATATGTCAACAGTTCAACTTATAGCGGCGTTAATCAAAGTGCTGCAGGGTGCTGTCGAGTGTAGCTGGTCGCTGCGACCGGCGGCACCTTGCAGCACCTTGCAGCACCTTGATAGACGCCGGCTTAGGGATGTATGCAAACACGAAAACAAAACATCGATATATCGATATTTTGTCTTTCTTGGCAGGTACTTACAAACTAGGGACAACCCGTCTGTCTGCTCGCGATAAACTCAAAAACTACTGAACAGATGTTTATGCGGTTTATACTAATGGACTGGATGGGTCATGTCATAATAAAGGAAAGCTTTGATGTACAATTTTCTCGGGCAAAGCCGTGGGTATAAGCTAGTCGATATATAAATATGTAATTCTATTGCGTTGCATTAAAATGATTTTCTAAAAACCGCATCAAAATCGGTACAGCCAAACGCCAGATAATCGCGGACAAACATACATACAAAAATCCAGGTCAAACTGAGAACCTCCTTTTTTTGAAGTCGGTTAAAAGTAGCATTTTTAATAATGTTTTTGGTTTTTTATAAGATGTTGTGTATACGTTTATCTTTGTATAGTAAAGTATTTAAAGTATATTTTATAGATTTTCTAAGGTTTCTAGATTGATGGAAATACACTCCTTGCAACTACTACAAAAACAAATTTTACCTACCAAAAAATAAAATAAAAGCTTCTATATAACTAATAATAAACATCGATGTTTTACTACACCCCTAAGTCTCGGTATAGTTAACGGAGGCCGCAGGTCGCAGCGGCTAACGCCGTCTGCTGCTAGCTTAAGGGGATGTAATCCATGATTACCTAATATTTTATTTCATCGTATTGTTTGGTTTATTACTTTATTTAGGTGAAGTTTATATCACTGATTACAAAATAACACATTAATTTGTTTTTAAAACTGGTATTGCCTTTTGCAACACACTAATCGTCATTATTATGGATTCTTAGCCATTACCATCTCTCTCTTTAGTCGTATTTCCTCATGACTGAGGGTTGTGGTCATTATATGGAATGAAACACACACAACGACTCTCTTTGCAATTTTAATGGAGTGGTTTGCCATTGCCTTCTCCATTTCACACACTAGCTGATTATCATCAACCAGAGTGCAGGTTTCCTCACGATGTTTTCCTTCACCGGAAGTAAGTGGTGGTCGATGAAAACTAACATGAGTCAGATTGGTATACAAAGCCATGTAGCCCGGGCAGGATTCGAACCTGGGATTTTGCATCCACAGGCGGGCGCCCCACCAGTCGGCCACCACCGTTTCAGCCATTACCATAAGTATTAAAAAATAGAATACTATTAGCCTGATGCGATTACCACCAGTAATTATTGTTTAAATCAAATATCACCTAATTTCTTTCGATATTTTTAACTTTGCACGCATTCCAGATGATTTAAAAAAAGGCTTCAAAATAAATCAGAAATAATCCAAAACGCGGCGCCTTAAGTTTGCGACAGTCTGCGTTCCTGTGTAGAAAGCCGCTTCTCGTAATAACTTTTTTGTGAATTTATTTTTTGTGGAGTTGTTGTGACAATATGTCTATCTCTTTTTAGCTCTTTTAAGACGAAAGAGTGCAACCAATTTGTTAACAGTTTGACTTAAAATCTGTCGAGAATCCGAGACGCCGCAAAGCCACTCCGCACTCGCCGCTCTTTCCCCTCAACGTTACGCTGATATCGACGTTACAAGAGACCATTCTCAACGGTTTTCATATAATTTTGTGTCCTACGTGACGTGTAGCTCGTCGCTGCGTAAACGCGAGAACGCGCCATTAGATGAAGCTCGGGCATGTACGATTATAGGTACTCGATTATAAATCACTTACTTTGGATAAAGTAGACGTGGACATTGGCGTAAAAGAGTTGGTAGCCGGATGTACATACGTAGCTCTTTCGAGATCAAAACGGTTTACAGATATTATATTTGATCCAGGTTTTGATTATACCCGCTTGGAAAAAATTAAAAAAATCAAGTTGTTGTAGCTCAGAATAGATAAAGAAAGAAGGTTGGAAAATCTGTTCTCTTCAACCGAGCAATAACTGAATAATGTAATGCGTTGCGCGTTACATTTTTGTTTTAACAGAATCCCGTTTTTTACTGAAAATTCAAATTGGTTCAGTAAATTTACGTTCTCATATTTTTAAAATAATAATCGCGAGGTCTAAGTTCGCGGCGAACCACTAGTTATAAATTTGTTTACGTTTTATATACTTAAAAATGAAAAACTCGAAAAAGTAAAATTTGTTTACGTTTTATATACTTAAATGAAAAACTCGAAAAAGTAGAAGAACCTAGCAATCAGAGATGGGTAACTACCCGGATTAAAACCCGAGACTGGGTTATAACCCAGTTACGACCCATTTCAATCCACCCAAACCACCCATTGACCGGGTGAAAACTAAATATTGTAAAAAAATATTTTTTTGTGTATTATTACAAGCGATTATTACGTAGCTACCCACCTGGAGTGAAACATCTAAATATTCAATGGGAAATACCTATAAATAGTACCACATTTTAACTATTTTGTGTTACTGTGTCATATGAATATGAACATCATATTTATCTCCTATTATTTTAATAACAAGCCACATGAAATTTTGTACAAAGGTCCCTCATGTGACGTAAGTGAGCACTATGAGAGGAATTTTGGAAAATCTACGCCTAAGGGGGTAAAAAAGGGGTTGAAAGTTTATATGAAACTTCGTCATTTTTGAAGTTATTTTCATGATATTATAGATTTACGCTCTTATGTAATAAAAAATAATAACATTATAATTGAATTTTAAATTTGTTCCCCTAAGGGTAAAAAATAGGGGTTGAAATGATGTATGAAACTTCACCTTATTTGATCCAATCTTCCTGTCGCCTACTTCTTCTGGTCCAGTACGCTCTTGACAGAGCGGTTGTATTGATAAGGGCAGCTGTAATGCACTTCACGACGTTTCCCCACCGTTGTCTGTTGGAGGTCATCCTGCTGCACTCGTTAACTGACCCTCCAATGGCAGACTTAATCAGGTCAGTCCAACGGGTGGGTGACCTTCCGCGCGGTCTAGTGCCTTCTACCTTTCCTTGGACGACAAGGCGTTCTATGGACTGATTGTCACGCCGGAAAACATGACCGAAAAATGTCAGGATGCAAGATTGTACTATCGAAAACAGATGTTGCTTGATACCGAGTTCTTGAAGTATCGAGACATTTGTGCGAAACTCGGTCCACGAAACCCCAAACATTCTTCTCCAGCACCACATCTCCAGAGCATCTATTTTCTGTCTTTCCACAGAAATATGGGAAATATAAGCGTCCTCACGAGCCTAGTCTTCTTGGCTATGGTTATGTTTCTATTGCTCTTTAGTGAACGGTGACCGCCGCGAAGGTTAAAGTTGCCACTGGGATCGGGAGCGATGTATGATGATCGACCGCCCCGAAAGGAAGATCTTCCCGCCAGGCTAGGTGTTAGGCCTGGAGAGCCGAAACTCCGACGATGTTGCGTTGCAGTTCGTATATATAGCGAGTTGCCTTGGAAATTCTGATAGCGCGATTTAGGATTTTTCCGTTTTTGTTGATGAGATTGTGGGTTGTAGATTGAGTGGAGTCTGATCTGTAGTCTATTTGCGATGCTGTGAAGTTATTGTTGGTTAGAGAATATTCGTACAATCTTTGTTATTCGCAATTATTTGTCGATATGTAAGTGTAGTGAAGACTGTGACGCCATCTTGTGTCGACCTTGCGAAGTAGTATTCCTTGCCGTCGAGATTCTGTGGAGCCGTCGTTTGTCAAGTCGTCGAGTTGCTTCATTCACTCGGTAGGTGGTGGATGCCACAGTATTTTCCCCTCCCCAAGACCAAAGGTCTGATGTGATGAATCTGCTGTGCAGTCTGTGCTTCGTAGCTTGCAAGTGCCAGTCTTGTGTGCCAGTGAATCGGGAAGTGCTTGTAATCTAGTTGAGACTGTCGGTAGACTTGTGTGCGCCGGTCCCTGCAGAGCCACCACCCTGATGACCGCCGATGCACCGCCGTCGAAATAGTTCGGGCGTGGGCTGCAGAGTGCGTCGTTTTTGTCGTTGTGGGTGCAGGACTAGGAAGCTCAGGACCTGATGATACCCGTCGTTATACCAACAATCATTACCATGGTCTTGCCATTAATTCCAAGTCCAAACTCATGGCTCACTCGTCCTATCTTTGATAGTAGCTCTTCCAAGTGTTGCGAACTGGTTGCAAATAAGGTGGTGTCATCCGCGTAACGCAAGTTTGCAATCCTTTATCCACCAATTGTTACACCATCCGTCCAGTCTTCTAAAGTGATACGAATTATAAGCTCTGTGCACACATTGAATAAAAGTTTTAACATAATGCAACCCTGGCCTACTCCGGCACTAGTATGGAAATCACTTGACAGGACATCATCCGTGCGAACTGAGGCTGTGTCATCTTCATATAGACGTCTCAAAAGGTGTACGAGATGTTTTGGTGTGCCCATGTCTAGCAAGGTCTTCCACAATACGGGCCATTTCACAGAGTCAAAAGCTCTGGAGAAATCAACAAAGCAAATAAATACGGGCTTATTTAATTCTCTAGATTTCTTGATAATCTGGCGTACGATAAGAATTTGTTCCCGAGTGCCCTTTCTCTTTACAAAACCTGCTTGTCGCATACACATAGTTAGAAGTACATAGGGTATCTTTCATCCCGGGAAATAGTACTGTTCATGTGGGAAATTCACGCGAGCAAAGCCGCGGGCAAAACCTAGTAACGTATTAATGTAATTTTCGTTACCAATATATTTATGTTACTCTTCTCAGATTAGGTACAAGATGTCATCCTCACTAACAGTATAAATGCGGAAATGATATTGTTTATTACCTCTTCACGCTTTATCTACTGGACCAAACTTCAAAAAATTTCGCTTACACATAGTTAGGAGTACTGAGAAGAACATGGTATACTTATTATTCTAAAATAATAAATAGTTTTATTATAAACTGTTTTCACCCATCAAATTGGGTGATAATGGGTTATAACTGGGTTATAACCCAAACCACCCATTATAACCCGGGTGGATTGAAATGGGTTATAACCCATTACCCATCTCTGCTAGCAATACAAAAATCGTAAAGAAAGTAATTCAATATCACTTACCCTTTAGATTATTATAAATGTGTTTACGTTTTATATACTTAAATGAAAAACTCGAAAAAGTAGAAGAACCTAGCAATACAAAAATCGTAAAGAAAGTAATTCAATATCACTTACCCTTGGTTAGTAACTGGATTATCTACAGCGGAAAAGTCCATATTATCAATTAAATTATAGGATAAACCTCCAAAACTTTATATCAATAATGCCTTCTCGGAAGTAGTTTGGGAGTAGAACTTTCGTTTTCGCGTGCTTCTGAAGTTACTTACATAATTAAATTTTACCCAGCGATGACACATGGGATACACAAGACAAGGTTAATTTAATAAGGTAATAGTTATGAAGTAATCTATATAATATAGCTAGTCTATAAGAATCTATGAGCCCGCAGAATCGCGAAACTTAAGTGGCAGTGGGCGGGGCACATAGCTCGTAGAACAGATAGCCGTTGGGGCAGAAAAGAGTGTCTCGAGTGGCGACTGCGAACCGGAAAACGTAGTGTTGGCAGGCCTCCCACTCGGTGGACCGACGACCTGGTGAAGGTCGCAGGATGCGCATGGATGCGGGCAGCGCAGGACCGGTCGTTATGGAAATCCTTGGGGGAGGCCTTTGTCCAGCAGTGGATGTCTTTCGGCTGAGAGAGAAAGAGAGAGAGAATCTATAAATACTTTTCTTTGTTTAACAAAATTCATTCAACAAGACCTTTTTTCCAAAAATATTCATAAATATATCATTGATCGAGCGAGCGAAGCAAGCAAGTCTCCATTTTAATATTGGCTGATTATATTTATTTAAAAAAAATTCTATGTAAACATTGTTTTTTAATGCTTTCGTCTGTATTTTTCTATTCATTTCTGTAAGGTAGGCTTTAAAGGGCATTCTCCTTGTAACGCGGCGACGCGTTCATCCTCTTTGATCCATTTATGCGTGCGCTGGCACATACATACTTATTTCACCTGTCATAAATTTTAAACTGTATTCATACACATTCGATTCTACATTTTGATATCATTCTTGACTCAGTTTATGTAAATCACTTATCGTCTAACATTGTAAATAAATAATATATCTAAAATATATTTAATATATATAAATCAACATAGACCCTTATCGGGTATGTATTATTAAGTTTTATTGGTTCTTTCGGAAGTAATTCTAAATTTATAGTGAAGTGTATCTTGTTATGTTTTCTAACCGTTCTTTATAATTGTTTTAGGTCTTATGTTTATTAATAAAAATTATATACGACCCTGAAGATTACATTATTATTATTAAATCTCTGCGATATCCTTTGTAGAATTTACTAACAATGAAACCACTGAATGAACTGTAGTGGAATAAGTAATCACTTTGTAAGCACATAACAAAGACATGCGTAAAATATCAGGCCTTTCTGCTATCCAAGATTTGAGGTCGGCATTGTATGAATTATATAGCAGTTTTACCACAGATTTACTATCGGTTTTACTTAACAGAAACGAAACAAATGGAATATTGAATGATACGCAAATCGATAGTTAGATTTCTTTGAAACCGCAAATCTATTTAT